>OY292401.1:6706063-7306063 GCA_958496205.1 Idaea biselata | reverse complement strand
TCTGACCTTTCCTTGTGCTTTTAAGATTGAAATATCTACTTACTTTACACAAAGTAATTCAAGAATTTTTATTACACATTCTTAATGTATAAGTAGAGTAGAATTATAGACAATACTAGCTGCATCCCGCGGTTTCACCCGCGTAAGTCCCGATGAGAATATCGGGATCAAAAGGAGCCTACGTAGGGTAAATGTAGCTTTCTAATGGTGTAAGAATTTTTCAAATCGGTCTAGTAGTTTTTGAGTTTATTCATTACAAACATACGACCCACACCCACACACACAAATACAAATCTTTCAAAAATAATCTTTTTATAATATTAGTGTAGATAAAAGGTGTACCTATACCTAAGGTTATGTCACGTTATGTGGTTGCCCGATCAAGAGTTTCATTTAGTCTGGAATTAGTATTTTTGTTTTTATTATTTCAATAAAAGCTGGACAACTTGAATGCCTAGTTAAGTATAGGCATTCAAGTTGTCCATTAAGTACCTAGCCACTCAAGCCGTCTAGCTCAAGGATAATGATAGTAAGGTTTGAGATTTTCGAGAAACTGTGAAGAATATAATTAGGTAGGTTTTCATAGAAATCTCAAGAACTCTCAAATTTTTAATTCATACCTACTCATTTGTAATATTTGTTTGCCACTTGACAATGAATTCAAGTAAAACTATACCGACTATATAACTATATTTTATAGGTACCCATAAAAAATCGGTATAGTTTTGCTATTCGCCACACACGAGAGGTATCTATAGTTAATGTGCCGTATGGGTGAACATTTGGTGTACATCAAAATATCGTAACAAGGAATTAATACAACATAACTATAGACTTATTGTCGATAACTTTATCTCATCTGACCCAAGCTATTTTGATTAGGAAAAAATAAGCCTAAAAATTATGCTTACAAACAAGGTCTGCCGCGACTCAGCCTGGCTCCGTCTTTAGTGAGACCGTTTTTATGTGGTACCAGAAGAAATTAGGTCTCACCTGATACTAAGTAAAGTCGACGACGATCGCTTATCTCTTATACTTGGATAGTACATAGGTTTTTAACAAAACCTTATCTTGCCACATGTCTGTCTGAAACTTAAGCAGTACTAGTGCGGTTAAACTGAAAACTTAGTTCACCAAAGCCGAAACTCTGTCACAAGTACAAGTAAACAAAGTGTAGTGTACCCGTAGACCTCATTAGGGACTTACTTTGTGTCCCATCAATGGCGCCCTTTCACGCCATGCCGGACAAATGCTCCCTATTTAGCGGAACCCTTTCAACTCTATAGAGACCTCACTTAGGTAGGTACTCCCTAAAGATCTTTAATATAGATCACATAAAAGCTTAGATATAATACCAAAACAGACTTACAAAGCAACAAGTACGTGGACGTAGAAAACTAAAAACTAATGGGTTTTCAAATAGGTAGTTATTTTTATCCTTTTGTAGGTATTGCTTCCTACTTTGGCTATTGAATTTGAATTAGATTTTTGTTCAGTCTAAACGATGCATTGAATATCGAGAAAGGGTTCCTCGATAACGGTCTGTAAATGTCAATAGGTACGTAGAGGTATTGTATTGTATTCGCCTACTTACACAGAATACCATAATAGTACAACTACCTACTTCTGACTTTGCAGCTTTACCTATATAGATTTCAAATGTCCATAACAAAGGTCAGCAGGTAGTTTTGTTGATAAAATCTATTGATTCGAATTGGAATACGTATTTAACAGTAAATATAAGGAATTAAGGTTAATCGTTGGCGATTAAAAGTACTTTATGTTTTGGTAAATTAGTGGAGTGCTTGTATTTACTGAACGCCACTTTTGTTCAAATCTACCTACTGTTTTATTCAAATAAAAGCTATTTGGTGATTAAAGATAAAATAAACGTTTACACTGAAAAACAGTAACAGTTGTCATAATAATCGAATTGATACAATTTGTTCATTATGAATTTATGTGTTTGAAAAACGTAGTAAGTATAGGTACTATTGTAGACTATGATTCGACACATCTTCCCGAAGACGAAATATCAAAGACAAAGAACAAACACGTCAGATTATAGTCTGAAATTAAAAAAACGTATGTACCCTATAGGGACCAATTTCAATTAGCACAAATGTCAATTGATAAAGATAAATGGAACAAGAATCTAAAATGATAGATTCTAGATAAAATATTGAAGATGTAAACACAAACACAAAACAACACCATCCCGCCATTATCGGATTGTGGTAAATTTAGGATTTCTGTGGAAAATAGATAAAATAGTGCTCCATTCTTAATTTGTTCCTGCATTAAGGGGATAGTCTACATACTATTTTCTCTATACAAACTTTACAAACGTAGTCGACTGTTTCCTCCATGAATAAAGATATTTGAAAAAAAAATATGTTTATGCCATATTTATATATCGGCTATTACCATGCCCCTACGTTTTGATTTTTTCATTTTCTAATATTTTTAATTTTATTTTTATTCTATTTTAAAAATAAAACGTAGGGGCACGGTATAATAGCTGATACATAGAAATTATGGCATAAACATATTTTTTCCAATATCTTTATCCAGGGAGGAAACAGTCGACTACATTTGTATGGAAAAGGAGTAGGTAGACTGTCCTCTAAATATATAGTTTGTACCTACCTATGAAATTTAGTTTAATTTAGACATTGGGATTAAATTACTGGACCGTATGAATGGTACATTAGGTCAATGGCCTTTTGGACCAATTTAACTTGCCACGGGTACCTATACATAAACTTTCACTTCGGCAATTTTCACAATTAATACCCCGGGAAGACAATATCAGGCTACAGTTATCTCTATGATAAATTGATATTCGAAACCGTTCCCATAATTCATGGAGATAACGAGCGTAGACCAAAAATTAAACCACTTACACAAAAATATCTTCGGTAATTTTAATAAAGAAACGACAGAAATTTATGGGTTTTAAAATTAATTTAATATAAATGTTAATGGCTTAAGTTACGCAGAACATCCTTTTTATTAAAAATACTTACAACCTGAAAAGATAGGGACAAACTTATTATTAACGGTTTCATTATAGAAAATACTAGCTGACCCGGCAAACGTTGTTTTGCCTTATAAATTATAGATAGTAGCCGATTCTTAGACCTACTGAATACGCATATAAAATTTGGTTAAAATCGGTCGCGCCGTTTCGAAGGAGTACGGTAACTAACATTGTGACATGGAAATTTTATATATTAGAAGATTAAAAAATTTAGTCGGCACAAGTTCCAACCAAGGTAGCTACAGTCAGCATCAAAAGTAGCTATATCTATCTATCTATATAATAGATGAAATTCAAAGTCCTGACTGATCTATTTATCAACGTAGAGCCCAAACCGATGGTCCTAGAAAGATACAATTTGGAAAGTGTGTTTTTTTGTGAAATGTAGAGATCCACTAAGAAAGGGTTTTTGGAAAATCCCGCGGGTTCGGGACTTACGCGGGTGAAACCGCGGGACTTTGCTAGTTGATAATAATAATGAATACTCACAGTATTCATGATTAGATTACCGCCCTGGACTCATTAAGACCCTGCTCAAATTATTAAGATTAGGTTTTAAATACCGTCTCAGCGGTAATTACCAACATTAGAAACATGTATCATTAATGTATTATTGCTTATTACCGCCTCGTTCATACACAGCTAAAGCTACCAACCTATAAAGTTAATGTATTCGAACTATAAGCAAACCTTCACAAATCCGGACATTATCGAGCTCAGTAAAGATTTTCACGCGTTACCTTTTCCCGGTCACAAGAGAAGAAAAAACTCTTTGTTATTCCTATATATCTACTTTCTCTAGGTGAACCTTTTATAAGCCTTTTTTATAAATATGTATGTTTTACTTATACGTTTTACCAGTTATTCATCAAAATCAATTGTAAGTTTTGCGTCAAATCATCTTCTATGCTAGCTGATGTGAGAGAAGTGTCAAAATGTTTATAACCCTGTGCCTACATTATCGCAATAACGCCAAGATTTACGTCGTCGCGACACGTGTGGCCAAAGAATTCATCCTATCGTGCGTGATGTTTTAGATTCAAGCACTTCGTCGTAAATCGAACACGAAATTTATATAGCGACAACGCAACACGAATCTTCGCGACCAATGTTCACGGGTTCGAATCCTGCATAATAAAACATTTTGGAAGGTTTTTTTTTTAAAAAAAGCAGCGGTTTCACCTGCGTACTTACTGATAAATTGTGAAACCTACATTTCACAAAGAAGACACCCTCCAAATTTCATATTACTAGGACTAGCAGTTTAGGCTCTGCGATGACATAAATATGTTCATTCAGTCAGGCAAAACTTTTAATTTTATACCTATATCTATTGATATTTTTTACTGTATTCTATATCCAGTTACATACCTACATATGTAGGTACCTACTTATATAGGTGCGTTATCTAGAGTGAGACCGCAAAAGCACATTAATGTAAGTGAATTTATTTCACGAACACAATAAAAGCATTGGTGTTAAATGTACCGTGAATGTTATATCACGGGTGTCTGAGAAAAATCATCTGGTAACAGTAGTGCAATGGACGCTAACCGAGACTCTAGAAACTCGAATTTTCTGCACAAAGAACGCCACGGATATAAAATCTAGGAAAATAATACTTAATAACACAACTTTTAAACTTAAACGATTTCCGTCCATCATTATTATTAGACACGGGTCTAAATCGCGTAATACCGGCCGTGGTCCCGAGAAGACTCAACTTCCCGAGTTCCTCGAGTCTTCTCGGGACCACGGCCGGTATAACCCGTTTGCCGAAACGTCGAGGTAATTAAAGCAATGATTATTTATAACGCGATCTAGACCCGTGTCTAATAATAATGAAATAATACTTAAGGAATGCTTTTAGATAAGATAGATAGTTAAATTCTTATGTAAACACCACAGATGTCCAAAAAAAGAAACAGTTTAAATCTAGGTATCACAATGGGCGGCATTATCGCTTGGAGCGATCTCTTTTAAGCAACCTTTGAAAGAACAAGAAGATAAAAAAGGTTGAAAGTAGACTTGACATATTCTTCAAAGATTTACCTACTTACGTAAATACTGAAAATATCTTTAGTTTCTTAATAGGTACCTACTTAGTAGATTAATCCCTAAAGGACCACTAGAAAATCCAAGTACAATATAATCAGAGAGATCTTCTAATGAACTAAAGTACCTACCTAGCTAAGATGGTATTGAATAGTTAGACTCGAGTTCTTTTCCATTATAATAAAATCTCAAAGGAATTATTCTTTATGAAATTTCAGTTGATTTATATTCTGTGATGTCTAGAAAAATGTCTACTCTAAAAAAGTCAGCTAAATTATTGTAATTTGAGACAATGCTAATAAACTAACCTTTGTCAATCCTAAATATCTAATTTATTAAACTAACCTAATTTGCAAGTAATACTGGCATGCAAGTTGTGCCCTTTTTGTTAAGCTGGGGATACACCTGTCCGTAACTTGCACACTATCATACCAGCTCCTTGCACGTGCCATCTACTGTCATGTGTATTCGTAGGCGCACAACTTGTATGCCAGTATTACTTGAAAATGTATCCACAGTGGCTAGTTACTCGAATCGTACATGCCAGTAACTTTTATGCCATCTACTTTCCCGATTTACTGGCAGGTGTATTCCCAGCTTTACTAGCAATGGCTAGGGCATGCAAGTAAATCAAATGATATGTTAGGTTCATGTATGCCAGTTACAGGCATGCCAGTTAGCGTATACACATGACAGTAGCACGTGCAAGGAGCTGGTATGATAGTATGCAAGCGTCTTTACACAGTGCCTAGCCAGTAGACAGTTACTCGTACGCCAGTAGCTAGCTACTCGTACCCCAGTAGCTAACTACTCGTACGCCAGTAGCTAGCTACTCTCACTTGCACTTCTCAGATACCTAGCTTATTATAATACATGGCTCTCACGTGCGAGTTAGAACTTAACTAGAAAAACTAAGTGTAGTGCTACTGTTTCTAATTTAGCCGACCCTCGATCAAAGGTTTCAAGGTCAACGCCCTAATCAGAGACCGTCATTTTGTTACCCCACTGTTCCCAAGGGACCTTCGCACTTAACTCTTTCCTATTAACGCGAAAACCTTAAGGACTTGGTTAAGCAAAATTTAATTATAGAAGTAGAATTACTCTGGACTGGAATAACGTGGATTAAGGTATGCGTCGATTGTATCGCTTACAAAGACATATTGCCTACTATTTTAAAAAGTAAAAAAAAAAAGTAGAAAACTAAAAGTAACTTGTATTTTTACTTTACTTACATACGGAGAAAAGCCAGTTCAGCTTTTGAACCGACTTCTCAAAACCCGAAAGAGGAGGTTCTCAATTCGCCGCAATATTTTTTACAGTATATTACTGATTAAATATTCTTTAGTCAATGAAGATCTTAAGCCTAGATTTATTTTAGCTTCCTGCTACAGTAACCCAATTTCTCACGTCAATTTCATTACAAGGGCCCTAAAGTGCTGAGATAATTTAATCAAGCCCAGAGTCTCGAAGCTACATCGGTGTGTGCTAATAGCCCGTATTTGCAGCCAGATCATGACAGCAACTTGCAGTAAACTGTACCCGTCGAACTTCCCCAAGATTCTGGGCTTAGCGACGCGGTTGAGAGTTTACCGATAGTTTCGGTTCCGATAGTCATGTTGCCCGTACAGATTTGGATATTCACGATATTGTTCTAAAATAAATAAAGTTACTTGAAATAATACCTACACTCTTCGCTGAACGGGGGCTGCATCAATCCGGAGTAGGCTCCCGTGACGCCTTACTGCCTAACACCTTTAAGGCCTTCTGTTTGCCCTAAAGTAAAACAACTATCTGGCTAACAAATAATAAATACAATCTTCGTCATAAGTCTTAAAAGGGATGTGAAAACCTCACTCTTTTTCCCAATATTTTATCAACGAAATTAAATATTTAGAGTGATAGAGAGAGTTGAAAGCCGCCTATATTTTATTGTGAGAAAATATTTACGGGCGTAGTCTGTTATTCACCTTTAAACCATTATGAAATAAGACTATTTTGGTCCTATTCAATTCAATAAACCTTTTAATCAAAAGCTGAGGTATACTTAGGTACTTACTGCGCCCGAAACTAACAGTCGATTACATTTGACAAAGAATTAACATCAAAAATGATTTCACAAAAAGATGAATAACCTATTTCACCATGAAATCACAACTCTCTATCGCACAATAAGTTTGAATTTGTAATTAAATACGTCCATAAAATAACGCGAAAGAGGTATTCACAGCCCTCCTAAGCTGGGCTCCGCAACGTTTGAACCATTAGAGATTCCTCTTGTAGAAAAGACTATTTAAACGAGTCGTATTTTTAACATAGAAACCCAGCCTTAACCGACTCAGCTTGCTATTGCGGTAGTGAAATATAACGTTGCATAATATTTATTCAGGCCGTCTGAAAATTAGTTTAAAAGCTACTCTTTATTTGAAAAACTACTTAGCGACTATGAGAATATTAAATTTACAATATTGTGTCCTCACAAATGGAGTTTTGCTTCAAAGTTTTAAACTTTATCCGAGCACTAAAAGACTTTTACTACTTTTAGTCTCCTTTCGGCAGAGATTTTATAAGACAAATTTCTGTAAACAACTCTATAATAAGTGCTATCCATCGTGTCGGCAACGAATCGAACCTTTGTAGAATAGCAAAATATTAGGCACTGATTAACCATAGAGAAAGTCGTTGACAAAAATCCATTACCCCTTAAAAAGTTGGTAAAGATATGACTTTAGTGAAAAAACTTTATTTCGAAAGAATTTCTAAAATGTTTTATATCAAAACTTGATGCAAAGATAACTTGACACTGGCTCCCACTCGAATTGTGTAAAAAACACATGCTGAGGCGGATTTGATGCCATCCTACAGTCTCATCCGACTTCATCCGAGCGATGTTCCTGGTTGCATCCCTCTCAGGAGCCCAGGGTTCGCTAAACCTCAAATTGTTTTTTTTTATTTGGGGTTGGCGCAGTCGGTAAGTCATCATTGACCATACCTTCTGCAATTAGATTTGGCAATGTTTTTACAGCCGGCCGCCTGCCTGACACCAACCCTCTTAGGGATCAAGCAGTTTATCCGCCACCGCACGGGGAGAACTTAAGTTTTGCTAATCTGCCTCAGATCCCTTAGTGGCCTTTTACGACACCCACGGGATGAGATGGGGTAACCCTATTCTATGCCGGGGCTACACAGCTAGATGATGGATGCCAGATGCCATCCTACAGTACAGTACACTATACGATGGGCGTATACTTTTAATATATGTAAGTACTAGTGCAGGTGGTACAATCAAGTCCTACAATCAACATTACGCCAGCTCCGTTTACTAAGCGAATATATAGGCCAACTAGATTGCATTGTTACGTTACTATACTAACCAACCAACGATATAAGGTATCAACCACAAAGGAACTCAAGTAATTAATAATGAGGAAGAAATACGAATTAGAAGAGAAACCTATATGCAACGCTGTATCCGTGTTCCGGGAGAGAGGGTGAGTTGCTACGACATCTTGGAATTCAAATAGCGACGAAATTAGTTTCTGTAAAAACGTGAGTATCATTGCTTTTTCGTGGAAGTGTGAATTCGTTGCTGAATTCGTAAGCAGATTTAATTTTAATACAATTCTTTGTTTTCACAGTCCGAACTGTGAAAGTACAGAACAGTATCCGAATACTGTCTTTCTTGCATACGCATTTTCATTTTTGATAATCTTGTTTTAGAGTGGTTCAATAAAATAATTATACGTTTTCTTATTATACCTAGTCTGCTTATTTATTTTTATAGAGTTAAATGATATTAGGAAAAACATTCATTACCATACAGATGTCCATCCAGTCATTCGTCTACAGGGCAAGAATATTGTAGAAATATAGAACTTTCAAATAAGTGAAAAACAAATATTTAAAATTTTCTCTTACAATACGGGAACAGAAAATCTCAGGAAGTTTAGCGTGAAATTTTTTACTTTGTGACATCCCGTTGTCTGTTTTTCTATTAAAGCCGAAACCACTTCAGAAAGAAAGTTAAAATTTGTTATTAAAGGTATGAAAGTCCTTTCTTTTCCCCTTCGGGCGACTAGAATAAACTGAAAACTGGAAACTCATATTGAAAACGAAATTAAATTTACGTGCTAAGTTCTATTGAAGTGAAATCACAATTTGAGACATATTTTTCTGAAAATTTCGTTGAAATATTGTAGAGGGTAATTTAATATTTTTACACAGAAATTATCTACAACGCCTGGAGCAATTTGAGAAAGCTATTCTAGCTTATAATGAAGCATTACGTTGGAACGTGAGTGTTTATTTCTAGTTTTAAAATACGTTGGTATGTCTAGTTAACTTATTATTGAGGCTTTAGAGGCCTTAAATTAGAATTCCCAGGTGCTACATCTTCTTAGTTAGTTTGGCTTAGCTTGTCAGTTCTTCTTTCAAGTAAGCAAAGCTGTTTACCTAATTTACGATAAACATCCATGTTTTAACAAAAAGCTGACTTGCTACCTACCTTTAGAAACGGGTTTTCAGGAATCCGAGAGCTGGCGGAGGAATGCCGCCAGCATTTTTGGGAAGATCTTTGAGTTGTCTCGTAAGGGTGTCGCCGACAATGGATTTCTCGTTTTTAGAGTAATTACATTCCAATTTTCTGGCCAAATTGCCCTGGACTGCTAGCAGAAGGCCATAAGGAAGAATCGGAATCTTTTTCATTGTCGTTTTTTGTGGACAACTTATTTCTCGTTTTGTAAAGTAAAGTTATATTCTAATTTTATTTCATTTTCGTTTATTGGATGTAAATTTACAACATATCTACACTATCTACATCTACACTAATATTATAAAGAGGGAAAATTTGTATGTGTGTGTGTGTGTATGTCTGTAGTGAATAAACTCAAAACTACTGGACCGATTTCAAAACATTCTTTCACCAAAACAAAAGCTACATTATCGAGGAGTAACATAGGCTAATTTTGATCTCGATATTCTCACGGGATCCGGACTACGCGAGTGATACCGCCGGACGCAGCTAGTATAAATATAAAATGGCCACAATCTGTCTAGATTTTACTAAAGGTACAAGAATAATGTGTTTTGTTGTATATCCGCTTAAGTTTGTATCCCATAGGAGTTCTAAGGTTTGAAATGATTAAAGTTAGTTATCCTTTCCAAAGAATTGTAACTGGGAAAATCTAAACGAAGTATTTTTATCGTTCCCCCGTGACCGACTAAAAACTCTGACCGCTCTACTCTCTGACCGCAACTCAGTAAGAGTAGGGTTAATTTCACATAATGAGTCATTGTTTTTTTGAACACAAATGCTAATATAATTTGATTTATTAAAAAATAACAATTATTAGGTTAAGGTTAAAGGTAGGTATAATGTCCCGGAGGGTTACTTCGGTTCGTTTCGATACGACAACGATACGATAATACGATGGTTCTACTGTCACCCTACTATCAGAAAGTGACAGTAGAATCATCGTATTATCGTATCGATGTCGTATCGAAACGAACCGCAGTAACCCTCCCGATACAATGTGTTTTGATGAGGGGCGGACAACTTCAAAAAATTTGAAGTTGTTTCACTGAAAAAAGAGCTGTTTGTAAATAATGGCAATTAATGTTTACATTGTAGTGGACCAAACTAAATAAAAGGCCAATGACATAAAACTTTAAGAAACAGCTGATTTTCACATAAACACAATATTTTCGAAAACCATCTCGTACTTCCAAAAGTTATAGAACAAAAGATGTTTGCCTAGACCTCTAGAAAAACCCCCCTTTGACCTAATAGTCCATATAGATAGTTCCAAAATAAAATGCTTTAAAGAAGTATAAGCAAACAGACGTTAAGTACCTTACACATACACCTACTACATCAAAAACCGTTGTGAATTCAGCAATCAACTCAAATAATTCCACTAGCACAGCGTTCGCAGTGTGACGTCACGTTGCTGAGGACTGGAAGCAAACAGCTTGAGATTCCATTTCGAGCTGCAAACATGCAATTAGACGTTACATTAGTTATGTTTGTCTTGCTTACTTCGTTATATAAGTCATAATGGTAGTTTCAAAGTTTTGGTTGCATGTTACAAAATTATAACAAAATAATATAATTGTTTATTTTTTTCTTAAATGCCTTGAATTAATGAATAATAAAACTCTTACACACCATATAAATTACAATACAGAGAAAAAACATACACGACTCATCCATTATTTCTTCTGGTAAGCTGAATTTTGTAATTTTCTTTTTTTAACCGGCT
Source organism: Idaea biselata (assembly GCA_958496205.1). Taxonomy (NCBI): domain Eukaryota; kingdom Metazoa; phylum Arthropoda; class Insecta; order Lepidoptera; family Geometridae; genus Idaea; species Idaea biselata. The sequence continues at coordinate 7,294,708 of OY292401.1, read as the reverse complement.
TCCTAAAAGTAGGAGGTTGACAATTTGGCTGTATTTTTTGTGTGTGGTATGTTATCGAATATCTTCTACGTTGAAAATTCGCTTGCGCTTATTTTCTGTAAACTAAAAATACTTATAGGTATAAAGCTAGAAATTATAGTGAGTCCGATAAAAAGTTTGATCCCATGATGGAACGCAGTTATTACTATTTTTGGACTTCTACCAAAAGAATTAGCTTAGCTTTTTAGAGTTAGCTCTTTGGGTAGGTACTAGGAACGGACCGACAGAGCACTTGAAGCCACCTTTTCATTAGAAAACTCCTCAATTATTAAAGTTACCGTTCCTAACAAAAAACTGCACCCATTCCCGCTGTGCAAGCGTATTTGGTATAGGTACACGAATTCACCACTAATTTCTTTTGAGTACGGAGTGGCTGTAAGTGCGGGGTGCAGATAAAACCTACCAAATAAACTTAAATTACATTTTTAAACAGCCATCGGACGTGCTCTCACTATTCGGTCGAAGCTTGGCCCGAGCGAAATCAACACATTATGCTGGTGCTTTGGAGGATGCAGCTCGCGCCGCTGGTACGCAATATTTATTTATTTATACAAGGGTGTACTCAGGATCTGAAGGGCTACTGCGTTTCTTTCGACCAATAATTTCTGACGTTCGAAATTTAAAATTTGTTTGAAAATTATCGGACCAATAATTCCTAAATGACGAAAATAAGTAGGGCCTCAGGGCTAGTAGCAACCAGATACCTTATGTATTAAAAGTATTTAATAGTTCCAGAGGGCTCGATTTAAGTGATGACAGTGTTTTGTTTAGGCAGATTAGGGCCCTTTTGCGGTTTTAAGGGCCCTATTCTGAAAAACTGAAAATCCATGTCGGGCGCATCGAAAATTGTTGATTATTTCATGACGGAATGTCGTAGAACTTTTTTTTGTGTACAGATTGTAGGCGACATTGTTTCCGATATTTTAGTGCAGTTTCCATACAAATATGTCGAAACGTATTGAAGCCTATCGACATTTTAGCCAAATCAGACATTTTTTGTCTAAAATTTGGATAGGCTTTGCACCAATAGGAGGTTCTTGTCTTAAAACTACACCAAAATGTAGGAAACAATGTCACCTACAATCTGTGCACAAAAAAAAGTTCTACGACATTCCGTCATGAAATAATCAACAATTTTCGAAGAGCCCGACAGGGATTTTCAGTTTCAAGGTCGTTGGCGTATGTACTCCTCTTAATAAACGCAAAATTGTCACAGTGGAAGATAAAATATGATCCAGCAAGTACAACTGTAGATCGTGTTTCTTAATAACGCTGTTTGAAATAAGGTATGATGACGCATTGATCTCAACCTAAAATAACTCAATGTGATGACGTGATATTTTTTACGTTTAAAACATGTGATTTGGTCTATACAATGACATCCCAGAAATAGAGAACTGAAATAAAGTCCTCAACACGTGAGGTATTTATCGCTTTTTAAAGGGAAAATTGACATTTTAATTAGGCGACTTTATTTACCAGCTAAAAATACATTTCCTTCCTTTATTAGAATAAAATAGTGAAAAATGGACTAAAGCACTCTTTGATATGCTAGCGCTAGCACTTTACGTTACACGATCTTTAATTCATGTATCTATTCCTGCCTGAGTACATCTACTCCATTACGAGTCCTACAAAGTTAATTATGTTCCCAAATTAGCACTTCGTTGCACTGAAACTGACATAAGTAGGTAGGTAGGTATTTTTAAGCAGCGAACGGAAAATGTAAAATGACTATAAAAGCATTTGTAGCTACGAAAAATGGTCTGTTATGGTAATTGGTTTTTGCAGATAGTTAGGTATGTAGATAACTAATGATTTTTCTAAGTTATTTTTTAACACATAACCCCTTACTTATAAACGATGACTAAGTTTATGTAACGTTTGTCAATTTTGTAACTTCATGTCATAGTAAAAGAAAAACGGTACATAAAGTTAGTCATCGTTTACAAGTAAGGAAGATTGTCGTGTATAAACCAACTCTTATTGAATAGTATTGGTAAGTGATGGCGTGGTTTAAGATGTAGCAATAATAATATGGATCCCAAAGTGAAAGGTTTAAAGAGTAGGTACTTACTGCATGTATTAATATAGTTCACAAAGTACAAAGTAAATACATATAAAAAGAAATCTCAAGTTAATCTATGCACAGAATTGGAACCAGAAAACCCTACGGCATTGCAAATCAAAGCGCAGACTGAATATGAGAAGTGTGCTTTCGAACGTGCACTGACGTTGGCACACAGGGGCCTCCTCATACGACGGTATCCACCTGATTTCGCTGACTGTGCCAGAGTAGCGGAGGAAACGGTGATTTTCATTTTGAATTAAGTAATTCAGATCCCTGTAGAAATAACGTTAGAGAATTTTAAATAGTAGGTATACCTGATTACATTCTAACCAAACCTATTTAAAACCAATGTTCCCTGTTCTTCACATGTAACAGTAACAGGTTATATTTATAGTTTATGTCATGAGTACCAGTTTTTATTGATTAACTAACTGAAACACCTACACATATTTTTACATACCTGTTAAAATTTGGCATATACCTACAGTTACTGTTAGCCCGTTAATTTGTTCCGCTGTGGGCCTAGGGCCTCCTTCTAGAGGGGTTAGGCAGTAATACGCCACGGGAGCCTACTTCGGATTGACGAATGTCCCACGCCTGCGGGCCATGATGGGTCCTAGAACATTAAGGTTTTCTTACGATATTTACCTTCACCGTAAGAGTTATGTTAATAGAGATTTACAAAAAGACGATTCTGCTATCTAGTTACTTCCTGTATAACTTGTAATCAGTTTGTAATTTGTATTTCAAAACAAATCATGTAAAACGTCTTGATTTCTCAGGTTCGGGATTGCATAGTAGGTATACCATCAAACAAAATTCTAGAAACTGCCGCTTTGTTGTTCCGTGAAACGGATAATAAAATAGAGCAAGAAGTGGGACCTACTAACATTCATTTGAAACATAAATGCAGAATGCAAACGCAACCAACACACCAGGTGAATATTAATTAAGGAACATACAAACTGAATTATAAAGAGACGTAGCTTTTATAAGGACAGAAATTTTGTTGCACAAATACATGAATAAGGTAGGAGGTATATTTGGGTATCTAGAACTAGTATGTAATTTCTTTTTAATATGAAATAGACCACCGCTTGACCGCATATATTTATATATTTCGGATGGAAAACGACAATGTAATGTTAAGTATACATAATAGGTAAGTTTAAATATTTCTGATTTATCTATTAGCATAGATTAACTATAGTAGCATTCGTCTATGCTATTAGGAACAAAAATATCAATCAGTATTAATAAAAAATATTTCTAAGCGGCTACTTTGACCAACGAATAGGTATTGCTATCCAAAGGGGCAATGCAGCCAGCCTTTTGGGTACCATACCTAGGGACTCATTTTTGGATTTTTAATTTTAATTATTTTATTTTATTTAGTGATTTAAGATCACATTCATCTACTAATGGTTATCATTTTTACTAGTCTTATGGAAAATAAAAGTACAGTCCTTATGAATTAAAAACCCAATAAATATTTTTAGGTCCAGGAAATATCTCGTGCTGAACAACAGCGTCACAAACAAATCTACCGTTTAATGTCGTCCAAGTATTTAGAAAGAATGGCGCACGACAAATATTTTCTGACGGCTCTGTGTAAGGACGAGAGATTAACCTCCGCCAATAAACAAGGATCGAAGAAGCTCCTAGAGTTAGCAAACAAGGCGCTTGCAGATATTGAGAACAGACAAGTATGGGTCGTTTGTTATTCTTGCTAAGTTAGTGATCGTCGATCGCAAACAAACCCGACCTTTTGTCTGACCTACATTTGTGAAAGATAGGCAAAACTAGAATTTATTGACGCGAACAATTGTAGGAATTTAAAGTTTACTTCGCCGCTCAAGTGTGGTAGAGAATACTGTGCCGGATTTCCCGTATTGCTATTAGGCTTATCTACAGAGTGGAATAAAGCAACGGTTTAGCTTTACTACAGACTAGTTAACTAGGTAGGGAACAGTAACAACAGCAAACTGACTGAATTATTTAGTTTCCATTAAAATCTACCGGCCTCATGCTTTTAACCGATGTAAAAAAAGAAGGTTTGGTTATTTATATGTACTTACTAATTATAGATTTTTGTTCTGTTTTCGCGATGTTGTATTGAAATTAAAGACATTTTTCGGTTTGAATCGATTTGAATCGTTTCAAGACCTTTTCCAGGTCCCTTTCCAGGTCAATCCTGAAGAAGGGACCTGGAAATGTCTCGAAACGTTGAGCGTTGCAACAATGCTAAAAGTAATAAACACCATGCGATTCAAACCGAAAAATGTCTGTAATTTCTTACTAATTATTATATTTACCAGATAGTCCTTCGAGAGCGATGTCCACTATACGCAGCTAGAGCATCCGAAACCGCTGCAAAAGCACGACTTTTAAAAACTAGAAAGGAACAAATTCAAAGAGCTCAACTGCAGCACATTGCTGATGCCGAGCGTCTCATAGGAGCTACAAGAGCGGCTTACGAAAATAAAAATACTGCAAAGTGTTTGGAGGCAGCCGAGTTCGCCATGGAAAGGATATCAAGGAAACTTCACAGTTCGTTACCAGGGAAAGAAAAGTTCTTACAAGAGCTTTATGATACTGTTGCAGAAGCATTTCTTGATCAGGTAACGTGAAGAAAATTTAATTAGTTTTTACCTCGCACACTCTACATAATTTACCCGACCATCCACCGCCAACTAAAGCAGGTTAGCTTACCACGCCAGTTTTTCAAAGAAACGAGCATATCTGGCATAGTTTGCAATGGAAGCCCAGCTAAACAAATTTAGTTTAGTTCGCGATGGCTTCGAAGTTTTTCTCAGTCAAGCCAAAGAGCAAAGACATTAAAAGTCTATTCCTCAGTGGAAAGAAAACGAACTTGTGCCAGAATTTCCAATTCCAAGCGACTAAGTAATAGCGAATGCATAAAACAGGACAAACTGTTATGACTTCAACCTAGACTAGCACTGCGAGGGGGTTATTCTCCAAGTCACGTTTGCTGAAATAACCTGAGATAAGACCTGTCTATTTTATTCGCAGAAACGTGTCAAGGAGGCTATGAGCGAGTCGAATCGTGAAAAGAGAGCGTTTATTCTGCTCGGTATGGCGCTATCGAGGGAACCTAGTCGGGATTCCGTGTTGCGTGTACGACCGGCTTCACCTCCTAGAAATGCAATGTAAATTCCATATGGTTTTATATTAAAATATCTAAACAGAAATATAGAATATGCAAAATAATTGAATATGAAGCTTGAAAGAGAGAAGTAGAATACTATTTTTTTATCTATATAATAATATTATAAAGAGGCAACGTTGGTAACATGTATGTATGGATGTATATTGGGGGAAATCTCTGAACCACTGGACCGATTAAAAAAAAATACCAATAGAAAGCTACATTATCGAGGCTACTTAGGCTACTTTTGATCCCGATATTCCCATGGGACAGATACCGATACGACATGAGTACCGATACTTACGCGGGTAAACCCGCAGGATGCCGCTATCTTTTATAAAGTAGGTAATAAAATATGATTTAAAAAGATTTTGGGTATTCCACTACGATTTTAACTAAGATTTTGTTTTCAAATAATATTGAAAGAACAAACTCCATTATGACCAATACAAAAAGTCTTAGTAAATATTCTAATTTTGTATATTACAATAAGGTATTTAAAAATGATTAGATCATTATTATTTACTATTATGAAGAACGAAGCGCTGCAACTTAGATTGCAAAAAAGATTAAAAGAAATTAGGTACAAGTTTCTTAATTAAACCTACCTATCCCTTTTTAAAATTGCATTGCGAATTTTGTACTATACAGGTGTAGGATTTTAAGTACCACTTGACCTTATTGGCCAAGGTATTTTTAGATTAAAAATTACCTCTATATTTCGTCGAGGTAAACTGAATTTTATTTCCTGTATGCCAAGATTCATTTTCGTTTAACTCGTATGATTGCATTACCCACCTGACGGAAATATATGAGACAAAATAAATCACTCGCTCCAAGAATTTCATTTACCTAACATCGATTTTAAAGGGCATGGTTTAGCTATAAAACTTGACTGTATGGTTTTATAAACCGTATTATTCTATGGTAGGTATGCTGCTCATTTACATACTTAGTTTTTTTTACTAGCTTAAAGTAAAAAAGAGTACATTTTAGCTGTAGCAAGATCTCTTAGAGAGATATCTTTTCACTTATGGTTGACGATCACGATTAGCGTCGGAATACCGACAATTCAGAAAGTGAAATTACTAAGTTCTAATACCTTACAACCTATCATTTACCTATGACCACTTATCAACTATGTTCACAAAAGGTTACCTATGTTACTATTCATTTATTGAATACTAAATACTAATCATTTATTGATAACAAAGTTAGAGGAATCTAGTATCCAGTTAAGTTACCCTATTTCTTAAGTAGTTTAGGAAAAAAACACCCAGGGATCAGAATCACGTGTGGAGCAATTTAGGATCCACGTTCCTAAACAATACTAAACCCCAATCAGTTTTTCACTTTCGATTTCAAATTTAACGTAATAGTTCTTGAATAGTTCTCTTAAATTAATTTTAAATCATACTTTACTTTTTCAGACGCCGGCTGCGTACTTTGGAACGTTACTTAGCATTTAGCACACGTACCAGCGAACGATGCTACCTATTACATGAACTAGCACGCCTTCACGTCGAAATTAAACAAGCGTTACGAGCGCGGTACTACGCCTTGAAGTGCCAATCCGGTAAGCTACTCGATGTCCTAGATAGATTGTTCTTAAGAGGCACTTTGTTTTTTAGCTTCTTGAGATTTACTCGTATCTAGTCCTTATCTTTATAGCTGATCAAATAACGTTGGTGCATAGGTAAAGCTTTTATTCGTAGCTATTTCAGTGCTGTCTTATTGAAAATATATTAGGTACGTTTATTTGTGAAAATTACTTAGTGACTGGTTAACGTTTGACCACCAACCCCCTTATAAACTATGATTAACAATGATGACTAAAGGTGATCGCAAATTTATCAGCAACGCAAGCGCCGCACTCGCCGCACTCGCCGCATTTTAGAATTTATTGTATGTAATGATGTGAAACCTCGCACGTTTCACCCGCACCGCACTTTACGAAATGTCACCGTATCGCGTGCGGCGCGTGCGTTGCTGATAAATGTGCCATCACCTTAGTTAGGTAACTTTTGTCCCTGTCTGTCAACTATGAAACATCAAGTCACATTAAAATACAAACGATACATGGTTTATGCAACTGTTAATCGACGTTTATAAGTAAGGGCGCAGATAACAAGGCGGTACCTAAGTAAAGTGACCAAAGATAAAACACGGTTAGGTTAATAAAATAGGAATACGGCAATAAAAAAGTACCGATTCTAGCCTGTCATTCTTAGTGGCTATGCTGGCTTTGAAATCGGAAAACTAACGAGTTCGCTGGCTATACGACTTAGCCCCTAGTGACTATAACGTCGATTTCTACCTTACGTAAACAACACCATACTAGAGTTGCGTGACTTCCAACCATGTGTAAGCCCAATATCTTACACAAGGATTTTAATTGTGAGCTATTTATTACTTGTGAATGATACTTGTCTTGATAATTTATGTACCACCTTCCTACTTTTGATATTAGATCTTTAACAAATATAGGTTAATGTTGTAGTTGTTTCTTAAGAGATGACATTTTTCATTTAACAGTATTATGTATGCATGCATACATATTAAAATCGTACAACTATCGGTACTTCATTTTTTAATTTCTGACTACGATCTGACGTTTTGGTTCTTTGTATTTCACTTTTTTTTTCAGGAAGATGTGTCAAATCATAGTTTACAATTAAAAAACGAAGTAGAGTATAATAGAGTTCTGGTTTAACAAGGCCAAACGTATCTATCTCTGGTTACCATCAAACGAACTTGTTGGATCGATATAAATAAAAAAATATAGGTTAAAAAATTCCGCTGACACCATAGTTTTCTGCAGATAGTATCAGGCCGAGTAAAAGGGCTTCATAAATTCGGACATGCCCCACTATTTTACTTGACTAACTCTACTACCATTATCTTCTATAAGTATCAGCCGAAATTAACGAACTTCGGCATTTCCTAATTGAACTTTACTCTTTCAAACAACATTAACTTCAAGGGAACTTCTTAAATGGGTTACATTAATTTTATGTTCACGCTAAACGTGTTCCATTAGAAGCGACGCACTAGATAGCTTTCTACAGAGTAAATAATTGCTTCATTGTTCGATTAACATTGTTGTGACGAGTTCCTTGCTTTTAATTTAAAGTCTGTATTTAAAGGTTACCAATTTGTTTGGTTTAGTCTTTAAACGTTTACCCTCTTTGGGACAAAGTACCTTTACCTTTACGTTGAGGTTCGCTAGTCTCTTCTAGATTCCTAAGTTTCCTTTTACGACAACCACGGGTAGAAAAGGGGTGGCCTGTTCTATGCCGGGGCTACCAGCAAATCTGCGCTACTGACTGCACTACGGAGGCTCTAGCCACAGGGTTGTTTAAAAGGAACGCATTATTGTTATTTTTTATCCCTGGGTAACACTAAAATCTGCGATTGAAATATTATATACAAACCGACGAATTGAGAACCTCCTCCTTTTTTTGAAGTCGGTTAAAAAGTGTGCCACTGTTATAAGTTGTAGTGACGATATCTACATATTAAAACGTTTATAACACGTTGTGTATCGTCAGTTATAAAAGCACGTAATGTGGGGGATATTTAAAATATTTAGGTCACATAGTCGTGTAACGTGTTACACACACGTCAAACTACAGCCAAACCAATATCCAAGTTTTATGGCAATCGTAAATAAGCAGCACCTTACATTCCTGGTTCTACCATAAAGTGCCTACACTATGCTAAGACCTAGTTCTACTTTTACGAAATTTAATGCGCACGCCAACCATGTGACTGGTTGGTCATAAATCGCGTACGGAGTGATGCGTGACGGGGGCGTCGGAGGCAACCGTGCGAGTGAATTACGAACCAACTACGGAGGAAAAGTAATGCTTTTAGCCGTATAATAAGGTACATCGATCTCGGTATCCGATAAAAAATCAATGAACCGTGTTTTTTTGGGTTTTAAGTAGTATAACGTAGTACTAAACAATATATTGCACCTATGTATATTTATTTTATTTATAAACAATGTTGGGCATGGGAGCTACATTTGACTCAGATTATTAAGTATTATATATTGTTAAACAAAATTAATAATAGATTTAAATCAGCTTTTGCCATGCTGATATAAACTTAAACTCATTTTTATTTGCGATCCTTAAAAATTAGTTTTTTTAGAAATTAATCAATATTTACGTATAAAATTAACACATAATAAAGGTCAGTATTGTTTAAGGGGACAGTTTACATAAACTTTACAAACTTAGCTGACTGTTTCTTCCATGAATATTAGCTAAAATACTTTTATGCCATAAGTCCTATATCTGCCATGACCATGTCCATGCCCATGCGTTTTGGTTTTTCATTTTAGCTAATTTTTCTGAATTTTATTTACCTATATTCTAATTAGAAAAATGAAAAAAACATGGCCTTGGTAGTTGTAGGTTTAATGGCATAAATATAATATTTGCCCTAATATCATGATCCAACAAGGAAAGAGTCGACTACGTTTGTATGGAAAAAGAGTAGTGTAGGCTGTCCTCTGAATCACTATATCTTTTTCAGAGGCAAGAGCTTCGAATCACAGGGCTTGGCTGTTAAACGCGTCATTTCTTCTGGCGCGGTGTAATTTATTGCAGAACAATCGACCGGAGGCGAGAGCTGTTCTGTTGGAAGGAGCTGGACTGGCGAGAACTTTCGGATACAATGACGTTTCGGCTTTCTTTGATACGGTTAGTTTCAACACTTTAACTGGTATCCAACATTTATGAAGTAGGTTTTATTGATCGTCATAGAATTGCACAATCTTATTTTATCATCTAGGTACTCTACTACCGTTAGAATTTCACACCAACTCTTGGGAAATATCTTAAAAGTGCCTTTTTTCAAACATGTGAGCTCATACATAGTAGCTGTGTACATAGTTTGCAATTCAATTCATTTATTCATAACGGCTTGCACTAGGTAAATTACAATAGGAGTTATAAAAATAAATATGATGTCCTCTAGGCCCACCATAATAGGTATACAGTCAACTTAATAGGTAAAAATATCATAAATGTTTGCGGCGGACTTGTAGGTATAAAAACTAGCTGAACTATACGAAGCTAGGCTACACTAATTTATATAATTAATTTTAGTTTAGTCGGCGGTAGACGTTTGGCTTTTTTAACAACTTTACGTAATAAAATAACAGTAAGGTAATAATTATAAGCGTAAGTCCTTTGTTTCTATTTCGAATAGGTACGAACTTACTTGACGGCGCCGCCGATGTAGCATCAGGTTGATGGACTGTCACAGTCATCAGTCAACCTAGCGAAGCGTCATCGTCGATGGTTGTTCGGAGCTGGTTTTGTCATATTAGGTGATCGAGACGGAGGCCGTGCACCGCGCACTTGACGAATCGCTTTGTATTTCCGCCATCACGCCTTTTCTTAACATAATTGAGTTGATTCCTACTTAGTAACCATTATAAATTAAGCGATGTAATAGTTATTTTGTGAATATAGACAGCAATTGTTAATAAAACTACGATGATTGTAAATGGACACCATTATTTTATATCCCGCGCCCATCTACCTACTTAGTTCTACAGTATGAGTTCTGATGAAAGCCATCCAAGGCCATCCTGGCTCTTCATCAGAAGTGGGATCGAATCCAGCCCAATACGTGGGCCAAACAACCAAACTGGATGCTGAAAAACGAATGTCAAAAACGTCGAGAAGATTCCGGATTTAAGTTTCAAGAAAATCCGCCGAGTTCATTACGCGCGTTGAAGAACGTGTCCTCTGTGACCTGCTACGCGTGTGGACAAAAAGGGCATGTGGCAACTAACTGCCCGGAGAGGAGAAACGGTTGTAAGCTACAGTCAAGGACGTAAATCATTGTTAGCACCGCCCTTTCACAGGCATTTGGAAACATATCCCGGTGAGTCTGCCCCATTTTATTTGATAGTGGATCTTCATGTTCCCTAGTGAAAGAGAGCTATCGCAACTAACTCGGGTATAACGTATCTACAATGTACTAAGCAAATTCAGAGCAAAGATAAATACAGACGTTTATTGGCAATCATGTGTAGTGTAGTAGCTAGACGAAATGTGTCGTCCAATCCAGACCTTGGGGGTTCGCTTGTCTCTGTAGACGAAATGTGTCGTCCAAGTTAGACCTAGAGGGCTGGCTTGTCTCTGTGGACGAAACGTGTCGTCCAAACCACATCTGGAGGGATGGCTTGTCTCCGTGGACGAAATGTGTCGTGCAAGCCATACCTGAAGGTTGGTTTGTCTCGTGGGTGGTTCTGATCAGACGAGATATGTCGTCCGAGTTGGATACTCGTCGCTGGCTTTTCCGAAATGTTGATAGTCGTGGTTGATGAGACTAAAATAGGTAGTCCGAGTCAGACCATTCTCATGGTTGACTTGTCTAGACATAATGTGGTTGTTGTTGACTGGTGAAAATCAAGTATCATCTGGATCATACCCGAAGGGGTTGATCGAAGCGATACATTGATTAGTCCAAGTCATTAAGTAATTGGTACTGATTGTGCGCTGATAAAGAGGAAGATGTTAACGGCAGTCAGGATGAACGAGCGGATTGTGCATTGATCATAGCTTGCTGTTTCAGATAAATCGCCCGAGGACGGTCGAAAGTCAGTCCGGCCGTGACGGCGCCGCCGATGTAGCATCAGGTTGATGGACTGTCACAGTCATCAGTCAACCTAGCGAAGCGTCATCGTCGATGGTTGTTCGGAGCTGCCATCTTGTCATATTAGGTGATCGAGACGGAGGCCGTGCACCGCGCACTTGACGAATCGCTTTGTATTTCCGCCATCACGCCTTTTCTTAACATAATTGAGTTGATTCCTACTTAGTAACCATTATAAATTAAGCGATGTAATAGTTATTTTGTGAATATAGACAGCAATTGTTAATAAAACTACGATGATTGTAAATGGACACCATTATTTTATATCCCGCGCCCATCTACCTACTTAGTTCTACAGTATGAGTTCTGATGAAAGCCATCCAAGGCCATCCTGGCTCTTCATACTCATTTTAGTGCTTGTTTGTATTTATTTTTTAAAATATGTAAGTAGGTAACTATTTTTATAAACTTTGATGACTGCGAACAAAACGTCTAGCGAAATTGTTATATTATTTAAAGATCGCTTTTACCGCGGGCAAAGCTTTTCGCGTGTGAAGTGACTAACGACTCTATCTGGTTTGTTCTGACCAAAAATCTGGTTCTCTGACGTGGGTTTTCAGTTAGGAGTTAATATTTTTGAAAGTAGCTGTATTTAAAAGGTCAAATTAACCTAAAACTCTAAAAAACACCTAATTTTCACTTGAACTTAAAAGTTTTTCTTATTGAAGAATTGTTGTAATTTCCAAAAGACTAAGAACAAAAGTTGTTCCCCTAGACGTCTAGGTCATAACCCTTTTGACTTTGTATTAGCGCCCTTGTAACACACTGTATAGGTAAAATAAAATTATTAGGTAAATTATTAGGTTATTATTTTCTATTAGTAGGAAAGTATCTTGTCACCTACTAAGAGAGACTCGATCAAACGCCAACTAATTAATATGCCATACAATTTGTTCAAAGATCTTTTGTAAGGCCTCAGTTTCAGAATCAAACAGATCGACATGGAAAAGTACTTATAGCGATAATTATTAGCTTGACTTTGCAAGTGCCCAATTTACATTTAAACTCTATATTATTTTGTGTAGATATGAAAATTAGACCTGTAACTGATAGCTGTTCAAAGATCACGCTGAGATTTCGATTGTCCGTTTAAACAATTTGCAAATTCATTGTTATTTGAGCTTTTGTTTGGTGAATAAATCAATAGCCCAAATTATTCTCATCAATTATAATATACGATTTTAAACTGACATAGCTATTTTCACTATAAACATTTATTTACCATGTTTTAATTTGGTTAATGAGGAGCTCGATATTTCACCAGTAATTGCCAATATTAATGTAATGTATCTACGTAGTAAATGTATTTAAATTTTGTATTGTCTCGTGAACAAGCGAGTTGCAGTTACTGTCGAAATCAAAAAATGGTAAAAATCCTGTTTGTAAAGAAAATGGGTTAGTATCGAATCGTCTAAATCTCAGGTAGTCTAACGTAGTAACTCGTCTAGTTGGTTGGTGGTCTAAAATGTCGCTTCTAATAAGTTTAACTAATCGCTCGCACGGGGCTCGTCTCGCTGCAAAAAAGCTGTCGTGGGTTTTCTCGACTTCTCGCTGTATGACGTGTATGTTTTGTAACATCATGTTTCCCTGGAAGATACAAGTCTTCAGAAGTTCTAGCTATTTGATCCTGTAATGAAAATAATAACAACACTACAGGCAAGAAATTTGTTCTAACAAAACAGTAAACAGAAAGCAGAACGTAATTTGCGGTTTCACTTTACAACAAAAATATACCACATTTAATAGAAAACAAACAAACTGGAAACAAGTAGGTACCTTAAATTTTTAACCAACTCCGACATTTTCCTGTTAATTTTCCTGCATGTTAACTACTTTTTTATGGGAGCGCCAGGAAAAGGATTCTTGTCAGGGGTTAGGCAGTAGGACGCAACGTGAGCCTACCGCAGATTGATACATTTCCAATATCTTAAGAGCATGTAGGTCGTAGGACATGTCAGTTTCCTCACAATGTTTTCCTTCACCGAGCCATATTAATAGCGCATAGACGTCGGTGCGCCGTTCGGCCGAGATCAACCACCATCTCCTCAAGTTAATTTAACTTACCTTCAACAATTTTTCATCCAGTGCGTAGAGGTGTCCTTAGAAGGTGAAGTCTTGAATGATGAGGCTGCTCTCGAGAAAAGAGAACGGGACATGGTGGATTTGATGCAAGACGATGATTTGAAGTCGGCGGCTGAACATCTTTTTAGAAGAATGTCTGTTTTACCAGCTAATAGGTAAATGCTACTTATTTTATTATTTCTCCCTTTGTCGCTCACAAACAGAAGAGTAAGGCTGGTTTTACAGCTGTAACAGAAGATCCATGCGGTTCGGTCCATATGAAGTCTTTAGAGAGCTCTGAAGCGAGTATTCAATAGGAGTGTATTCCGTTTTTACAGTTCGGTTGCTGTATACGAAGTTTGTTCTATTTAGATTTAAATTCAAATTTGTACCTACACATTAGTTTGTTTATTTTTATATACGGAATGATCCGCGTCGCTGTGGAACGATGTTCAATTGTCACATTATGTCGTGTCTGCGCTCCGCAAGCACGTTTGGGCGCTCCGTACAGCTGTGATTCCAGCCTCAAAGACAGCAAAACGTGACTGCCGTAAAAGTACCCATATACCACCCGATAAAGGTTTTTTTTTCACCTTGAGTTGAGCGGAGTTATACATGGTTTGTCAATTTTCAAGTTTGTCAATTTTAACAAATCAAAGATCCAACAGAAGTTTGGTTGTTAAGTAGTATTTTTATAAAGTTTTATAAACATTTGTAGACTTTTTATAAGTAAAAATAAAATAAATAAATAAAATAAATAAATTGCACGACATTCCACACAGCGAAATCTAGCCCCAAACTAAGCACTAGGCTTGTACTATGGGTACTAGACAACGGATATACTACATATTAGAGAAATACATATACACATACACAGACATATAGACATATTAGTAGAATGACCATCATTATTATTAGACCAGATCGCGTTATAGATAATCATTGTTTTTAATTATATCGACGTTTCGGCAAACGGGTTATACCGGCCGTGGTCCCGAGAAGACTCTCATAATGTCCCGTGTCTAATAATAATGATGGACGGAAATCGTGTAAGTTTAAAAATTAATTAGAATGACGTTCTGAAATTGATACCAGCTTGATAATAAATGAGATGAGATTCATCATACAAAGTCAAAACTGCTAGATTTTGAAACTTGTAAACTTTGAACAAGAATGTCCTTGTATGTCGTTAATAATCTTCATATGATGAACTCGAGCTTCGTATCTAACGGAGAAAATGCAGCAAGTTACTTAAGTAATAGTGGTTTCCATTTAAGTAGAACGATGTTGTCTAGATTGTTGTATAATAATGTGTTAAGTAAAGTACCTAACTACTTAGATAATAATAGAACCAACTTAAAGCGGTGAAAACAAGTTTTAACGATACCTATTCAGAACTTTAGCGTGCTAAAATATAATATAGTAGAGTCTGGTTAAAGTGCTTTTATCTGCTATTGAGAATCAATTTAAGCTTGTGGTTGCAACTTGTATTACTATTTTAAGAGAAATTAGTTTAAAATATTTAGTTAGGTATCTATCTATATAGGTTTTCCTGCGGCTTCGCGCGCTTTGTTCGAAAAGTTTTTAAATATAATATAAATTGAATGTTTTAGAGAATTTTCATAGAGATCAGGAATAATCATAGCTTGATTCTTCCATCCATTCATCCTTCCATTTGAATGATATTTTTAGATTTACGTATTGCCATAACTTTTTCCCGGACGGTCGCTCCTGGGAATGGCCCGATGATACGGTCTATTGTTATTTCAATAAGTTAAACAACTGATCTAATTGTTTGAGAGGTTGCCATAACTTATTGACCGCGATTATCAAAACCCAGTCCTTACCTTGTTATGTCGATTAAACTGTCAATTTGACGTTCATTTACAGACGATTCTCCATCCTACCGGGAACGAAGGTCGAGGAAACCGGTCCGATATCGAAGCGTCGAGCCTCCATTATGCCGAACATCAGTAAGCCAACACGAATCAGTTACAAAAATCAACAGCCATTAGGACTTCAAGATTTTGATAGACTTTGATATTTACATAATGAATTGGTTTAATTTTAATATTTGCATACCTATAAATCTTAATGTTGTACTTATTTTGAATTTTAATAATTTGTAATACAATTTTACAGTTATGCCTTTTATTAATTTCTTGTTTCTATATAAATACTAGCTGACCCGGCAAACGTTGTATTGCCTTATAAATTATAGATAGTAGCCGATTCTCAGACCTACTGAATACGCATATAAAATTTGGCAAAAATTGGTCGCCCCGTTTCGGAGGAGTACGGTAACAATGACGGTAACTAACATTGTGACATGGAAATTTTCTATAATAATAATAATAATAAAAAAATAATAATAAAAATCTTTATTAACACTCCAAAGACAAAAATATACACAGATGTTTCCATGGTCCCTACACTAGGCTAAGCCTGTCTTGTAGGCAACCATTAGAACCGAGTTAACAAAATGTTAAATTAGAAAAATAAAACGTCAGCGATACACATTTGACACATTCTGATAGACAACAAAAGGGTAAAAACTTAAACAGATAAACAATCGTTTTCTTATTATGTGGGTAGGTAGTTGATAATAAATATCAGTTAGTAACTGATTGCGTAGTGTGAAAGAAAAAGTATGTAGTATGTGGAAGGAAGATTAAGGTTGCGACCGAGAGTGACAATGAGGCAGTGCCGGAACCCCCACAGTCACCAGCCTCTTGAGAGTTGGGCATGGGGTCAGGAATTCAACTCAAGAACTTTCCTACGTGATCTTTCTGATGATTCCCTCAATCTCATAGCAGTTTAGTTTACTTAAAAAATTCTTAACTTTAATTTTTAGGTCTCTAATTGACAAACATTTAAAATCACAGAAGTTATTTATTTTGCTATATATATACGGGTGTGAGAAATTATTGAAGCGACGAGCAAAGACGGTATTGATGTTGGGCAACGGAGGCAAAAAAACTCGCCGCTGTAGCATATCCCTGTAATTTGGCAAAGCAGAGACACTACGATGGTACTTCACGCAAACCCTATGGATGTAAAGGCTACGGACACTCAGCTCATCAAATTCTTTATAGACAGCCGTCGTTGCATGTCGGCGCGGCCTTTTAAGAATCACCTTAAAGACTGCGCGCTGTGCTCTCTCTAACATCATCATATAACAAGCCGCTGAGCCTCCCCATATTGTGATACAGTAGGATATCACAGATTGACCAATGCTGACGTAAACCATCTTAAGGAGGTTTAAATCCGCCGCATAGCGTAAGTTTTTAAATATATAAATCAGCTTGCGAGTCCTTTTGGATGCATCTAGAAGGTGTTGTTTAAAGTTGAGCTGTTCGTCGAGTGTAACTCCGAGATACTTCATAGTAGCTGATCTTAGTACTCTGTCGCAGTTACATGAAGTTAAGGGTCTAGATTCATTGCTTGATGGGCACGTGTGCAGACGGATGTCAATTGGTTTCTGTGGGGCTGACGCTTTAGTTTTGTGAAAACACAAATACTTAGTTTTAGATGGATTTAATGTCAATAAGTTATCTTGCAACCAATTTGCCATCAGCTCCAGACCACGTTCAGCCGTCACCTCCACTTCCGACCAACTCGAACCGTGGAAAACGACAGCAGTATCGTCTGCGTAACAGATGATGTCCGCATTAGCAAGTTTTGTATTAGAGATGTCGTTCAAGTATAGAAGAAAAAGAGTGGGGCCCAAAATACTACCCTGTGGTACTCCGAAGTCAATGCTACTCGGCTCACTCTTAGCTTGGTCAATTTTTATGCATTGCGTACGTTCAGTAAGATAGCTCACAAACCAGTTCAATGTTACCCCCCTTACCCCATACAGCTCAAGTTTTCTAATGAGTATCGGTATTGAGACCGTATCAAAAGCCTTTGATAAATCGAGAAAAACACCCAAACAGGCCCGATTATTATCTAGGTGGGACACCACTGATTGAGTAAGGAGTTCCACCGCGTCTTCTGTAGACCTATGGGCTCTAAAACCAAATTGCGCATTTGAAATCAAGTTGTTAGATTCCACAAACTTTGTAAGCCGACGATGCACTATCTTTTCGAGGATCTTCGAGAAGCACCCCAGGAGTGAGATGGGCCTATAGTTACTTGGCTCAGTTTTATCTCCTGCCTTGTAAATTGGAATGACTGCAGCTAATTTCCAGTTCCTAGGGAACACCCCCGTGGAAATACTAAGGTTATAGATGTACGTCAGAGGTACAGCTATGCTTCTACTAATCCTTTTTAGAAGTCGAGCTGTAATGCCATCAAAACCCGGTGCAGAGTCTGTTTTTAGCGCTGCTATAAGTGAAAGAACTTCTGATTCGTCACATGGGGATAAGAAAAGCGACTGAGCTAGGGAGTTTTCCACTGCAACGTCTCGGGCTAAGGATTCCTCCGTTGTATTTTTAGCGGATGGTATATCACTTGCAAGACGTTCTCCTATTTTAGAGAAGTAGCCATTACAGATCGAAAGTGACTCTGCTACTGTTGGTGCTATACGGGTTAATTCGGTTGCTTTATTATTGATTTTCCTAGTGTATGTAATGTTTTTGATTGCGTGCCATAGCTTTTTAGTGTCATTTTTATTCTTTTGCAGTTCGTCTGAGTCATATTGCCGCTCTCAAAAGACTTATGTAGAAGTTTCTATATCGAGTAAAAACCAGCCTAGCATTTGAGTCAGTGGGGTTCTTTCTGGATTTCGCATGCAGTCTATCCTTCTGACGTGAACATCTTAATAAACCCGCAGTCATCCAGGGCTCGAAAGTTAATTTAGAACGACTGACCAATATCTGTTTTGAATTTTTATTTATTATATTATTCAAAGTACCTTCGAATTCTGAAACCGCGTCATTCACACTATCCCTACAAGTAACCATAGTCCAGTCACAATTGCCGATTTCAGCTTCAATACCTTCGTAGTCAGTTTTCTTAGTAAAAATTTTTGTTTTTGTTGGTTGCGTTAGTTTAGTATTGACTCCAGCTATAACAATATCATGATCTGTAGGGGTTGATTTGCATATTACTGATACTGTCTTGCATTTTATTGACCTAGTTACGTTAATGTGGTCTAGACAAGAACTGCCCCTAGTAGGTTTTGTTATTGCTGGAATTAAGTTAAGCTCTGCCAGAGCACAGAGGTAGTTATCGATTAATTCTAAGTCTTCGTTCTTATCCGAGCATATATTAATGTTAATGTCTCCAGTCACCACAATACAGGGACAATGTTTGATGGATTTAACAGATTCGGTTAAAGAATTAAAGAACCGTGCCCCCGCAGTTGTAGCAGGGGATCGATAAATAGCGAGAATGGCAAATTGGTGTGCGACAGATATTTTTAGGCAGTTAGCATCATCAAATTCGAGTTCAGTTACTTCAGGTGTCCATTTATTTCTTACATAAGCTACTACACCGCAGTTCTGATTTTTGTATATATGTGATCTAAAAGACGTATACCCACTGATTTGTTTAAGAATCCCGGCCTCGTGCAACCAACATTCCGACAGTACAATGACGTCGAACTGTATATCAAATCGTGCGAGGATGACGAGGAATTGTTCAAAGTTTTTATTAATGCTTCGGATGTTCAACGATAGTATTCTGAGATTGCAGTTTGCAGAGCAGACAATTTCCTTACATAATTCAGGCTCATCAATGATGGGGCAAGGTATGTCAATCGAATCGAGATCATCTATAATTAGTGAATCAACCATTTTTAACGTGCATACTTGATAAAATGAATTTAGATAAGCCACAATATGCAATTCAGAGAAAACATGAATTTAACAGTAATGTAATGTGGAAATTAGTCTGTATAAAATTAATATTACCCTTAAACGATTCTGTTTTCCAAGTATAAACTGCGAATGCTAAGATTGAATTAATGTGAGTTGCTAAAGAGTGAAATGTGTTTTTGCTAGGTAACATTTTTGTGAGTGTATGTGAGATTGAAAGTTTAAAGAAATACAAATACAACAATAATCTAGTTCTTATCAATAACAGGAGGCCGAATTTTGTCCGCAATGTCTCCATAATTTTTGATGGTAATAACTTCAACGCCCCTTCGTTCATTCTTCTTGACGTAAATGTTACCGCCTTTCGTCCAGCAAAACTTGAAGTCGGCAACTTTGCACGCTGTTCTGCAGTCACGAAACAACATACGGTTCGCTCGTGTTAATCTTTCGTTGAAATATATGTTGGCAGGTGGGCAGTTCATATCAACGTCCTTGGTAGTCAGACGCCTAGCTCTTGCTGATTTCAGGAACTTGTCGCGGGTAGCCCCGCGCGTGAAACGTACCACTAGTGGTCGCGCGATGTTTTTCTCAGTTGTGCGACGACCAACCCTGCTCACAAAGTCAACGTCCGAGTCACACACATTCACTCCAGCGACCGCAGAGATAGTCATTATCATATGGTGAGGATTTTCAGACGGGATCTCTGGTATTCCATTAATCTCAATCTCGTTTCTGAGCGCTGCCTGAGATAGGCTATTTAGTTGATTCTGCAGGAGATCGTTCGCGTTCCTGAGGGTTACAATCTCTGCAGCCTTCTCCTCAGCCACCTGAAGGCGATTCTCCAATCCGAGTACAGAAGTCGACAGGTCATCCACTCTCTTCTCACAACGCTTCAAGGCATTGATAGCAACATCAAACTCCGACTTCATTGAACCAATGCATGGCCTCCCTTAGCTGCCTAATTTCGTCGGTGAGTAATAGAAGGTGCGACGGGCTTCCGGCAGCCGAGATATCTACAGGGTTGGCGTTGTCCTTACGAGTCGTGATCTCTTGACTGATCACCCTGTCCGGCGTAGCTGAGTTATCTCTCCCCTTCTTTGCTGAGCTTGAGCACTCCGGGCACACCCAAGCTTTTTTAATTTCCGTACTTACGCCCATCTGGAGACCGACGCAAAGGAGATGGTATACTTTGTCACATTTGGCTTTGGTGCAACTTATATGCTTTCTGTCAACAAACAATGAATCGCAGCCAGCGCATATGTTTTGTTTTGATTGTGGTTTTGGATTCATGTTGATGATGCCTCAGTAAAGGTGTCGCTAAACTGTCGCGTTGATCTTGGTACGGGACGCTTGCTTAGTAGGTAGGTAACGGGCGGCCGGCAGGCGACGAGCGCGGCCAGCGGGTGACTCACGCACTCACAGGTATCGACGGTAGGCGAGATGAATGATTGATTATCGTCAACAATAAATTCACTCTAAATCACTATTATTGTACGTCTTTACTAGAATGTTTTTTAATAATTGCAAAACTGATCTTTCACTACTGCTTTTTGGATGTAGATTTTCTAAAAACAATTACTTTTCACCGTTTTAGCAATAAAAAACCTCAGTCCGTGCGACAAGGACGTGTACTATATAAGAAGATATTCTGTACCTAAACAACACATAGCGCTACCTAACCCCGTGGTAGGCCACTAAGCTTGTGTTATGGTGACTAGATAACAGATATTATTCACTATGATAGATAATACTTATATGTTAATTTATTTTTCTTTTGTACAATTACTTATTTTTAGATAAAGCCTAAATAGTTTGCCCGAAGCGGTTGGCGCGGCGCCACTGAGGTCGTTGTTTTAGGATTTAATAACGCTTTGAACTTTGTTTATATTAAATTAGCTGCGACCCGCGGTTTTACCTGCGTATGTCCCGATCTCGTGGGAATATCGGTAGCAAAAGTAGCCTATGTAACTCAGTGTGAATGTAGCTTTGGTAAAATATTTTTTGAAATCGGTGCAGTAGTTTTTGAGTTTATTCATAACAAACATACAGACACACACACACATAATATTAGTATAGAATAGTATAAATTGGCACCTACGTAAGCATATGGTGTTTTTTTTGGAACTTTGTATATTTTTTGATAGTTTTGCTCCATAATCTGATCGACACTCCTACAATATAAAGAACCAAGATTTGGTAAAGATACTCTGTTGAGTATCTTTACCAAATCTTGGTTCTTCAACAGGGTCAACAGTAGTTAACATTTACTTTAGCCTTTTGATTGTAAAAATGATCGGCAAAACCAATTCAGATACAGTAAATCGGTAACTTGAAACATTATTATCCATTGGTTAACCTAACTATTTGGGGTTTGATAATTTATTCAGTAGACGTTTGGACTGTTCGGCATAAATTTAACTCAGTTCTGTAAAATTGCATCATTGGTTAATTGAATGAATGATTCATCGTTTTGTGGATGTAGTGTTTGCTGAAAATTTTAGTTAATGTTTCAGTTCATTATGAGGCTATGATGAGTTTTGAAATAACTAGGTATACTGAAATAACTTGACTGAGTTTTATGAACAGATTCCCGTGCAGCGCAAGCGAAAAGATGCATGGCATCTGAATTGTAAGGGTTACAGTTTCAAGTGTTGGGTGCAAAATTTTGGAATACTTTTTTTTTTTAAAGAACTAATGTTTTTTCCAAAATCTAAGTGTATTAAACATTTCAATAAATAAAAAAAATTAACTATGCTTATCAATTTAGTAAAAAATATTTTAGTGGCCGGCACAATAATCTAATTACAATTCGACGATTAAATGTAGGTAGGTATGGCCCTCACCAAAGAATACATAAATAGTACTCTACCACCCTCACACTAAACCATCTGGGTCGTGAGGTGTCTTATCTATTATTATTTTTTTCTTTACCTGAGGTTAAGGTAAACCGACGCGGTTATTAACCGCGTTATTTTATGATTGAAGGAGAATTTTAGTTAAAATGTAGATAGCATGAAATACCACAGAAACAAAAAAAAACTTATCTATAAATTAGCTGGGCACTGGCTAGTGCGCCTTACATCATGTAAGGCACACTAGCCAGTGCCTGTGCCTATAATGTGATGTAAGTTACATGTAAGTTACATCACTTACAAGTTCACAGTTACACACATAACTTACATCACTTACAAGTTCCTTGTAAGTGATGTAAGTTACATCACATTATACTCGAAACAATAATGGCGACAACTTTGGCCAACTAATAGGTATTGCTATCCAAAGGGGCAACTCAGCCAGCCTTTTGGGTACCATACCTAGGGACTCATTTTTGAATTAGTAATTTTAATTATTTTAGTATTCACTAAACAAAATAACTACTAATTATTATAGCTATATACTATAAATAAAAAAAAATTCTACTGTTATAATTCCTACTCTATCAAAGCTTGATTGAACTTCAAGATAGAGAAAAAACTATAAATAGAACTAAAAACATTAAGATTCCATAAAACCGTTTTAACCGTTTTACGTTAAAAATAATTTAGGTAACCTACAAAAGCACCCCTATTAACAAATTCTAATAACCGTAAAAAATGGAGTCGAAATGTTCCACAGCATTTGTTCTCAGAAAGAAAAGCCCTTAAATCATCCACAATCCCTTAGCTTGACAAGGAACACGCAATTAACTTTGGATACAGTCACAATAATGTCACAAGGTTTCCTTACCTAAATGAGGCAAGGTTTATTATTAATATGAATGTATTCTGTAAATCTCAAATTAGATTTTTGGGTTTACAGTTAAAACTTTATGTAGGAACGAGTTTCGGTTTAATAAAACTGGTTAGGTTTGATAATTGATTGGTTGGATTGGGTTTACTCCACTTATGGCATGTTTAAATGTATTATGTGTGTTTCCTACTGTCTCCGCAAGTCTTGTTCGCTGGGAAAAATGAAATGTACGTAAAAACTATATATCTCTTCTTCTTCTTCTTTAGCAGCATGTATTTGCCCACTGCAGGTCTCACTGTAGAGAGATGTCGGTTGCCACTCCAACATCTCTCTACATATTCCTATCAGCGGTCTTTATCGACCACGCTGCACCGGCATGAGCTTTAACGCCGTCAGACCATCTGGCAGGTGGTCTACCCACGCTCCTCCTTGAAAAATAGCTATACATACTTTAAATGCACATATTTCTGATTTCTCTGCTATTAAAACTGACAGCGTGATCTAATTAAAGTTAATACGTACTAACTTTAGTTGTATTAACTTTAATCCTTCCTGATCATGTTACCTAAAAATCTAATTAACTACAAAGCAAAAGTGACTAATTTGTAATTCGTCTATAAAGCAAAACGTCTAAATTGTTAAATTACTTATTTTCAGAATCCCGTCAGAGTAAATAGACTAATATGTTGAAAGACAAAAACTTGAAACGACTTTCGTATTAATAGCATAGTGAGCAGAAAGTCACGTCTTCATGTTTCTTTGCGATATAGTTTTATAAAATGTTATATTTCATGAAAATATTACTGCATTAGGTATTTTATCTCGTACCGTGTAAATAGATACATTTTAATCTCACAGTCAGCTTAGTTAGAGCGAAATGTTGTCACGAACGCGGTACGTAGATTAAATGTACCCAAGTCTCTTTGGATTACAAGATTACTCTATGTACATACGTAATCATCCTTATACCTAAGTTGATTTAAATATCCGCAAATGTAATTACTCAAATTTATAATTTATATCGCGTTGAGGATTGCGGGAACGTGGATTTGAACGTTTGTTTCTGCTTAAGAATTTACGTTTGGATAAAGAAAGAATCATCTGCGCGGTCATAAATATAATATAATGAAAATTTAGCCTATCACCATTCATATCAACCTAATTAAACCGCTGGTCCTAGAGACATGAAATTTGGATATTAGTATAGGTAAGCAGCGCGCATAACACGTTACCTCCCACTGTGCAAAATTCCACACTAAAGCCGTGGCCCATTGAAGTACTGACCATGCAAGGCGCTAGTCGCACAAAAATCTAAGCAAACGTTTTGGGCTGTTGCCGATACGTAGGCACAGCTTATTTGTTAACTCATCCCACATCTTAACTTTATACCTACTATTTTGAGGAGGTACACAAAGTTCTAGTGGTTCTAGCTTGAAGTTTTATCATTAAAAAATAAGAGGATTGCTAGTTGCAGACTCTTCGTTATTTTATCATATCGACAATCATAAGTGTCATAAGGAAATAAGTGAACTAGATCAATATTAGAACTAAATATGGTTTATTTTCAAATCAAAATGTAAACTAAAAAAAGGGTTTTGTAAATATTTACTTCAAAAGTCAGACGGACAGACGGACAGACTGATATGACGAATCTATAAGGGTTCCGATTTTTTGCCATTTGGCTACGGAACCCTAAAAACGTATAACTTTCTAGTTAGTACGAGAAACTACAGATAAAGATTGTTTGAGAACCGCGCCAGGTAAAGCTGGAGCTTATTCCACTGGAAATATTTCTAAATTGAATTCAGAGTTTTACTAACAAGAGCCGAAGCGCATTTAACTAGGTACTAGGAAAACTGGTCTTCTTTAAAACTTTAAAAATCAGTTTAAAACAGACGAAGGTAATAAAATTCTTAAAAGTTGCATAAGTAGATTATGAAGATGAAACAACAAAATATCTATCATTGATTTTTTAAAGGAAATATACATCTACAAAAACACTACGCAAGGCAGTGCAGGCTTTTAAAAGCACTAAAATAAAATAAGACTTTTTTTTGTTTGCAGGATAAAAACTAAGTAATACCTACGTACTATTTATGTATTCTGTGGTAATACCTACCTAAATAATAATAATGAATCTTTTATAACAAAATTTGGAATGAATGTGCAAAGTGAGATATTAAGTACTTTGGTGAATCAAACGATAAAGTTTTTGGCATTTTACCAACATTAAATTGTGAGAATGAGTTAACGAGAAAAATAAAAGTCGCGAATTCACAAAAGTAGTTCAACAGCTTCATTCATTATTGTCGCTTCAGAGTACTTTATGTAGACCTATTAAAATGTCATACAGAACCAGAAACAGTTTTTTCCTAAATAAATAAGGTTCTTTATTTATTTATTTTTTTCTCTTCTTTATTTTATTTTTTCGGAGTCCAGGGTCCGCTAAACCCCAAAACTGTTTTTTTTTATTTGGGGTCGGCGCAGTCGGTAAGTCATCATTGACCATACCTTCTGCAATTAGATTTGGCAATGTTTTTACGACCGGCCGCCTGCCTGACACCAACCCTCTTAGGAATCAAGCAGTTTATCCGCCACCGCGCGGGGAGAATTTAAGGTTTGCTAATCTCCCTCAGATCCCTTAGTCGCCTTTTACGACACCGACGGGATGAGATGGGGTAACCTATTCTATGCCGTGGCTACACGGCTTTGTAGGTACTTATTATTTCTTGTAATTTGTGTTTGTGGTACAATAATGCGTTAATCTATTCGCTTCGATACTTATAAATGTGCGAACAGGCATGTGTTGCAAATGATTCGTCACGCCTCGGACTGTCCGGACGCGTGTGCTCACTGCGGGAATTTGCCGTATACGTGCAAAATAGACGGTGGCCGTTGGGAATATACTCAGTACTCACACGACGCTTGACTGAACTGGCTTGGGAATAAGCACTGTGTCCATTAACCTTTTGTAGAACGGAGGGTCCTGTCACAGTGTAGGTACCGCTGGATCTGAAATAATTGGCAGTCACTCTAATGAATCAAATGATTTATGTTCCATATTAATTGGTTGCCAAATTGGAAAAGGTCGTCAGAAATCAATATTTCCCATTAGGTATAGCATTTAAACCAGAGAAATATATAAACATAGAAGCGAGTTATTCTCACAAAACGTGGACAAAAGTATGAAAGTTATTCAAGTAATTCAGCTTTCTTGTTTGGTCTTGCTTAAGAGGATAGACTCCATTCTCTTTCTCCATACAAACGTAGTTTACATTTTCCTCCCTGGATAAAGACATTAGAGCAAATATGTTTATGCCATAAAACCTATATCTGTCATGACAATGCATCTACCTTTTTATTTTTTTTATTTTCTAATTAAAATAATAATAAAAAATAATGAAATGAAAAAAATAAAAAGGTAGATGCATAGTCATGACAGATATAAGTTTTATGGCATAAACATATTTGCTCTAATGTCTTTATCCAGGGAGGAAAATGTAAACTACGTTTGTATGGAGAAAGAGAATGGAGACTATCCTCTTAAACTTGGAGCTAAACGCTTAAATTTATAGTTAGAAGGGCGACTTGAAAACACTAGCACTAGGGGAGCCACACGACAACACAAACAGTTTTTTTTAATGTGGTGGTTCTTTTCATCCCGTATTATCGAAAATACGACATCAATTATTAAAAACCAATTTCCATTGGCGAGCCATATTGACCCATTGATTCGAAGAATCAGTCATTTAATTTAAATACTCTACCTCGAGAATAATTAATGAAAATCAATTGCCTTTTAAATGATTTGCACTTATGTCGCAGACAGCTAGTATAATCAGCCATTTAGTTTATGGCCTTGGCTGAATAATCTGATTTTCTTCTTCTTCATTTAAACCCTTAGATTAAAACAAAAAATTAAAGATACGGTACCTAGTCTCGGAAAATGAGACGATAAAACTGCGTCCAGCTGACGCATTAGCCTCAGTCGTATGTCGAACCGTTGCCGCGTGAGCACGTGCTGTCACACTGCGATTATCTTTTTGACATCCGTAAGAATGCCTCTTTTGCTTATTTACAAATGCCTGAAGACAAATGTTTTTAAATACAATAATTTTATGAAAATGCATGTAGGTGTTTCTAGCTCATTTTTCGAATACGCAATGTTAGAATATACCGTATCTACTATTTTTGTTTTCATCTAAGTTTAAGCCTCACGATTTTTTTTAGGTTTTGATGTGTACAAACTCACTGTTCAACGTGCTGAAGAGAGTATAGACGCGCCGTACACGTGTAGTCGATGGCGGCCACTCTCAACAGCAGTAAAAAAGTATGGTGAGTCGCTGTCGCCACCAGTGACTGTGGTCGGTGGCCAGTTAGCTCAAAACTGTTGTGAGCTAACAGACTGGTTACTTAAATCAAACTGTCACAGACAGTCTGCTGGGTTTCTGTAACAATAATTTTAGAATAAGGTGAACAAAATATTGATTAATTCATTCTACGTCTAACGACTGATTAAACAAGTTGCCTGCAACATATACATGTATGTAGGTACGTATAATATGAACAACCAATGAACATCAGACTTTATGTTGCCGACGTTAATTGACATCTTACCCGACGTACATTGCTGATTCAATCTTTAAATTAATTGTTTGTTTAAACCCTGAATTTATGGGAAATGAACAACGAATGAACGCCAATAACTTTCGTAGTAGCATAATATGTCGTTCAGCCAGGACAGCTTCATGACCAATGTTTGTGGATACATTTACAATTTTTATTAAAAAGCAATCAAACTATAAAACTATATCATATTCGCTTCATCCGACACCGACACCTCAAAGTTATTATACCCCTCTTTTTCCACCAGGGATTAAAAAGAGGCTAAATGCTTTTAGTTTCAAATGTAGAGTGTTAGCGAAAAAGCAAGTCTTTAGTTTTGTCCAAATAAAATTATGCCGCTATTAAAAACTTTTGAAACAGCTCGAAGAATATTTGGCTATATATGTTTGTTCGAAACACAATTGTATGCACAAAATATACATATAATTCAATAAAAATATACAGCCATCTTTCCGTATTTAGTATTTAATTTAGTGCCAGTAGAATTGGCTCGGTTAATAAGACGTCTTGGCAAGCTCAACCGAAATATGAGAGTCTGCTTCTATCCGGGTCTTTTGTGATTCAGATTGTCTATGTAAATGAAGATAATATCAAAACATGACTGGCTTTGCCAAACGTCTTTCAAAGTTCACTATATTTTGCTCCATTTTATTAGATTCATAAACTATGGTACAACTAGAGCAAAAGATATAGGAAAATATCAACCAGCAATAAAATATGTTAATGTTCCT
This sequence comes from Idaea biselata, assembly GCA_958496205.1. Lineage (NCBI taxonomy): Eukaryota > Metazoa > Arthropoda > Insecta > Lepidoptera > Geometridae > Idaea > Idaea biselata. Next base: position 7,265,839 of record OY292401.1, on the reverse strand, counting down.
TTCTTTTGTTATTGTTTTTGCAGCAGTTGTTCATGTTCAATGGAATAAAAATTAAAAATTCGTTCTGCTATATGTACATGCATATATGCACACACTATAGCTGCGTCTCGGTAACGTTGTCGCAAGTCCAGGGATTTTATTTCATCTAAAAATAATATGCGTACCGCACTAAAATAAATCAAAAATAATTCCAGTGGTCAGATTAATGTCTACCACTACTACCAATTAATACTACCAGTCTCTCCAATAAGAAATACCTAACGAAATGACTGTCATACTAGTAACATATTTCCATAGCCAAGCATTCCTTTGTACCGTTTGGTAAAGGTGAAATTACAGACACAACACCTGAGACTTTAATTCTTAGAGTGACCGCAATGCAAAATTACCCGGTTTTCTGTTGAGAAGTATCCCATATTCTGATACCACAGTTTAAAATAATAACAATTATTAAACCTAATGAACATGTACATTCTATGTATTATATCTATTATAAAGGCTTGATAACAATTGTGCTTTACCATTTATTTATATTATAGGTAGGTATAGTATACCTAAGAAAAACCGTCAAAAGTTTTGTATAAAAATATATTCTAGTATTCTCTATACAGTTAGAAGATAGATCTCTTTGATTATTGGCATTTTAAGTGGGTAAAAATAACCCATTTTGGTAGACCTCCGTTACTTTTTCATAAAATAAAATAATGCCTTAATATAAGTTGACCCTTTACCTGCTACCGCCATCAACGATCGGCCCATAACAGATTAACAATATCAAACATTTAAAGTACCATAAAAATCACACCGAACCCTCTCATATTTCATGAGCTTACCTGCTAGATAGGTACCCAAGTTCATTAATTATTGCGTTACGTCAGTCGCTCAGGACCACCCTCAGCTGACAAATTTGTAATGTTCCCTTGTGATTAATGTGCAATTTGAAATTTCCCTTATTGTTGTCATACAATACGAAACAGCTGCGAGTACCCACTGGTAATAAATAATGAGTGTTACGGTCGAAACTTGAGTTAGAAGTAGTTGCATTACTAGAAAGTATCAATCAACGACTACATGCTATCGGGCAAACTACAAAGACTGTTTCCAATTTACGGTTGCCAGTTATTTGTAAAATATTACGAGTTGCTAAGCTTCTTTTGTTTATTGTGTATCTTAATTATTGTTAATTGCGGATACAGTACGTACAGTACTAAATCTGTATTTATCCGTCACACAAAAACGTATAATGTTTAGGAAGTTATTATTCCCTATGTGATGAATAAATAAAGGAAAGTAAATATCAATATCTTTAAAATGCTTTGTCCCGACTGACTGACAACGCATAGCCTAAACCACTGATAGTAGAGAGGTGAAATTTGGAAAGTGTGTTCTTTATGTGATGTTGGAATCCGATCGGGATCTGGATATATCCCGGCAAAACCGCGGGATGTAGCTAGTGTAGTATAAATTGTGATTTTTGATTAATTTTACATCATAATTTAATTTAAAATTATGGATTTATAATATACCTATACAATAATATGATAAAATTCAGCTACGAATTAAGAGATGATAGGTAACATGTTTCAAGCATTCCGTTTTGAGAGAACAGTTCGAGACAGGTGATGTGAACGAAATTCTACAAATATACATTTTTTTTTTTCATTTTTAAATTTAATTTCGGTTTCCTCTGCATTTATTTTTTCAAACGTGAACGTAGGTAAGTACGTTACCCTTCAAAAGTGGGGATTCAGGGGAGTTAGGTTTGGGAGGGGTGTGTATTTTTTAATTCGCTATTATTTTTACCCTCGTTGTATGGAGAATTAAAGCATCGACACGCTTTGCGAATGGTCCTCTTAAACTTTAAAAGTCTGCTTTACTTGTAGGTATACCTTATAATACGTTAGTTGTAAACAATCTGATACATCGTATACTCTAAGCTGGGCTTCGACTTTAGCAGTCTTTACAAAAAGGTTTTCTCTAGCATAAACTATAGTATCTAATGTTAAGAGTTGATATAACCTATTTAATACTTTTATAATGCTTCCAGACATCCAATAGTGCCTTAATATCCAATCCATAATCCATCACTTAAGCAAACAAAGTAAAAAAAAAAATAGTTTAAGTTTAATATTTTATATTACCAATGTATAGTGAAATTTTGCCAAGCGGTTGAAATCTGCCAAGTTTAATTTCCTGTCTGCAAGGCCTGACTCGAGATTTCCTCATGTAACTGCCTCCTGAAATGTAATGTTATAGCTTTACGGAAATACGTAGCAATATAAAAATGATTTAGGTTAGGTACATTACCTATATTTTATTCTAAGTAGTTTATATGAAACATACAAAAATAAGAGAATCAAATGTCAGTTTTCACTATCACTATACCCTATTTCAGAACTTTAGATCAAAAATGTAAACAAAAAACTCATACATTTATTTGAAAGTGACACCTCTTTATTTACTTTTTCCTTTGATATTGACAGATCTTTTGTTTACATTTTTGATCTAAGATTCTAAAATAGAGTAATTGAGAAGTCTGTATTAGATGATAAGTTTAAAACTATATTTAGATGTTATTTGTCAATCATACTTTACCATGTAATCGAACTGATCGAATCCAAATAATTACAAGCTATTTTGTTTTTGTTGTTTGTGGAAACGACAGAACGGATTTGGCTGAAATTCGACCCACAGTTTATACCATCAACACATGTGCACATATATAAATAGATATTGCACGACGTTGCACACAGCGCAATCTAGCCTCAAATTGAGCACCAGGCACTATGGGTTAATAGACGACGGATATACTACATATTATTATAATTATATTTATTTTTTGTAAATAACAGTGTGAAAATAGTACTGCTAGAACAGACTAATCCTATCCTACTATTATTATAAAGCTAAAACTTTGTGAGTATGTATGTTTGTATGTGTGTGTGTTTGTTACTCAATCACGTAAAAACCGCTGAACCGATTACAATGAAACTCAGTATGTAGATAGCTGGAGGCCTGGAATAACACATAGGCTACTTTTTATCCCGATATTTCCGCGGAATCGGGACTTACGCAGGTGAAACCGCGGCACGAAGCTAGTATGTAATCATTGTAGATGAAACGTTAATTTAACGACCCCAAAGAAGACATAATATGTACCTACTTAATACTACCTATAGCACGTTTCAGTTCAGTCGATCATCATAATCTTCTGTCACTCTTGCTCTGGCCTGTCAATAAATGCGCGGGTTACATAATAATTGACAGTCTGAATTTACCACGAGAGCTGCGAGGAAAATTCACATCACGCCTCGCATACTCGATAAATAGCCACAATTTTGTCCCATAATGCTAAACTAAGGCCTTAGTTTCAGTATTAAAACTAACCATAATTGAAAAAATTAACTTGTAATTAAACTAATTTTTCGGTTTTAATCGTGTTGCGTTTATTATTTTAAGTAGTATGGCCGGATGCCGGAAAATGAGTTTAATTACAATCCAACTAGTATTCTGAGTTCGTTGCCAACATTGCGAAAACAGAAGAAAAATCTAATATTAAAATATGATAAAAATAGAGAAGAATATACTCTTAATTATTCATTAATAACTTCATTATACTTAAAAAAGTTTCGCTGGGAATTTTGCGTACATAGGCCTTATAATTTTAAATTGTACGTGACTTTAATACGCGAGTTGCCTTGCGATGTTTTTCTGCCCTAAGTTTTAATATTGTACCCAATTATTTTGTTTTGACACGTCTTATCTTGTTAATTGTAATATAAAAAGAAAAATACTATTATTAGTTTGGCAGAAATTATATTGATAGGTATTGATTGATTAAATTGATTAGGTTTAACTTTACTTATACTTTTACTGTGTGTTTCCGCAACTAGCCCTATAACTGGGCCTTTTTGCGTGAGTTTAGGCCGTAGGTTTCTTCACGATGTTTTCCTTCACCGTAAGAGTGATCATGATCTGATCCTATGTGATCCTATGTGATCCTATGTGTAGCCTATGTGATCTCTTCAATTTTTCTTAAAGAAAAAGACATTGGTGCGCGGTCGGCCAGGATTCGAAACCACGACCTTCGGAATGTAAGTCGCGGTATCTACCACTTTACCAACACCGCTCTTGATTAGGTATTGATTTATCAAATCTTATTTTGATTTTTAGCCTTACAGAAACGTCAACCATTTCTTGAGACAAGAATCATAATATTGATTTCGAGAGCTCCCTGATATATAGAAATGCAAGAATTAAAGGTATGGAATTTTCGAGAACATTTCTAGTTTTCAATGATATCCAGACAAGATTCCGGATTCTGCAGAACAACGTCGACCATCCTACATCCTAACTTTAAAATCGCACTACATATAACCCTATTTCAAAAACATAGATCAAAAATGCAAACAAATAACTGACAATTTTAGAGGAAACAGTAAATAAAGAGCTGTTACTTTCAAATAAATGTATGGGATTTTTGTTTACACTTATGATCTAAGTTTCGGAAAAGAGTATTTTACGTACCTACTCAATTTCAGAAGCCGAAATTATTTATTAAGTATTGATCATTTTATACTATTGTAACATTTCAGTCTGCCCAATGTTTAAAAAAAACCCGGCCAAGTGCGAAACTCGCGCACGAAGGGTTCCGTACCACTATCACAATTGGGTACGGAACCCTAAAATGGTTTACAACAACTTTGATTCAAAGAAAATCTGAAACTTATAAGAAACTCTTTGGACAGTGAAGGCAGACTAGTATATTTGACAGATAGGGCAGCCATTTTGAATTCCATGACCAACTCGATTTGACTTGACCAATCAGAAGCGACCTCACATCGTAGAATTCCCTTGTAGTTTTTGAAACACGTTTGTTGTATGGGAGCCCCTTTTAAATAATTGTTTTATTTTGTTTTTAGTATTTGTTGTTGTAGCGGCAACCGAAATACATCTTCTGTGAAAATTTCAACCTTCTAGCTATTACGGTTCATGAGATACAGCCTGATGACAGACGGACAGACGGACGGACGGACGGACAGACAGACAGACAGCGAAGTCTCAGTAATAGGGTCCCGTTTTTACCTTTAGGTACGGAACCCTAAAAAGCCTCAGTATGTTCCTGTCGCAAAAAATACCCAACCTTTTTATCTTAACATAAGGAGCGTTTACACGACAGTCAACACGACCTCTCTGCGTGACCACGACAATCGTTCACAGTCATCCACGACACCACTCGACACTTCGACATCGTAAATCAACATTGCTTTCACACTTCAGCCATTGAGTTATTTAGAACGAACATGCTTCCATTTCTCTATGTCAAAACCTTATGTAGATAATTTAATACCTATTTCGCGATGTTGTATTGAAATTAAAGTATCCTAAAGAAGGGACTTCTAAAGGTCTCGAAACGTTGAGTGTTGAAACAATGCTAAAAGTAATAAACACCACGCGATTACAACCGAAAAATGTCTATTTATTTTCTTAATTCTTTAAGCTTTAGCTTTAGCTACTAAAATTAGTAGTAGGTTATCTGTGCATAAATATTTTTATAATATTTTTATTATGACCAACCGTTTTAGAACTTTTGTCCTTTGAGAATTCAATTTTTGACCTTTTTTAAACTCTCAAATTATTAAAGCAGGTAAGTAGTAATTTGAGAGTTTTGCAGTGTATTAGCCTTTTGTATCAGATTTTTAGATTTATACAGCGCAAGCAATTACGAACTGAAATATTTCAATCGGTTTTAAATTTAAAACAACATAGTAAGCTTAACCATTAAAAGTTTGATAATAATTGTACAGGAAATTGAGTTTATCTGATACATCCTTCCTCCTCGTGTTCGCTTTAAATTTATTAATCCTCTAGAACATGATTTTAACTAAAACCTAACATAGATAATAAAACTCAAAGTAGCTCTTAGCATTAATAAAAAATGCTATTACATGTTTACATAACACGTAGATTTTTATGATAACTACAAAGTTTTATAATCCGTCCTGTCGACATTTTGTTTATTTGAACTCCCCGCAAACGATAAACTTTTACAGCAATAGGTATAAGAAAAAAACATTTATTTACACTTACGGATCCATTTATTTTAGTAAATGAAACAAAAACTTATAAAACTAGTTTAAAATCTAACAGCCGTAACAGATGATCGAACCGCACCACCGCCGGACAGGTGACAGTAATAATAATGTGTAACTTTATGGCGTAATCTGTGGCGTTCGCCCACAGAATACATAATAGTGTACATAATTTGATGGTACGTCTGCAATGCAATAAATATTTGTTTGTGGTCTGGGTATCTCTCTAATCTGTATCTATAACTTGTATGTATTTACTAAATAATAATTAATATAATTAAGTACCTATTATATCCGTTGTCTAGTCACCGTAGCACAAGGTTAGTAGCTTACCACGGGGCTAGATGGCGCGGTGTGAAATTCTAATAATTTATTTATTTGGATGTAATTAATTTAGTCACTTCCACCATGGCTTGTCAGAAGCAATGTTTTATAATAAATCGGCCGATAAACAAAACGTCAGTCTACATGAATTCTTAAAGTAGAGAGAAAATATTTTCCACGGACTCTGACCATCCAATTCAAGTTGATACACCTATATCCAAGTATCTTGGATGCAGCCACATAGAAGTTATAAATTTATATTGGAATGTCTATTGTGTATCATCATAATACACGATGGAAGGCTTTGGGCGAAATACAATGGCGAATTTTCGAAATATGAGTTTGGTAAACTGTCATAAATACGAAGCGTTTAGGTTCACAATGTCCAAATTGCATAATGTCATGCGGGTGCAAAATGTCATGGTCGCAGAAAGTCATGGTTGCAGAATGTCATGGTCTCAAAATGTCCAAAAAACACTTAGAAAAATCTCGTATTAAAAATACTTGTAAGCTTTAATTGCAAATTGACTTAAAAAATTTCGAAGTTAATAGGTTAATAGAGGTGATGGGTGAAAAAAACAAAAGACGATCGAAATTAAAACAAAAACCGATCAAAATTAAAACAAAAGGCGATCGAAACGAAAACAAAAGACGACGATATCGAGTGGTGTTTATTAGTTTTAGCATTGCTTCAATGCTAAAACTAATAAACACCACGCGATTAAAAATCCGAAAAATGAGTTTAATTTCAATTCAATATTTCGAAAACAGGAGAAAAATCTAAATATAGATGAGTATTATGTAATATTATTGTCTGAGTATAATATTGCAAAATATATAGAATTAATAGCCTTTAAATTTCGTTATCTGCTTTGGCGTACGAAATAACTAACTTGATCTAACTTAAATAGTACGCTATCTTTAAAAGGTCCGACTGTATTTGGCAACATTCCATTGCGGATTTTATTTAAACTTCAATTTGGAATAAGGTACGACCTCCATTTGTGTAAAATGTTGTTTAAGAGGTTTCTTTTCATTCTGTAATTTTGTTTTCTACTTTGAAACAACTAGTATGTATTCTTTCCTGCAATTCTTTCTTTCTTGCGCTTTTTCATCATTTCAGCTGTAAGAAGTCCACTATTTTTTTTTTTTACCATTTCAGCTGTAAGAAGTCCACTGTTGGACATAAGCCTCCCTCATAGATTTCTAGATGCCTCGGTCATAAGCGGCCTGCATCCACCGTGAACCCGCGGCCTTAACCAAGTCGTCCGTCCATCTCGTTCGTGGACGTCCAACGCTGCGCTTTCCGATCCGCGGTCTCCATTCGAGAACTTTTCGGCCCCAACGACCATCTGCTCTCCATGCTATATGTCCTGCCCACTGCCACTTCAAAGAGCTAATCCGTTTGGCTATGTCGGTGACCCTCGTTCTTCTACGTATCTCCTCATTTTCCTTATCTTGCGCTTTTCAACTAATCTGTATTTTGTTCTGAGCCTTTTCGGGTCTAGATCGTCCCCAAAAAGCTAACTCTTACCATATTTATTACTTTTCATTCAAGTCGATCGTAAAACCTAAATGTAAAAACTTTTATAGCACCTTGCGGACGGTGTCTCATTTACAAGATTCTGAGGGAAATCACATGAAAATAAATAGTAACCGAACCTATAAGCAAACCAGATAACTCGCGGTACGCCTTAGGGGCAAGAAGTAGATGGGGCCGGAGACAGTGGTAGTTGACTCTGCATTGATTATCACAAAAAGTTTTTTATTAATACCCAAAATATACCACGTCACACTATAGCCACAAGTATAAAGAAAAACTAGGTAGGCTGTGCTATTTTATTTTATTTTATTTTATTCGGAAAGCAGACAGTGAAATATAGCATTATAACGTAACAAATAATCATAACTAAACACCATTTAAAAGCTTTCGCATATAAAAAACTAAAACACTTGTTAGTCACAATCACCAAAATTGACTCTTATCGACTATAATAAACAAAAAGGAAAATATAAAAAAAAAAAACAGTGAGGAAAAACACAAACAGATTTAAGAAGCAGCCTTAAACCACTTTCTAGCCAATGCATTTCGGAAACAATTAGGTGAGGAACTAAATAAGTCCAGATCTGGATCGGTGGCCAGCCCATTCACAAACATAGCAGATCTCACGAAAAATGACTTGCTTCTGTATTTAGACGCAGTCACTGGCACACACAACACAACATTTTTCAAATTAGACAATTCTCTGACAGGTAAATTAGGGGGTTTAAGCACAATCCTGGATAGAAGCTCTGGAGAATCTACCCTAGACTGAGCTATTTTAACATAAAATATAATATCAGCTATTTCACGCCTCAACTGAAGAGGTAAAATATGCTGTCTTCTACATCTAGCTTCGTAGTCATCATCATATTGTTTACACTTAAATTGCAAATATCTCAAAAAACGTTTTTGCACGTTTTCAATACGATCTATATTAATATTAAAATGTGGGTTCCATACTTGGGAACAGTATTCGAGGACACTTCGGACATAAGAGCAATACAGGACCTTAATAGGCTTAATATTGGAAAATTGAGAACAAATCCTTTTTAAAAATCCTAGTGACCTATTGGCTTTTTTGACAATTTTGTCAATATGGACATCATATGTTAGTTTAGAGTCATGAGTCACACCCAGATCTCGAATTTCATGCACCCTACGTAATTGGCTACCTTTTAATAGGTAAGCATGATACGTTGCATTAGGTTTCCGAGTAAAAGAGATTGAGTAGCGCCTATTAATCGAGATTATATTAAAAAGCGATATTTAAGAGCTGTTATAACTTTAAATTATATTTCAACGAGTGTAAATGAAAGTTATATATGCCACTACTATCTTATACAAATTAAATCTTGCGAAATATATGCCTTGTGCATATTTTCTACAGATTTGTCGTAGGTTTTAGACTTAGACTAACTTAGCCGAGAAAAGCTATTGTCGAGCTACACGCCACTAACCGAGATCGCACAGGGTTCGTACGCTCTGTGCAAGTATTTAAAAGGCAACAAAATGTTTTGGTGCATTGGAAGAAATTTCAAAGAGAGGACCCGTTTTAAACACAAAAGTGCTACCACATATCTAATTATAGTATCGTAAATACGAAGTAACAAACGTAACTAACTTACTTACCAATAAATTTCGAACAGAAACAAAGATTTCACAAGAAAATAAGCAGAACGGTTAAATCCAACCTGTCTAATTAGAGAAGATAATCTTCGCTCATAAATGAAAACAGACAGAACTGAAACGTTACGTAAAATATTATTAATGAAATCAAACAACTTTACTTGAATCCGGCGCGCGGCGTTCGCGGACTTTATTTACTTTTATTAGAATAACAAACGTCGAGTTTGTGTTGTTTTAATATCATCGGGATAACTTCCGGCATCATTTTAATAAAGCTGCTAGCTGACTGTAGGTAAATTGGTAATTATTTTCATATTATAATTGTTGGAACTGGAGAGTGGACCGCAATTATGGACAACTATGAAAGTAATAAAGTCCGTGCGGACAACATTTGCAAAAAACTAAATGTTAACTTGATATGACACTATAATATACTTCGTTTTATGGTTCCGTACCCAAAGGGTAAAAACGGGACCCTATTACTGAGACTTCGCTGTCTGTCCGACTGTCTGTTTGTCAGTCACTAGGCTGTATCTAATGAACCCTAATAGCTAGACAGTTGAAATTTTCACAGTAATAACCATCTTGTGATGAAGTCATAACTATTTATTTTTATTGAAATAGACTAACTACATTGCGAGGAAAACGCCCAGTGTATCCTTAAACCTATAAGGAACTACCGCCCGACACCATTTTATAAAGCCTTGGCTATTATTATGATGTGCTACGGTTCTTCCACAAATATGCTACGAATAAAAATAGAAGCTACGAAACCGAATCGCTACAGTGAACTGCAGTGCTACGGCTACGAACCAATATCGGGAGAAATGCAGACACCAATGTTTTCTTTTCCTGTATTTTTGTTGTTTCTTACCCGACTTCGAGAAAAAGGTATTCTTGTCGAGTCTATCTTTATAAATAATTTCGTATGTTTGTAATGGTTGCGGGCTGTAGGTGGTTGTATTATTTATTATCCATGAAGGTGCTCGAGTGGATACTAGAGTTTCTTCACGTTATGTTGTTATTTTATTATCCACAGCACAAAAGTATAAATTTTAAGGACATTGCATGTGTCCGTAGACATATTAACATAAATTTTGCCACTTAATAATGTACAAAAATATACATTTTCATCATCATCATCATCATTTCAGCTGTAAGAAGTCCACTGCTGGACATAAGCCTCCCTCATAGATTTCCAGATGCTTCGGTCATAAGTGGCCTGCATCCATCGTGAACCCGCGGCCTTAACTAAGTCGTCCGTCCATCTCGTTGGTGGACGTCCAACGCTGCGCTTTCCGATCCGCGGTCTCCATTCGAGAATTTTTCGGCCCCAACGACCATCTGCTCTCCGTGCTATATGTCCTGCCCACTGCCACTTCAAAGAGCTAATCCGTTTGGCTATGTCGGTGACCCTCGTTCTTCTACGTATCTCCTCATTTCTGATTCGATCCCGTAGAGAAACCCCGAGCATAGCTCTCTCCATAGCTCTTTGAGCAACTCTAAGCTTATTCATAAGGCCTATAGTGAAGCACCACGTTTCGGATCCGTATGTCATCACTGGCAACACACACTGATTGAAGACTTTCGTCTTAAGGCACCGAGGTATTTTAGACGAAAAGACGTTGCGGAGCTTCCCGAACGCTGCCCATCCGAGCTGGATTCGACGATTGACCTCTTTCTCGAAGAACATTTCTTCTTACATTTTCATAATAAGTAATATTCCGTATTACCTAACTATTGTCAACCACTCGACGTCTTATTAGCCCAAGTGTTTATAAGACAGGTAAATAATTCTATTACTTCTTATCTTATCATATAATGGTCACCTAGTGTCAAATTTTTGCTCAGGATCTCTATCTAACTAGACCATTTACGGAAAAACTCGAAAAAATGTTTGCCTCACCCATCTAAAGTTTTGTTGTGCCAGGTGTTGCTTACCTCACTCGAATATACAAATCAGCAGGTGCAACTAGCAGCACTACCTACTAAAACATTAGATACGAAAAGGGAAAAAAACCCGGCCAAGTGCGAAACTCGCGCACGAAGGGTACCATTATACGTACCATTATCGCAATTGGGTACGGAACCCTTAAATGGTTTACAACAACATTTTTTTTAATTTAATTGGAAAATGTGAAATAAGTATTAAGCTTAGATTCTTACTCCCATCAAGTTCCATCAAACGACCGCATCTCTCAAAAAAAACCTTTGCCACAAAGAAAATCTGAAACTTATAAGAAACTATTTGGTAAGTGAAGGCAGACTGGTATATTTGACAGACAGGGCAGCCATTTTGTATTCCATGACCTACTCGATTTGACTCTGACCAATCAGAAGCGACCTCACATTGTACTAAAATTCCTTTGTTGTTTTTGAAACACGTTTGTTGTATGGAGCCCCTCTTAAATATTTGTTTTATTTTGTTTTTAGTATTATATGTTGTTGTAGCGGCTACCGAAATACATCTTCTGTGATTTTTCAACCGTCTAGCTATTACGGTTCATGAGACACAGCCTGGTGACACACGGACAGACAGCGAAGTCTCAGTAATAGGGTCCCGTTTTTACCCTTTGGATACGGAACCCTAAAAAGCTCTTGTTTTGTTTTTGAATACTACTCGGTGTCTACTTGCTATGTGGCACAAAAACTAAGAGTGGAAATCTCGGTCACACAACAAGAAAACTTTTGTTTTATCTTGCCACTGTGAATAGACTACCCTAGACTAGCGGGTGCCGAAGTTTTCCGGCCATTCTTTGTCTTAGCTCAGCGCTGCATGAAGTCGGAACTAGGTCTACCTTAGTGCTGAGATATGTTAATGTTTAAGTCCGTTTTAAGTTAGTAAATATAGAAGTCTATAACAACAAATTCTACCTACGTTTACGTCTTAAATTGATTTACCTATAATTTAATTATTTTTTGGTTTTATTTGCATGGAGTTTATTACTTTTAGCATTGTTTCAATGCACAATGTTTTGAGATCTTTACATGTCTCTTCTTTAAACTTGACTGAGTTAAATGAGTTTAATTTCATTCAAACATCGCGAAAGTAGAAGAAAAATCTTGATTTACCTATTCAAGAAACAATGGTTACTTAAAATAACTCATTTGAACCCCAAACGGAAAAAGAGGGATGCTATTTTCGACACAGAATACATAATTAGTACAAGTATTTTCGGTGTTAATCGTGTTGCTTTTATTATTGTAACATTTTTGTAACGCCCGATGTTTTGAGGTCTTTCCAGATCTGTTACTAACGGTACACTGAGTATTTTTTTTTTCAAATCAATCGCGAAAACCGAAGAAAGACAATGATTACTAGTTTAGTTTTTAAAAGTATAGGTACTTTAAAACTTAACTCTATTAATGGGACAGTTTCTCACTAGCTGCACACCGCAGGTTGTAAAACGACCAGAGCGGTGAAATGGGTATTTCTCTTATTCTCATATCTTATGAGTGAGTTTAGTGCTGCGCATTTTTGCTATCGACAAACTATTGCCATCATCATCATCATCATCCGAGCGTTGTTCCCGGTTGCATCTCTCTCGAGAGCCCGGGGTTCGCTTTCCTACTTTTGCAACATGCTTTAATTCACAAACCATATTATATGTTATCACAATAGTTCTTAAATTGTCTGACTAAACATAACTTTGCATAGCTTAAAATACGAGTAATAATAATAATATTAAGTAAGTGGTCAAAAGTAATATTACAAATAGCTCAATTACGTACCACAAATACATAACGTGACCATAATAAAAAAATCTATTAAGTTGTACTTGTACCTTTTTAACAATAAAGGAGTATAAGGCAATAAAATGAATCCAGCGATTTATTTTTATAGGTAAAGTTTTAATCGTTTTTAAACGACTTTTTCTTTTTCCAAACAATTGTGTTGGTTTTCTTTTTTAGAAAAATTAGCGAAATATTTTTATGAAGAATTATATCGAAGCGGAGTTTTTTATTCTCTTGATTGCTCTTTGTCTTTGTTCTGCTTATTTTCTCAAAAAATGTCCTTTCTTTATATTTTAACATTACTTTGAAGATATTATGCCTAATTATTTACTTTTACTCATGTTGCTTTGAAAGGTAAATCCAACAACAATCGATTGAAGTTGCCCACGCAACTTCAATATTATTTTTGTTCAGTACAAACAAATTGAACTTTTCAGATCTGGAAGGTTGTTTGCTGAGCGTTTTCCGTACATAGCCTCATAATTGGGCCATTATTTTGATTCTAAGACCTCCTTCTGCTGAGGGTTTTCCTCGCGATATCATTAGTTAACAACATAAGTCATTAGTGCCGGTCGGGATTCAAAACCCGGACCCGCGGAAGAAAGTCTAGACCTATACCGCTCTACCTTTTAGATCTGTTTTAGTTCTAACAATATTTCTAAGACTTAGTTTTTTGTTATCAAAGACCCATAACACGTAGTAACAGAGTTAAGTTTGAATCTTTAAAGTATTTTAATGCTATTTATCTGTTGTCTAGTTCATCATCATTTCAGCCGTAAAAAGTCCACTGCTGGACATAAGCCTCCCTCATAGATTTCCAGATGCTTCGGTTATAAGCGGCCTGCATCCACCGTGAACCCGCGGCCTTAACCAAGTCGTCCGTCCATCTCGTTGGTGGACGTCCAACGCTGCGCTTTCCGAACCGTGGTCTCCATTCGAGAACTTTTCGGCCCCAACGACCAGGTGCTCTCCGTGATATATAGTTGTCTAGTTACCATAGCACAAGTCCTGCTATAATTACGTTCATTTATATTTTCACATGTTTTTAGTCTTTTACTCCAATGTGCTTTCGACTAGGATCCAACATTGCTACATTATGTATCTTCACGGTAAACATCGACGAAAGGGTCCGGCCAACCTTTGCGTTGACCCGCAATCAAATTACGGGTAACCGAACTTCCATGGTACTTTATTACCCTCCGGAACATAAGAGCTTTAGTAATATGTTTCCTTGAAAGGCTTTCTGTCATGCTTAGAGCTTCCCAGTAAATTTACTTAGCTCTACATTGCACCTATTGTGGAGAGACTTGTTGTTACAAATTCATGCAAGAGACTCTTTAGAGTGAAATATAGTGCGAGACCTCTGTGGCTCGTTGGGCGACTGCAATGCAGAAGGTTGCGGGTTAGATTCCCGCCGGGGACAAGTAGGTACCTATTTATGCTTAAAAATAAGTATTTCTTTCTTGTTTTGAGTGTCTCTATCTATAATATTATGTTTATGTTTACAAAAGAAAACTAAATATAAGTATTATATCCATTATCTAGTCACCGTAACACAAGCTTGGCATGGGGCTAGACGGTGCTGTGTGATGTTGACAGATTAAAAAAATGTATTTATACACTTTTTAAAATGACACGATTTATATTTATTATTGTATTATATCAGAACTAGTTCACGTTTGTAGATAATTTTAAATTACTCGATCTTCTTTATCTTTCTTTAGAAATGTATTTTCGTTTGTCTACTCTTTTTACTCCGAAATACACCTAAAATAAGTTTTCGGAAACAATCCCAAATACGATACGTACAATCAGCTTTATTCCAAAATAATTTAACATTAATAACAATTTCATGTTCCAGAATAACTTTATTGTATTTGGTTCGATTGTTATTATTACATTATTCTCGTTACACGATGAAAGATGGCCAATTATTAAACTTCCAATGAAATATTATCGGTTCAAAAGTTAACCAAAATTGTAATACCAGATAACTACATCAAAGTAATAGGTTAACACTTTATTTGAATAAAATGTAAGGAAAATGAAGCGACTTATATCAAAAACATAAGTGAAAATCTTTGAGACTAAAACCTAGGTTCAAAGCGAATATTGTACCTACTATATGACGACCTCTGTGGCGCGTCGTGCGAGAGCGCGATTGCAATGCAGGAGGTTGCGGGTTCGATTCCCGCCGGGTGCAAGTATTTATGCTTAAAAATAAATATTTGTGTCTGGTCTGGGTGTCCTTCTATGTATAATATGTATGTATTTACAAAAGAAAAATAAATATAAGTATTATATCCGTTGTCGAGTCACCGTAACACAAGCTTAGTCGCTTACCACGGGGCTAGATGGCGCTGTGTGTTGTTCACAGAATTTATTTATTTATATAAGAGGTTACGCCTACGCCTTTGAAACACTTTACTTTCTCCAAGATTACAATGTTTTCGTTCAAAGAGTAGGTAACCTACCTATACTCCTATTTGTCCTATTTTTACCTAAATAAAAATACCTACATTACCTACCTACATAAAGACGTAATTTGCACGGCATTTCGTCACAAAAACATAGCTTCGCTCGGTCAAAAAAAAAAGATTTCAATCCCCAAATTATCGATGTCGAACAATCGAACCGCAAACTTGTAAATCTATTCAAATTTCCAATCAGTATACCCTTGCGTGGATCAGCTGACGTCGAGAATTTGTTGTCTGGTTAGAATCAAATCTCGTTTTCATTTCCCGGTTCTTTTGTTCCGTACAAATCAATTTCGAAGGATTCCTTGTAGATTGGAATCGGAACGGACCCGCGAGGGAACCCCTGCTGATTAGAGACTTTTTCAACCAAAAATAACGCTTACGTCTGATTTTTTCCCCTTACAAATAAGAGTAAGCATACGGTCATCTTGAATTCTCGAAACATGACAATATTTATATTCGATAGGCATGTTTCACCCATTTTCTAGTCCCTGAACAAGAAATTCGTTTTTACATATTTTATAAATGCAGACTTCCCAACCCTTAGTCATTCATGAATCTTCTTAGAAGGAACGTTTTCCGGTTGAGAATTATGTGAAACGTACATCCATATTTGATGAAAACGTCGTAAAAAATAATGCGTGAGGTTGCTAAATATTTCGCTTGCTCTTCCTTGTTTCTTTTTATCACTTCGATATAACGTTGACTCAGATTATTATGATTGACACGGTAAAATACGTCTTTACGCTTTTTATATCACCTACAATTTTTATAATAACAAGGTGTCTACTTTTATGATTTTCCTGGATTCACACATCAAGTAAAACTCTGACGTATTAAAATTCAAAAGAAAAATTATCTTCGAAATATAAACTGATGAAAATCATCGTGCATTTTGGTTAGAACTGCTATCGGAAGACCAATATATTGTGAAAGTTATTGAATTTTGTTCGGCCGGACTGCATGAATATTCCCGAATCGCGAATAAAGACAACAAAAATGTGTTCTGCATAACAAATGTTACTAAAACTGAAACACAAAGGAAAACAACACATATTTTTTGTATTAGTCATTGGCACGTATGTATTTTGTTTATTTTTTGATTACCTACGTCTATTATTTACTAGTACACCTACCAATATATTTTTATACCGTCTTCTTCTGATTGCAGTTTGCATTACTGATGCAATCAGAAGAAGACGTGCCTTTTTTGAACTGTTTCCACACTACTCTATCGTCGGCTTGTCGTAAAATAATCGGATTATTAAACCGCTTTTGTACCCACAATTTTGTAAAATCATTTTTATTATTATATAAAATACGCAGATTTCCAAATTTTGATGATAGAATCGGAAGTTATTAAAATTCTGTAGGAATTTATCGAGCGAAATGTAGGTATTTTTTCCTATTCAATACCTATTCAAACCTATTCAATTTCATGTATTTATAACACTTATTGATACATATAAAGGGAAATTTACAAATTAAACTAATTATTTAACACACCTTAGTAACCAATAATCTTAGCAATAACCGTATTATTTGGTAGATTCCAATTAACTTCATCAATTAAAATAAACAAAGACTGTACAGTTTTCAACAAACTGCAACCATTTGTTAGAATTTATCTCTTTGTAATAAGTGTCAATATCGTCTAACACTTGCTGTTATAAGGTGTAGGTTGCTTAGAACGTAATATGCCCATTCGCCACATCCCTTGATGAGACTAGGCTTCGACGGAGTACTTTGATCGTATACCGTGAACGCGAGGGTGTCTCTTTAAGAGTGTGTCATCTTGCCGCCATTGAATGTGGAGACATATCTCTATTTTGGATGGGTACCCATTCTTCTCTATAACTTCGATTTTAGGGTTCCGTACTCAAAGGGTAAAACGGACCCCTATTACTGAGACTCCGCTGTCTGTCTGTCCGTCTGTTACCAGGATGTTTCCCACGAGATACAGCCTAGCTATTACTGAGACTACTGCGAGGGAAAAAATAATACGCGATAAAGACCCGGGAAAATGTAACTATAGTAAGCAATGCCGTTGTGAAAAAAACAACAATTATTGCCTAATCTAAGAATATGCTAAATTTTAACTTCAATATTATACTACGAGTCTATTTTTTCATCAAATGTAATGCCTTCTTCTTTATTATTATTTAAAACATTGCAGAGTCACGTTGAAAAATATCCTTTCAGCGTAATATATTTCCGTCCTTTCTTGACGTGAGCCATGAAGCTTAAGGGTCCTCAATATGTCTATTGAAGCGAACCACTTATCTCCTGCAGACATACGAAAATAACATTATTTTAGGGGTAGATACTTATTATGAATATTTAACTATATTTTTTAATGTTAAATTACGATATGATAAACAAATAACTAACATTTTTTTTAACATGCTTAGCACTCTTCTATATTTTAAAACATGCACCTATTTCGTCTTTTTTCTGTACTACAAATGTGTGGTTAGATGTTGATAGTTTTAAACTATGTAATAAGGAAAGACTTTTTGTCATAGTCGCTTAGTTTCAAAGTTAGCAGACAGTGATAAACGTAACATAAACTTAGTCATCGTTTATAAGTAAAGGGGCTAGTAATTTAAAAACTTCTGGACCTTATTAATTTAAAGTTTTAAATTATAGTTTGCAAATTGGATGTTATCTGGGAAGGATGTAGTACCTATATTTTACATTAAATTCACCCGCGCTCCAAGCGATATGTTCCAGCTAGAACGCGGTAGGGAATGCATTTTGCTGAATGTAGTCAAAATACGTCAATATCTCGAAATATGTTTCAATTTCAAGTATTATAAATGTACTACAATAAGAAAGTCAGTGTAACTATCGAACATTTACAAATATAGGTAATCTATAAGACAATGGTTTATTAGTTAAGACTGTGCCTTGTGGTTTCGCCCGCATTAGTCGCGATCACGTAGGAATATCAGAATAAAAAGCAGCATGTGTTTTACCAGATCTACAGCTAACTACATACCTAGTTTCATTACAATCGGTTCAGCGGTTTTTGAGTCAAAGAGTAACAAACATACAAGCATAGCTTGCGCAAGCTTTCACTTTTATAATATCAGTATAGGAATTATAGAAGATAATTATTAACTACTCAAAATAACAACCACGTCTATTTCTACGTCACATAGCTATGTAATCAAATCACAATAGGTAGGTACATATCCTATAATCAAAGTTATTTCGATCACAGCATATAGGTAACTAATTATTGATAATACACCGTCTAGTAGGCGTCGCGTGAGGAGACAAGGGAGCTAAAATAATAATGATAAATGGCATTTCTAACGGGTTTGTATAATACAAGTCGATTTATGAGCTATCTGAATTTATGTTGATAGAGATTATGTGGATTTGTAATCTATACTTGTGGTACTGGAAATTATTTAGAGAAAATATTAGAAATTATTTTATAATTAAAATGTGGAAATTTAATAGAACTTGGAAATCAATATTACTCGATAGCACAGTCATGTTTTTTATCTCGCTCGTTTTGTTTTAATTCGAATGTTCAAAATTCGTAGAACAAAAGTTGTCCCCCTAGACTTGTAGAACACTCCTCTTGGCTTTAATTACCGTCCCTGCGAAACGATGTATGTTTTGTTAAATTTTCCTAACTGACAGGATCGACGGGTTTTGGCTAGTCGATTGAAACGATTTATCACGTTTTGAACTGGTTCTACTGTATGGTACTGTTTGTATGTACCTATATAAATAGTTCTGTTATAGGAAACTACCTATATACGTTAGATTGAACTAGCCATTAGCCTATATCTCGATTGAACGGAGACACACAATACTGTGGATGCCAATAACCCAGTCAGGCTTGTAGGTGGCGGCATGGCTTGTATGCAATTTAATATCTATACAAACCCATTGAAATGTGAATATCTACGTATAACGGCTAGAACCTTCAAGTAGTATAGGTAACTTGGAAGTCCGAGCCGTACCGACTAATATATAGTAACATAATAAACTTCTTAAATTCTCAAGATTTGTTAACATAGTTACATTTTCCCGGGTCTTGATCGCGTATTATTATTTATTTTCTTACTTCTTACCTTAACTTTTATTTTTATTTCAATCATTTTTTGGAAGTTTCGCTACAGCTTTCGAAGTGCAAATTTATCCAAAAATACCAACAATGGCCGAGTGGTCATGATTAACCCCAAATATCTCTGAATTATAATGATCTGCATTGCCGACTAGTCTGCTAGTCGGCAGAACCCCTGGTCGTCCCATCTCAAGTAAAAACGGGACCCTATTACTGAGTCTTCGCTGTCTGTCTGTCCGTCTGTCATCAGGATATATCTCATAAACCGTAATAGCTAGACGGTTGTAATTTTTCCAGATGATGTAGTTCCGTTAGCGCTATAACAACAAATACTAAAAAAAAAAACAAATATATGTCCCATACAACAAACGTGATTTTTGACATACAAACGCAATACCGCGACGTATTTTTACGACTAACGCCATCTCGTGATGGAGTGATAGACTTAACGTTCGTGTTGCATTCATGGATGGGTTGGTCTAGTGTTCATTTTAGGGTTCCGTATCAAATTGTGATATTGATACGGAAACGGAAACCATCGTGCGCGAGTCCGACTCGCATTTGGCCGGTTTTTCATAAGCGACGTGACACACGAATATTTTTTATTTACGTGAAACACAGTCCGCAAGCTCCGACACACTATAGCGAGGTGAGCTTGACAACCGGCGTACATGCACCTTACGCGGTGCAGTTGTCGTTTCATGACAGATTGCGGACTGGCATAGGCCTGGAGGGTTACTTCGGTTCGTTTCGATACGACAACGATGCGATAATACGATGGTTCTACTGTCACCCTACTATCAGAATGTGACAGTAGAATCATCGTATTATCGTATCGATGTCGTATCGAAACGAACCGCAGTAACCCTCCTGGTACCGCATAGATAATACTTAATTTGAACAACAACTTACGGGTTGCAGAATTCTTAAAGCTTACATTAATCTAATAAATAAGTCAGCTATTAACCAAAAAAAACTACCAACATTGAAATCGGTTCATCCTTTCGGGAGCTACGGTGCCACAGACTCATACACAGACAGGCGGACACGTCAAACTTTTAACCCTCTTTTTCCGTCAGGGGTTAAAAAGGAGAAACACCAAAACTTTCTATAATTTATCTATGGTTTAAAATCGCTGTTCGCAACCATCTCTCATTGTTATTCTCTCCGCATTAATGCACTAGTTGCTCACAAACAATTGCTGCTGTAGCCTGTAACAACACGAACGCAAACTATGAAACTGCAGTTTAAGATCATGCACAATATATTGGTTGTGTTTTATTACTGTTGTTGTCTACAACTAATGTTATTTATTACTTTACTTTAGTTGAAAATGTAATGGAAATTGTGCAGTATACATCGTTTGTTAGGGTTCCGTACCCAATGAACCCATGAACCGTAATAGCTAGTTAATTATTGTAGATTATGATTTGACACATATTCCTGAAGAAAAAATGTCAAATACAAAGAATCATAACGTCAGATACTAGTCTGAAATTATCTTTTGATTGCTAGGTGATTTCACCGGGATGCGTAACCTTATCTTATTAAGTATCAAGAAAATAGAATAAAAAGGCATGCTAAAAAAGCACGGTTCGGTGTAACTCATCCTGGGCCCGCCTTTAGTCAGCCCGTTTTGTTATAAAGTCGCGTTCAACCCTACGTCATCAAGGACCAAGTTGAAACAATTACGGTAAAAGCACCGAGGCGCACAAACTATTAGGAAAACAGTGGTCTAAATTAGACAAAGTCCATGAAATGTATACAACAGTTAGATGGAATTAAACCATGTAAAACCCTTAGATGAAAACAAAAATAGATAGATACGGTATATTCTAACATTGCGTATTCGAAAACTGAGCTAGAAGCACCTACATGCATTTTCATATTTTTTTTGTATTTAAAAACTTTTGTCTTAAAGAATGATTCAGGCTTTGTCAATAAGCAAGATGGCATTCTGATGGATGTCAAAATGATAATCGCAGTGTGACAGCACGTGCTCACGCGGCAACGGTTCGACATACGACTGAGCCTAGTGCGTCAGCTAGACGCAGTTTTATTGTCTCATTTTCCGAGACTAGGTACCGTATCTTTAGTTTTTTGTTTTAATCTAAGGTAAAACCTATTAAATTCGACCTCTGCCTGGAACAGCTGAATGACACTAATGACTATAGGTACCTACATAAATGCAAATATAAGCAGATTACAAGTGATAGCAGCAAATTCGCATCAAATTCGCATCAAATTTGATGTAAGTCTCGTATTACGATAATGGGTTTTGCAGCTTGCGTAGAGCAATTGATTCTAACCATCTGACCGATAGAAACATTGAAACAGCATTGAAATTAGCTAGTTATTTGACTATTGAACGAACGGGTAATCCGGAACATACAGCGAAATGGGAACCACCATTTTGAAACTATTATGCTTTGATAGTTTCCTAATAAAATTAACGGTGATAGGTACATGTTGATGTTGCAAATTAAGGTTTAAAACTGCATTGTACCATAAAGCATGATTTATGCTCGGGCCGTATCCGGGCCGGGACGGGGACGGGCTACTTTTTGTATGAAGACAGCACGGACGCGGCACGGATAACATGCGAAACAAAAGCTGTCTTCATAATAAGGGTTCCGTACCCAAAGGGTAAAAACGGGACCCTATTACTGAGACTTCGCTGTCTGTCTGTCTGTCTGTCCGTCCGTCCGTCCGTCTGTCACCAGGCTGTATCTCATGAACCGTAATAGCTAGACAGTTGAAATTTTCACAGAAGATGTATTTCGGTTGCCGCTACAACAACAAATACTAAAAACAAAATAAAACAAATATTTAAGAGGGGCTCCCATACAACAAACGTGTTTCAAAAACTACAAGGGAATCGAGTAGGTCGTGGAATTCAAAATGGCAGCCCTGTCTGTCAAATATACCAGTCTGCATCCTCTTACCAAAGAGTTTCTTATAAGTTTCAGATTTTCTTTGTGCCAAAGTTTTTTTTTTCTTTTTTTTTTTTGAGTAGTGTGGTCGTATGAAGGGAGTAAGGATCGAAGCTAAATATTTCACATTTTGCTATCAAATTTAAAAATTGGATGTAAATCATTTTAGGGTTCCGTACCCAAATGTCATAGTGGTACGGAACCCTTCGTGCGCGAGTGTCGCACTTCCCCGGTTTTTTTTTTTAATATAATGTATGGAATTAAATGTAATATGGATCTCGTTATCTGAAATAAATGAATTTTAATTTAATGTAATAAAAAAGTAGCCCGTTCCCGCCCCGGCCCGGACTCGGCCCGATCTAGCATAAATCACGCTTATCTCCCTTACTTATAAACGATGACTAACTTTATGCAACATTTGTCTTTTACTGTGACATGAAGTTACAATGTTAACAGACAGTGAGAAACGTTACATAAAGATAGTCATCGTTTATAAGAAAGGGGTTAATGTCCGCACCTCAAAAAAAACCTACAGTAGTATTACTTTTTTAATGATGTAAAATGTCACATCACAAGTGCGAGACAAAGCATTCCTTTACTAATAAGAAAGAAAGAAGAACATCCCTGAGAAACGTTTTTGAATACTCCTTTTTATTAAATTATTCCTAAGAGACTTTCAGAAGTTCTTTCAAAAATACGATCATCCTTCGGCAACTGAATAAAAAACACCTGCTCGATATCAAGTATTAATCTTTTCAAAAATAAATGAGAGTAGGTTCTAGAAAGGGAGGTGTAGAAATCGCCCCATCCGTCTACGTCATACTGTACCCCATTTGTAAGGCCTACGAATACTCGGTAAACTCACGGCGTTAGATATAGCTTTACTAGTTCCGCCCGCGGTTTTAACTGCATAGGAAGTCCTGTTTACATAGGAATTTCAGAGATCACAGGGATAAAATTGTACTAGTAAAACGCAGTCGGTTCAATTGTTTTAACATGAAAGAGTATGTACGAGAATAATAATAAAGTACATACAAACAAAATCTTTAATATTTGTAGTATTAGTGGTAAATTGATCACTGATGTAGCTCAAGCCAAATTGCTAAACTAGGAGATTGGCAAACTTTCAATTAGGTACATGTAGAAGTGGTTATTGATTATTATCTAGAAACCTCAAAGTGATGAAATGGTAAAGCGTATAAAATAATATAAAAAGAGTTTAATATTAACATTATGAAATAGACCGACAAGGCTATTACATCTGACTTACGACCTGGGTCACGCATATTCCTCGGGTACCTCGGGCGTATTATTATGCCCGATAGACCCGAGCAGACAGAGAGAGATCTCCCTCTTCTTCTCATCCGAGCGATGTTCCCGGTTGCATCCCTCTCGGGAGCCCGGGGTCCGCTCAACCTCAAATTGTTTTTTTTTATTTAGGGTCGGCGCAGTCGGTAAGTCATCATTGACCATACCTTCTGCAATTAGATTTGGCAATGTTTTTATGGCCGGCCGCCTGCCTGACACTAACCCTCTTAGGGATCAAGCAGTTTATCCGCCACAGCGCGGGGAGAACTTAAGGTTTGCTAATCTCCCTCAGATCCCTTAGTCGCCTTTTACGACACCCACGGGATGAGATGGGGTAACCCTATTCTATGCCGGGGCTACACGGCTAAAGGCAGTCCCGTAGACTACCTACCTGTATATTCTTTGAATTTTTGTTGTTTTGATTTTCCATTAAATTACGATTGAAGTCAAGTCAAGTTTTTTAAGTTTAAACACGAATATAACGCCGCATACTTCACAAGTATTAAATCCTCCATTTGAAATGCATAAGAGATTGCATTCGTAATTGGTGTGGGTTGTAGCAAAGCGTCGTCGCACACGCTATTTCCGTGTAAACTACATCGCGCGACCATCTGCGGTCTTGATTTAAATTATCGCGGTTGGCACGTAATACCATTGACCTCAATGTGGGATACTAGCACGCTGGATAGGCGAGTAGCATTCATAAAAATCATATGTTTTCTCTGGGTCCATATTGGCTCACATAAAATTCTAAGTCATATTCTTTGTCTTACTATCGATTTGTGTTCATAATAATCACTCTTCATAATTTTACTTTTCATACTTTTTTTATTCAGACATTTTTATTACTACCATCGGAGCTCATAACAGTTAGTGATCATCATTTTTTTATTCATACTGTTACTACCAAGAACATTTTTAAATCATAATTTTATTTTTCAGATTTTTTTTTCTTCATAACATTCATGATCATATTGTTATAATTCATAATGTGCTACTAAGATTATTTATATTAATAAAGGCAACTGTAACAAAACTTCTTTTATGAACTACCCCATTATCAAACTCTAATGGAAATTTTCGATTGTTTTTGACTTGTGTTCTGTCGATCTTCATAAAAACACTTATGATTAAGATAAATCACGCTTTTTTATGTATAGTATTAGTATTAGGCTGCGTGTAATCATGTTCTAACATAAACCTTTTTTTTTTTTTTTTTTTTTTTTTTTATCGAGGGGAATCACTTTAAGACCATCAGGCCGCTCCCGGGGGAGAGCGGCCCGGTGTGTGGGGGTCCCTCCGGCCTGAGATGGTAGGCGGCCGGAGGTTTACCCACTAAACCCCTCGGTGTCCAGCGCTCCGCCATTGCGGGAGCTCGTCGGAATTCCTTCCGGAGCCGTCGACGAGCTCCAGCGGCGGGTGGTCTCGACGGACCTCCTCACCAAAACCCCTTTGCGGGGAAAACCCTCACGAGTGGCGGCGCGGACACGCCGCCGCCATCTCGGGCTCGTTTATTGGCGACGGACTCCCCCGAGTCCGCCGCCAAGAGCCGGGTTAGGGCGGAAACAGATCGTTCCTGTTCCTCCGCCGCCGGGTGCGCGGTGCGCGGTTTGGGACGCGGTGGATCTCGCGAACCCTCTCCGCAGCCTCTTTCTGGCTCATTACGGCCTCCGCGTAATGTCTTACGGCCTGCCACGCCTCGTCGCTGTCGACCATGGAAGCGACCACGGCCGGCAGCGACAAGTCACGGCCGACGACAGACACCAGCTCTGTCCGCTGCTGGTCCCAGGCTGGGCACTCAGCCAGCGTGTGCGCCGCGGTGTCGCACGGACTAGGGCAATGATGGCACCTCTCGTCCGCCTCTTTGCCGATACGGCACAGGAACCTGCCGAAGCATCCGTGTGCCGTCAGCAGTTGCGAGAGGCGGAACGAGAGTGCCCCGTGCTGCCTGCTCACCCACCCCTCCAAAATTGGCCTCACAGCCTCCACCGTCCAGTGGCCGGCTGACGGCTGTTGCAGCCGGGTCCGCCACTCTACCAGCTGGGCCTGGCGAGACTCCTCTCGGCGCTCCTCCACCATCCTGAGCGACGGGCGGTCGCCTCGACTTCGCGCTTCCTCGCGCCACTCGTAGAGTGACGCGAGGTATTTCGCGTCGAGGTCCCAGGGCAGAGACCCAGCCAAGACCACGGCTGCCTCCCCCGACACGGTGCGGTATCCCCGCGTCACTCGGATGGCCATCAGTCTCTGCACGCGGCGGAGTGTGCCGATGACGCCATCCGAGGTATTCGCAGCCCACACCGGAGCGCCGTACAACGCCATGGAGCGCAGGACGCCGAGATACAGGCGCCGCGTCGCCACGCTCGGTCCACCGAGGTTTGGTAGAAGCCGGGCAAGTGCCCCGGCCGCTCCTACCAGCCTCGGCTCCAGCCGGGCGAAGTGAGCCCGGAAAGTCCACCGGCTGTCGAGTGTCAACCCCAGGTATTTCAGGGTTGACCCGACAGGGATCCGGATGCCGCCAATTGTAAGGTGGAAATCGGGTGGTGGTTTGGCGCGTGGTCCGTGAAAGCAGATGGATTCGGTCTTGCTCAGGGCCACCTCCAGCCCTAAGCTCCGAATCCTCTGCACCACATGCGCCACCCCCGCCGTCGCTAGGACTGCTGCTTCGCGGTGGGACCTCCCTTTGGCCGTGACCAGCGTGTCGTCCGCGTAACACGTGACGGCCACGCCAGGGAGAAGGGCACCGCGAAGCACCCAGTCGTAGCCGATGTTCCACAGGATGGGGCCGAGTACCGACCCCTGTGGAACACCGCACGACATTTGCCACTGCCGCCCCCCAACCTGCGTCTCGAAGGCGACCGTCCGGTCGGACAGGTACGCCTCGAGGGTGTGGCGCAGGTAACCGGGTACGCGGTGGTAGCACAGCGCCTCCCGGATGCACTCCCACGGGAGTGTATTGAATGCGTTGGCGATGTCGAGCGACACCGCCAACAGCAGTCCCCCCCCCATTGACGGCCTCCTCGGCGAGGGCCTTGACCCTCAAGATCGCCCCAACGGTCGACCGTTCCCTCCTGAACCCGTATTGGTATGCCGACAAATCCGGCCCAATACGGGTCAGGTGGCTGGAGAGGCGCGCGGCGATGACACGCTCGAAGAGCTTGCCCGCCTCATCCAGTAGGACGATCGGCCGGTACGCCGAAGGCGACTCCGAAGGCCTCCCCTCCTTCCGCAGGAGCACGAGACCGCCCACCTTCCACCGAGCAGGGAACTCCCCTCGCTCTAGGCAGACGGTGTACAGCCTCCGGAGACGGTCCCCCAAGTGCCTCGAGGCCAGAACTACCGCGCGCCCTGGTATGCCGTCAGGCCCAGGGGCGGTGCTCTTGGCGCTGAGGCGACGGAGGACCATCTTCAGCTCCTCTGCGGTAACCTCGATGGAGGCTTCTTCCTCGTCCTCTCCCTCCAGCCCTGAGGGTGGTGGTGGGGCCATGCGCGGAGGAACGTGTTCCTCCCTGCGCGGGAAGAGCGCCGCTACGACCTGCGCAACGAAATCTGGCTCGAGCGACCTTGTCAGCGGGGGGGCCAACGGTCTGAGCTTGTCCCGTGCCTGACGGTAGGGACGCCCCCATGGGTCCTCGCTCAAGGCCGCGAGCATTTCTTTGCGCGCCCGGTCTTTGGCGACGATTATGGCCGTCTTCAGGGCCTTCTTGGCCGCTTTGTACGCCTCGTGGAGTTGCTCCTCCACGGGGTCCACCTCGCCCGGCGCTAGCCGGCGACCGCGACGGCGACTCCGGTGGCGGGTGTAAGGGCGGCGCGCTGCCACGCAAGCGGAGCGCAGGGATGCTATCTCCGCGCTCCACCAATACACCCGCCGACGAGGGCCTCGCAGTTTGACGCGCGGCATACCTGCATCGCAGACATTGGTCATGGCTTCGGTGAGCCACTCGACCTCGGCGCTGATGTCTTCCAGGTCTTTGGGGATGGGTACCCATGCCTGGACGGCGGCGGCCTCCTCCAGCAGCTCCCGGTCCAGCTGCTTCAAGGCCCATTGCGGGCGGTCTGAGCGCAGGGATTGTACTGGCGGGTCTGAGGTCTGGGTGGAAATCTGGAACCGGATGTACCGGTGATCGGAACCAGATTCCACCCCCTCGACAACTCGCCAGTCTTGCACTCTGCGGGCCAGTGCGGGGGAGGCGAACGTGACGTCCACGATGGACTCACCCCGCGGCGCCACACAGGTGCTTATCCTCCCACGATTCAGGACTTCGAGGTCATAAGAGTCGACCCACGGTCCCAACATTAGCCCCCTCGAATTGGCCCGTACGCTGCCCCACCTCGCAGACCACGAGTTTAAGTCTCCCAGTAGGAGTACCGGGCGAGGTTGTATACGGTCGAGAACGGCCCCAACCTCACCCAAGAAAGACTCAAACTCGCGGTCGTCCCGGTTTGGCGAGAAATACGCCCCGAGGACGACTACGTCTCTCCAAAGCACCGCGACGTAACCCACGCCGCGGGCGATGGGTTTAGGAGGCGGGAAGCATAGGGTCCTGGACGGGACTATCGCGACCAGCGGTGGGGTCGCCGCGTCCGCAATCCAGTTGCTCCTCTGGGGGATGTACAGAGGCTCCGTGAGTACGGCGACCTCTATCCCCTCCTCGGCCACGGTCTGCACGAGCAGGTCGTGGGCCATTCTACAGTGGTTGAGGTTGACCTGCACTAGTTGATGGATGTGGGCTTGATCCATCAGGGACACTCGACCTCGAAGCCCTCGTCAGCATCCATGCCTTCTTGGGAAGTCCCGGGGGCTTCAGAAGGTGTCGGATCAGCTGGAGCTAGTGGCGATGGGCCGACTGCAACAGCTGCCTTCTTTTTATTGGGCCTGGAGGCCTTGCAGGTCTTCGAACCGACCTGATGTCCTGCCGAAAGCCCAGCCGCCACGCACAGAGTGCAGCGTGGGGCTGTCGAGCAGTTGCTCGCTCTGTGTCCCGGTTCGGAGCATCTATAGCAGAGGTTGGTTCGATCCAGCTCTGACTTGCACTGTGCGCGCACGTGCCCGGCTTCGAGGCACCTAAAACATCGCCTCTCTCTGGGTGTCAGTAGTTTGACACTAGCTGACACCCAGCCGACAAGGAAGCGGCCGGCGCTCGAGAGCTTTTTAGCCACATCGATTGGGCATCGTGCCCATGCAGCACCCATGCCCCCAGCGGATTGTCGGATTTCGCCGACTTTGATGGCTTCGATGGCGCACTCACCAGCACTGGCAATAGCGGCCCAGAGTTCCGGGCCCGTGACGGAATCGTCAAGGCCGGCCACCCGGATTTCTGCCGTTGCTTTTGGTCGTTGGACCCGGACGCATTCATCGCCCAGCGTCTGCCGGATGAGTTGCGCCAACTCGTCGGCCTTCTTGTCCTTATCCTCCCCGGCGATCTCTAAGATTCTGGCCCCCGTTGCAGCCTTGCGTAGGCGTAGGCCAGGGATGCCGAGGCGGGAGAAGTCTATCTCCGACTTGGCCTTCGACAACGCCGTCGCATACGTGAGCCCACCTTGCTCGGCCTCCGGCTGCAGCGTCAAAACAACAGCTGCGGTTTTGGGCACTCGTAGCTTCGGCTTCTTTGCCGTCTTCTTCTCCGTCGAGGTCGGCGGTTTATTGCTGACTTCTCGTCTGCCGTTGCCGCCAACACGCACCCACTCTCTCGACGGAGCTGGTGCAGGTGCTGCCGGTCTTGCCGAGGACGGCCCGGTGACTGCGATATCAGCCGATGGGGCTGGGGGGAGAGAAGCATTCCTTCCCTTCTTCTTTCCTCGCCTCCTGCCCTTTTTGGCAAGTGGGACCGGAGGATTCGGTTCCGCCTGGTTTCCGGTCACGAGGACTGGAGGTGAAGGCACAGGGGTAGGGGTCAAAGGCGACGAGGGGCCTTTGGATTTCTTCCCCTGGCCTTTCCCCTTATTGGAGGGGGCCTGCAGAGGAGGGAACTCTACCTCCATGACCTCTCGGGCTCGGTCTGCCGCTAACGGCGGACGCAGACGCGGGGCAGGTAGGAGCCTGTCATCTATTGAGGCCAGCTTCGCGCTCACCATCGTTCCCAGGTCCACCATAAGGGAGCGACGGAAGGCCTCCAGTTCCGCGTTGTGTCGCGCCTCAGGGTGGCCAGCACTAGGGCCCGGAGTGGGCGAAGGCTGGGATGCATGGGTGCACCGCGACTTCGCCTGCTCTTCTTTAACAGAAGCAAGCTCTTTGCGGAGCTCGGCCAACTCCCGCCTCATATTTGCGTTCTCCGCTTGGAGAACTGCGGACTCCTCGGAGGTGGTTCGTTGGCTGAGCTCAGCAACCACTTCTTGCATACTGGCGGCAGCCTCCTTTAAGTAATGCTGGAATCTGCCGCACAGGTTTTTACTACTTTTGGCCACGTGCCGAATTGTTTCGGCATCTTTAGCCACTCTAAGACCCAGGCCTATGGTGGACTGATCATGGGCCGCAGCCGTCTCAGAAGTACTGCCCGGTGGTCTGAGCAGGAGTTCGGATGCAGTCGGGTGCATGGACCTTAATGCACGAGCCGACGCAGCCGTCGCTGCGATCTCTTTTTCAGCCTGCAGACGGAGCTGCTGCTGCTCCGTCTCAAGCAACTTCTGCTTGGCGAGTGCCAGGCCCACGTACTCACCCGTAGTAGGGGGGCGACCACGGCCGCGCCCTTTGGGCTTGGAGGTGGGTATCGGCTTCCTTTTGCCTCCCCATTCGTCACCCTCCGAGTCGTATTCTCGGCTACGGGCCCTCTTCGCGCCCTCCCTTGAGAGGCTCTCTCTACTTCCACCTACGGCCGACGCCATGCTGTGGGCTGAGCCAATGGACTTTGAGGGCCCCTGCTCCAAGCTGTCCGCGCTGCCGCTATAGGCCGACCTCATGCTCCCAGCGACGCTGTCGACGTCGGATTCGGTCAGCTGGGAGTCTTTCTCAAGCGAGCTGTTTCGGCTCAGTTGGGTGAGGGTCCTTTCAGATTGCCTATTCGCCCTAACTGTGAGCCGCTGGTGCTGCTCTCTCTCCTTCTCTGTCGTTCCGGGCACCTTCTGCCCCTCTACTTCGCTACCAGACCTACTTGGTCTCTCCTTATCTGACCCTGTGGATCCTTCTCCCAACTCTCTCTTCTCCAAATTCTTCCTCTCCCTCTCCCGTCTTCTCTCTACCTTCTTCTCACTCCCAACGTCTACTTTTTGTTCTGTGTTTGTTTTTAGAAATTCCATATCAATTCCCACGAGTCGCACGGTATGGTTTCCTTCGAGGGCCGGAGCCGGGTCGGCACCTGAAGGGCCTTAATTTGTAACCCAAGGGAGGGGCGGCTGGTCCCCCCCTGGGAATGCAGTAGAGACCGCCTAATGGGCGGCCACACAGCTCTCGCCCTGCATCACAAACTTAGCTTTCACCTTTTTTAACGTGGTCTGTCCACGGGGCCGGCCGGTAAAGGCAAGCCCGAACCACCCATCCCCGCTTTCGCGGGAGGCACCTACTCTAACACGTACCCCGGCCAATTAAGGCAAGGGCACCCACCTATTGGTGTGTAGTGTATGTGAGGATGTGTAGTGTGTGAGTGTGGATGTGTGAGTTGTGTGTGTAAGTGTAGAAGCGAATGTGAAGTGTACCTACCTAGTGCGCCTCTTGGCTTCACCGCCCAACATAGCTGGCTTGCTATGGTGAGCGGTTACTGAGCCCTCCCACCACGGCAAGGTGGACGCACAACGAGAGGGATGTTCTAACATAAACCTAACCTATCCGAGTCGGTGTGCTCCGTGTATTTTTTTCCAAGTTCGAGTACCGCGTTGTACTCGAACTTGAAAAAAAATACACGTTACTTTATTATTTACATTTTATTTAGCCTATCATTACCAACTATGCACAAATCACCTTTCAACGATTAATTTATCACTACGTGACTTCGCAAACGCGCCCCTTCATGAGAAGAAGTCACAAGAAACTCCTGGAGGTTGTTCTATGGTGACTCATGCTTACATCAAATTTATTCTAATCAATGTCTTTAATTTCCATACAACATCGCGAAAACAGAAGAAGAATCTATACTATTGTTATCTTAACGTGTATTTTTTTCCAAGTTCGAGTACCGCGTTGTAGTGATAAATTAATCGTTGAAAGGTGATTTGTGCATAGTTGGTAATGATAGGCTAAATAAAGTGTAAATAATAAAGTAAAATAATAATAAAGTAAATAAAAGTAAAGAGTTAAAATTATATAATAAAGTTTAATAATAAAATTTAACAATAAAGTAAATAATAATCATTGTAATTTTGGAACCTGCGTAGACAGGAACGTTTTTGATAACATTTTAATAGTTTTTAATAATAAGACGGTAGTCTCACTGTAACTTTTATAATACATTAGAATGACAAATCACATCTTAGTCTATCCTGAAGAAGAGACCTGGAAAGGTCTCAAAACGTTGAGCGTTGTAACAATGCTAAAAGTAATAAAATCCACGCGATTCAAACCGAAAAATGTCTGTAATTTCATAACAATAGTAGGCGAAACACATGTATGAATTAAGACATTATGATTTTCAATAATATGGATAGAAAACTTATGATTAAGAAATGTATTAAAACAAATTTTAGTAATAACGAAATTCATAATTGTGATATTATGAATTTCAATGATTATGTATTTTAAATTTTATGTTTTAAAAAAATTATGAAGAATGATCATTATGATTTAAAATGGTATGTGAAACATTTTCGGACCTCCGATGTTAGGAGTTAAAAATTTATGTAAGACGATCCGCCCCCGTTTTCTCTTATATCCAGCTATTGTTAGGAGTGGAAGAGGAAGTACCTTATAAAATACGTTTATTAAATTTTCACCTTTTTTTAAGAACCGAAGACCGATTTTCTCATAGTTGTCCTAATAATCATAATTCGTGCGTTTTTTAAACATCATCATAATGTGTGTGATTATTTTTGTGAACAATCATCACTCTCAGAATGAGAGAAGTAAATTTTAAATCAGTGCCGCTACTCGTTATGAGTTTGAATACCTACTTAAAAATGAAAATTCTTTTTTTGACAAAAATGGAAAGTTTTGACGTGAACATTGTCCTGTCATCAAATTGAAGTATCCTTTAATATACTGAAAAGTGTAGTACCTACTAATAAAATTAATAATTATACATAAACACACTATCAAAATTGATTAGATAAAGTTGCACAGATGAAATGCGGCTTTTTGTCTCTGTACAAAATACACCTGTCATATTATATACAAAGGCCGGTCTAGTTTTTTTATGTCTGTGCGTAATACGCAGCGAAGCTGATAAACTATTTAGGCACCTACCTTCATTCGTCGTAGATTCGAATAAGGGTGAATGCAGACTACATACCTGAAAATTGTAGTAATGAAACAGGAAAAGGATTGCTCGCTACGGATTAGTCATAAGCCTAAATAGGCTCCAGACATATAGGTAGATATATAATCTACCTTTGTGATATGGCTTCAAATGCATGTAGGTACATTAGTAATGTTCGAACTATTCATTCGTTCATTTCATTCATCATGAAGTAAAGTTACATGTCTTTCTCACTCACACACAGAGGGTTTAAGAGGAGTATATACGCCAACGACCTTGAAACTGAAAATCCCTGTCGGGCTCATCGAAAATTGTTGATTATTCCATGACGGAATGTCGTAGAACTTTTTTTGTGCACAGATTGTAGGTGACATTGTTTCCTACATTTTGGTGTAGTTTTAAGACAAGAACCTCCTATTGGTGCAAAGCCTATCCAAATTTTAGACAAAAAATGTCTGATTTGCCTAAAATGTCGATAGGCTTCAATACGTTTCGACATATATGTATGAAAACTGCACTAAAATATCGGAAACAATGTCGCCTACACAATCTGTACACAAAAAAAAGTTCTACGACATTCCGTCATGAAATAATCAACAATTTTCGATGCGCCCGACATGGATTTTCAGTTTTTCAGAATAGGGCCCTTAAATGAACACTAGGGTGTCCCAGGCTATAAGGGGTAAATTTTTTTTTGCGATTTTCGATACGCATACCCTCTATATTTTTTCGATATGATCCAAATTACCTTAATATGAAATATTATTACGATCGAACAAGGATAAGCCGTGCCGACTTGACTTTGAAGTTTATCTGAACAAATTAGTACTGCGGAATAGAGAGATTAAATTTAGAAATCCAAAAAACTAGTTAAAATGAAACCAAAATCTGCTTTTCTTAATTATATTATTTAAATGACCTATTCAAAGGTTTTTTTTTTCATATTTTATCATCATCATCATCTGAGCGATGTTCCCGGTTGCATTACTTTAGGGAGCCCGGGCTCCGCTTTCCTGCTTTTGCGTCTCCGCTTCGCATGATTTTTGGCATTTCTCTTCTCTGTTCCTGTAGGAAATAACAGAAGTTAAACGTTCTTTTGATTTTCCTGCATCTAGAGCAGGCAACAGCTTTCCATCCTAAGAACCATCACGACATCAGGTACCTCATCTTGAAAATCAAGTTTTTTCGGTTCTGGACTTTCTTTTCGTTTGCCATTACTAAGTTTTCTTTGAATTGAAAACTTACTAATAGTAAATTCGTCAACGTTATGACCCAGAGCTTCGATAGTGACTTCAAGAATATATACTGAATCCCTCATGCTCAATTGACATCTATCTAAAGCGACTACTAATTTTGGTGTAATGAAGTCTTTTCTTATTGATATTTTGACAGATTTGAGCTGCTTGTATGAGACTATAGTCCTCAAATATTCTTCGGCTACCAAGCTCGTACTAGAATAATATCACGTTATATCGTTAAAGGTTCTGTCGATGACTTAGACGTGAGAGAATAATTTTAGTCGCCGAGTCTTGTTCGTTTCTCCTAATCCTTCAATATTTTATCAACTTTGGCAAAATTGTGGAAAATCTAAAAGAAAATCATATATTCTTGAATACTTGTTGAGTTGCAATTCATCGGCGTGTGCAATCTATCCTATACATATAATAAAATCGTAACTCAGCGGTGTCTGTTTTTGAAAGATATAAAAAAAATATAAATTGGAGGGATACCTACTAACGCAGTAGAACCCATTTCTCTGATTTTCTGGTTGCCTGTTTGTCCGTTTGTCTGTTTGTCTGTGCCTTTGTGCCCGCTAATCTCAGAAACGGCTTAACCGATTTTGACCAAATTTGGTATGCAGATAGCTTTAGACCCCGATTGACATATAGGCTATTTTTTATCCGGATATTTAGTCCGGTTATCCGGATAAAGTGTTTTTTCTGCTATTACTTAATTAGTTTGAATGTTGTATTGAAGAAATATGTTGTGTGGAATCAACACATGATTATCCGGATATCCGGTTTTTTTTTCAGGAAATTCCTCAAATACCGTATACCTATGTCTGTCCATATATCCGGATCCTTTGGACATAAGGAAATTCTTTATAATGGCTGTTTTTAACCGACTTTAAAAAAGAGGAGCTGCTCAATTCTACCCGCATATTATTTGTATGTGAATATGTTCACGCCGTACTCCGGCATATAAAGTCCGATTTCGATCATTCTTTTTTAATTTGGAAAGTGAGAGTCCCGAGTTGGTCCCATAAATTGTTGGTGAAGATCTGATGAGAACCTTCGGAATGATGAGCAGAATAGCATCCCACAATGATGTTAATTACTAATTTTTGGACTTCCATCAATAGAATCGGCTTAAAAAGAACTAGGTACAAATTGATGAACCACCTGAAACCACCTTCTCAAAAATTCCTCAGTGATTAAAGTTACGGTTACAATCTTGAAAATGCAATAAAATGGATTAAAAAAATATATCTGTAATCGGGCAGTTTTACTGGGTGATGCAGATTGCAATGTAGTTTACGTGGCACAATGGCAGCTATGGATTCCGAGTCGAGGGTTCCGCGTTCGAATCACAGACCGGCGCATTCCCTTTTTAAGGAACGGTGGCCTACCGAGCCGAGTGATGGCTTCCGATTCGACGGCTGCGCGTTCGAGTCACGAGTCCCGGACACGACGTTACGTTTTACCCTCCAGATGGTCGTCCACCTTGCCGTTGTGAGGGGACTCAGTAGCTGAAAGCTAAGAGGCGCACGAGGTGGGAAACCGGGCTTGCCTGGCTTCTAACCCGTAATCCCGCGTCAGCGGGCTCGGGGGTCCTTTCCGCAAGAAAGGGCCCGCGTGGTAGACAACCACTATAAAAATCACCTCAGCCTCTGGTGGTGAATTGGAGGGGGAGGTTATCACCGGCTTTGGGGACCTCGAGACGGTGGCGTGACCGTGCCGAGGGAGGGGAGACGGAGAGGGGTTGTCTATCGGGCAGATGCAGAGATGAGGCTTGGAAAGGCCTTCGTTGTCGGGATGTAGTCCATGAGGAGTTTCCACTAACTTTGACACTTGTGGAGCGAGGGACACCATAGGGGTTTACATTATAAGCCTATGGTAGGGAGCCCAACGAGATTGGCCTGACGGTGACGGACATTAGCCACGTAAAAAAAAGATATCATGTAGTTAAGCTGCCCGACTTCAGCTTACATAACAGATAAGTCGGTTGCACTGTATTTAGGAGAGATCAATATTATTGTTTTGTCCTTTTGTTCGAAGTCGGATTTCGATTTTTTTTATTTTTTCGATAAAGGCTACTTCTTATAAGCATGCAACACGTTACCTACCGCTGCGCTGTGCTAAATCTACACTTAAATAGACTCTGCCATGATTATCTTCTGCTCAGCAACATACTTCCCTGGTCGTCCGTTCAAGCACAGCGATGGGTAGGTAGTCCGAAAAACGCTGACGAAGTCGCGGGCACAGCTAGTACCAAATAAGTTGTTAAAATTACTGTACAAATTACTCCCAACGCCGCTTAAAACTAATCTTTACTTTTCTTAGCATGTTTGTCTTGCCACAGGTGGTTATTTTCTTTTTACGCAGTTCAGTAATGATTTGGTAGATATTCTTGCCTTCTCCTAGAATAAAATGCACTCACGAATAGTAAGTTTCGCACTTTCATTGACAGATATATGAACTTCACGGATATTATAGGTAAGTACAACAAAACTGCTAAAACTTGTCTATTTGAAGGGTGTTTGGAACCCGTTATCTGGATGTTTTGAGATTTCTAATAAAAATATATGTATTTTTGGAGCTACGGAATTATACTGACATGTTGGACGATGAAAAATAATGAGTCAAACAAAATCAAAGAGCTATTTTTATCTTTTCGATACGAAGAGCGCGATCAACTTGGTAACTTCAGAACAATTTAGTACTGAAACATTGCGATGCAAGTCGGCACGGGTTGCCGTTGATCAAATTGCATGAAATTTAACCTACACTAGTTTTGACATGATACAAATAAATTAAGAGGGTATGCGTTAAAAAATATCGAC
This sequence comes from Idaea biselata, assembly GCA_958496205.1. NCBI lineage: Eukaryota > Metazoa > Arthropoda > Insecta > Lepidoptera > Geometridae > Idaea > Idaea biselata. The sequence continues at coordinate 7,228,313 of OY292401.1, read as the reverse complement.
TTTGAATTTTTGGGACACCCTAATGAACAGTCATGAAAACTTCATCAAAAATCAAGGCTTCAAGCTGTTTTTACCCGACTACTAAAGTAGGGTTATGATATTATTTAGATATAATTAATATAATTTATCATAGATAAGGTATCTAACATATAAAAAGTTTATTAACCTGTTTTATCAGTATCGATAAAACCAATTTCCAGGAACAATTCAATAAAATCGTGATGGAACTGAAATACCAAATACCTACCTATTAAAAATATTATAATTTTTACTTTTTCCGAAAATAACTGCATAGCATAGAAACAAATTAATAAATACGAGTTTTCCATGTCTATCTAGATGTCTGTTTATCTTCAATTGTGATTGACCCATCAAAATCGGATAACCACCAAATTCTATGTCAAAGTTAGATTGAAAAGTTATTTAGACCTGCCTAACACAAAATCCAATATACCATTTGACTACTTAATCAACAATAACTTGTTGAATAATACCAATGATTATCCAGGAACTGCTATTTTGCTTATTGTGTGCATATCAAAACCAATATACAAATTATTCGTGCAAATTCCAACGCGGATGCTGCGTTGCATAAAGTCTGGATATGATGCACATTAATATTCATTCAGTAGGTTGATGTCTCTTCGTGGCCTTTGGCTCTTGTTCCTTTGAAGTATCTACGGTTAATTTTACTTGGTAATTAATTTATTTGTGTCTGGAATGGACTGGGCTGGGTTTAACACGGCAAACGTTGTCTTTTATTACTCTACTGCGCGACGCAAAGAAGGGTTATGTGTTTATCAGTCTATGTGTGTTTGTTTTTTTTTTGTATGTTTTATACAGATTATTTTATCAATTGAATAAATAAATTGCATGTTTTTTTTATGTTTTTATGTTTTTATGCAGGTACCTATTTTTGAGATTTAGGAAAAAATGAATGAATGCATTTCTAGGTATATAAGTTCAAACAACCACAAAGGACTCCTGTGATAAATGGTTATAATTAATGAAACGTAATTTCACTAATAGTTGGTTTGAATCCTGTCGGGAGAACAATTTTGATGTTGTAAAAACAAAAACACAATTATCAACATACCTAATATATTTAAAGTCTAAAACATACCTAAAATTAGAAAACAAATAAAAACAAACGATGAGACAGTTATTTTACTTAACATTCATTAATTAATTTTCAATTAAGGAAATAACCCTTGGGTATCTTTCTGAAACAGCTACAGAGTTAAATAAATAAACTAAAACCGAGGATATTTGGTTACAGGGTATTTTGACGGCGTCTGACCGCAACCAGACAGGATTTCATTTCGTGAATGTAGGTACGGTTTCTACCTGTTCTGTTTGTTAATTTTACTAGTCTTTCAAGGCAGGAGTGTTAAATATATGAAATTAAAGTTGTCTATAGGAACGTAACGTCGTCGTGGTTAGATAAGTTATTATGCCTTAATTTCATGTTTTTTTTGTATAAGTTTTTTGTTAGGTATGATAATAGTTAATTAAAATTAAACATGGGGTCTTTGCCCAGCAGTGGGACAGTAAAGGCTATTTAAAAAAAGTGTTTTTTTTGGAAGTAGAAAAATATTGATGGCCAAAGTTCGTTTAAATTTCTTAAACTTACACGATTTGTGCCTACATTTTCCCGGGCCTTTTTCGCATATTGTTATTTTTAAATTCTTTTAAAGAAAACAACTCTCCTCGCGACCAAGACTATTGTAACATAGTCGAAACGTTGAGTTTTCGACTATGTTACAATAGTCTTGGTCGCGAGGAGACACAAAGTTAGGTTTTAAATAAGTACCTATAGTTTAATCTTAAAAATTGCTGTTAAAATGTTTTAATGATTTAAACGAAGTACAAAACACAGTAAAATGCTTTTAAAGAATTAGTTTTGCAGCATCCATCTATTTCAATGTGGACTGTCCTACGTGTTATTTTTAGCTACGTTTCTGCTAGCGAGGTAACTAAATTTACAATAAATATAGCCTGCCAGTCTTTTCTGCAGTCCCGCCAACATTATTATGACAAACGGGAATAAAAAATTAAATATGCAACCGTATCATAAACATTCGTGGCACGTCACTTCCGCATGGATTTCATGAGTTCCGCTTCCGTTCCCCCGCCACTAGATTTTAGTAATAATAATAAATAATAAAATACTACCTGCCGCTCCCGCCTCGTTTTACGTTTATTATTTTGTTTTCGTTTTATAACAAATAAAAACCTAGAGTAGGTAAACAAGGATTTTCAAATGCAAATTCTAGCAGAAACAGAAAGTGTTATATAAAGGTTCTGCATTCAACATTTATACGTGCAAACTAATTGAAAATGAAATTTGAACTACCAGTGTTTTTTCTTGTTAGCATATTAATTGTCCTACTGTAAAGCAAGGGCCTCCTCTTAGTGGGGTTAGGCTGTAAGACGCCACGGGAGCCTACTTCGGATTGGCGAGTGTCCCATGGTGTTTTAGGACTGATCGTGGTGAGTTCTAAAATATAATATGTCGGTTTCTTTCATCGTAAGAGTGTTGTTAATAGCTCACATACATTTTTCTTAAATAAAAAGATATTGGTGCGCGGTGGGCCGGCATTCGAACTCACGATCTTCGTAGTGAAAGTAGGAGTATCTACCCCTAGACCAACACCGCACCGCTTCACAGTGTTCCATAAGGGAAATAGGTACCTACCAATCAAAACTTAAAAATTCAATTAGCATGTTTCAATGTTTAAAAATTCAATCAGAATGATCATGTTGAACTCTACTTAAGGGCCCTATACCTGCTAAACTCAAAATCCATGTCGGGCGCATCGAAAATTGTTGATTATTTCATGACGGAATGTCATAGAACTTTTTTTTGTCTACAGATTGTAGGCGACATTGTTTCCGATATTTTAGTGCAGTTTCCATACAAATATGTCGAAACGTATTAAAGCCTATCGACATTTTAGCCAAATCAGACATTTTTTGTCTAAAATTTGGATAGGCTTTGCACCAATAGGAGGTTCTTGTCTTAAAACTACACCAAAATGTAGGAAACAATGTCACCTACAATCTGTACACAAAAAAAAGTTCTACGACATTCCGTCATGAAATAATCAACAATTTTCGATGAGCCCGACAGGGACTTTCAGTTTCAAGGTCGTTGGGGTTGTAATTCCTCTTAAAACACATGTAAAAAGTTAAAACAGCATTTTAGAGAATGACTATAAGGAAATGAATTTATATAAGTAGATAGGTTCCTACTACATACGTAAAGAAAAAACTAAGAACATTATATCTATCATACTCGAGGCAGCTACAGAATATAAAGTGCTTTTTAGAGACACATTGGAGTACTAAACTATTTTATGAGAATTTGGATAGATATTTTTATTGAGGAGGAAATTGAGAACATATTGCATTTTTTATTCGAAGTTCGCACTAGACGCGAATACAAAATCACATTGTGTCTACTTTTATAGTTTAGTAAATTTTTATAAGCCAATCGTTTCTGCCTAAAATTGTTGCACATAAAAATTTACTGACGCTATCCGATATAAAAACACGTGTAACATCCGAAACGATAAACTCAATTTTATTTTATTTGTTTTGTCATAAAATACACAGACATTTTTTTTAATAAGCCAAGCGTAGTGCCCGTCGGAATATGTTGAAGTTACATATTTTGTTTTTATACCCATATTATATTACACATATTTTATTGAAAAAATAAGTATTTTTTTAAAATAGAATCCAAACAAAGGGAACATAGTGATAATTAGAGGAAGGTGACACGCTTTACGTACAGAAGTGAATACTTGACTTTTACAAACTTTTGGCTACTTCTTCATTCTCCATATTCTTTTCATATAGTGGCGTGGCTCACCTAGTGTTAGAGTTTTCAGATCGCATAAAAAGACAGTCTACCTACTCTTTTTCAATACAAACCTAGTCGACTGTTTCCGCTCTGGATAAAGACATTAGAGCAAATATGTTTATGCCATAAAACCTATATCTACCATGACCACGCCCCTACATTTTCTATTTGTTATCATTTTCTTTTTTTTCTGAATTTTATTTCTATTCTAATTTGAAGATGAAAAAAAAAACAAACCGTGCCCTACGTTTTGATTTTTAAAATTTTTCAATTTTGGTACATAACATAAGTCTTATACCAGCCATGGTTATGGCTGATATAGGACTTATGGTATAAACATATTTTTTGTAATATCTTTATCCAGGTAGGAAACAGTCGACTACGTTTGTAAAGATTGTATGGAGAAAAGAGTAGATAGACTGTCGCCATAAGACCAATCTCTAATTCGACCTAATGACTGCCATCAAAGATAACAACCGGGACCGAGACTGCTTAACGCGCCTTCCGAAGCACGGAGGAACTTAATAATTGCCAGAATTTCCTAACGGTTTTCTAAGGAATGCGCTTCATTAGAGTTGAACAACAGGGTATTGTTCCGTAGAAAACATTTCAATACCCAAAACTATCATTAAAATCTCCCTATGGGTTAGACCATTGAATTTATCAGATTTCCTTTTATTGTAGACTACGATCTGATGTCTTTTAGTTACACATTTTTACTTCAGGAAGATGTGTCAATGTGTCATAGGATTTGATAAGTCATGTATTAAATAATAAAACGATAAAGTGCGAGTCGGACTCTCGCACCCAATGGTACGGAACTCTATACTACCTAAATCCACGTACGCAACGTTATAATTTATTTTTACCACTTGCGCCAGTATATCACGAGATGGCGCCAGTGGTAAAACTAAACTAACTGATTTATTTTATTCTGTTTTTATTGTTAGTATAGTGGCAGTAGAAATACATCATCTGTAAAAATTTGAACTGTCTAGTGTCTATCTAACACGGTTCATGAAATACAGCTAGGTGACAGACGGACGGACGGATGGACGGACGGACAGACAAATGGACTCAGTAACAGGGTCCCGTTATTACCCTTTGGGTACGAAACTTTAAAAACAAAGCAATCCTCAGCTTCACCATCACCTATAGCAATCGTTAGGTTTATTTAGAGACAGAGTCGTAATAGAGACAATTCGAACGTCAATTCTCATTGAAGAAAACAAATTTGTTGTTGGTTATAAATCTTATGACCATTTGAGCTTTAATTCGGTAGGAAGGAAATCAGACCGAATCTTCTCATTAAAATTCATGATGTGGTGTCTCTGCAGCCCATTATTTGTCAGCTTCAAGCAATCCCGCAAACTAATCTGTCGCACGTTGAAGTCAACAAAGTTTGTAGCCCTAATGCGCTTAGGAATAAAGCCTAGGATTGCTTGCCTTTGTCATGTTGACAGATAATTTAAATGAAGTGGATGGTATACTGGTGCTTTGTTGTCTTTCAGTCACGCAAAAGGGATTAAAACGTATTTTAATAAGAGCTAATACAGCCACTTTGTGCATGCATTTTCTTTAATCAAGTTGCATTTTAAATTAGAAAGCGGAGGAGTGCAGAATATATTGAGAACGTTAATTAAGAGACGATTGTTTTCATAGAGGTCTGCCGTTATTTGTTGTTCCAACATATTGGACGTTTAATTCTGAGGTTCAATTTTACTTATTGCTACAAACAACAGTATACAAAATATACTGATGTTTATTTAGTTTTACTGTGTATTTCCGCAGCTAGCCCTACATAACTGGGCCTTTTGGCGTGACTTTAGGCCGTAATAGGTTTCCTCACGATGTTTTCCTTCACCGTTAGGGCGATGTTAATTGCGCACTTACATTTTTCTTAAAGGAAAAGATGCGTGCGCCGTCCGCGTCGTCGGCCAGGATTCGAAACCACGACCTTCGGAATGAAAGTCGCGGTATCTACCTACCACTACACCAACAACGCTCTCTGTATGTTTTATAATGTAGGGGCATGGTCATGGGAAATATAGGTTTTATGGCAAAAACACATTTGTTCTGAAGTCTTTATCGTCAAAAAAAATCAACAACAGTCCTTCATGAAATAATCAACAATTTTCGAAGAACCCGACAAGGCTATATTGTATGCTTCTTAACGATCCAAATACAAAAGGCTGTTATTCGAACAAAAAGGAACGCCTAAATTTACCTAATTACGATGTCAATATTGTCTCAGACGTAAATTCCGAAACGCAATCATTGAGCAACAGACATATTCAAACAATTCTGATGTTTGAGTGAGTTATTATGTTTCGAGTTTCGCTAAACACGCTACATCTACAAAGTAGATTAAACCTTGATGTAGATTCTACATCAACGATTTACTTATTGAGTTTTGAAGTTCAAGATGTTAGGATATATTTCAGAGTAAAAATTGATTTTAAATAAGCATAAAAGCATTAATATTACAATATTTATTTTTAATACTTTAGTTAGACATATCTACTTGAAACGAAAAAGTAGATAATCTTATAAGGGGTCGTTTTTTTACCTTTTGGGGTACGGAACAATAAAAAGAAGTATACGATGAAAGAAAGAATCAAGAGGAAGGAACAATCCTTATTTAAAGATGAATTTTCACTACAAAATAGTTCCAGTAAAAATCATATTTTTGTACTAAGTTTGGTAAACGTTAAATCATTTTTTTTTTAATTTCTTAATATCTTAGTTTATATGTGAGTTTCACCTAAGTGGGACCGAACTTGACAAGAATTACCACTAAAGGATTGAACGTAAACAAAAGATTTATCTTTTAAACCTTTAAAAAATATCTTAAGGAATTTATGACATTAAGTTTTTAGATAGGTACAGCTAGGTACAGGTTTGGATATAATGTTGGTAGAAGAGGATAATTTTAGTAGGGGTATTTATTATGCCTAACGTAGGTACGTACCTACGCTACCATACCTAACGTACGGACCTACAAAGAACCACTAAACACTAACACATATTCTGTTTACCCAGAAATGGAACGTTTGATACAAAGCATCCACATTTAAATTTTTTTTTTTATATAGTGATGTGGTGTTAGAGTTGTCAGGTCGCCCTATAAGGCCTCTAACTTGACCTAACGATTGTTATCAGAGATAACAACAGTGACCAACTGCTTAACGTCCCTTCCGAAGCTCGGAGAAGCTCGAGAAAATGTTTTTTTGCCCCACAAATTATCGGCCACCCTTTCAAGTAATTCAAGATCGGCTGGTGCAGCTAGGCCAATGAGCTTCTCATTGTCGATAAATATATTGTAGGTACTTCATGAGTGTGGTTGATTATGATTAATTTCAGTTATAACTTCAAGGTATTTATGGTTAAAAACTAAAACGATCGTATCTATATGTCTATTTGTTACTCGTATCTATAGGTATATTATAAAATTAAAAGTCCTGACTGATCTATATATCAACGCAGAGCCCAATCCGCTGGTCCAAGAGACATGAAATTTGGAGAGTGTGTTCTTTTATTTGTGGTGTGTGTGGATTCACTAAGAAAGGGGTTTTGGATAATCTCGAGGGATCGGGAAGTACGCGGGACTCTACTAGTATTATTATAATTCTTTTAGGTATTTAGAAGTGTTTATATTCCTTCTTATAAAATTATTTCTTCAAAACACCCCACAGATTTAGTCACATGCACCAACTTGTAGTTAATTAATAAACAGTCAATCTGATAATCCAATTAGGAGCAGATATTGAATGCAGCTCGCCAAATAACCATCCATTACAGTTAGGTATACCTTACGCTTTAAAAAAGTTTCATGAAACGAATGCAGTGGTCGTTCCAGTCAAAACTCCATCCAATTAGTGAGATGTCTGATAGTTTGTATTCGAATAAAGGTAGATCTAGTAGTTTGAATTGGTCTGGTTTTAATTATTGTAATGCTGTTGCGGTACTTACTTTGTAGTAAAAGGGACAGATGGATAACAAAGTGCTCATATAATGTTTTGTAGTAAAACGGACAGATGGATAACAAAGTGATTGTATAATCTTTTTTTAACCTTTAGAAATCCCAAAAATAGACGGGACAAACGGGACGCTGACGTGATGCTGACGAGTCGCTGACAACAGCATACAATTATTTCGTTACCTTTATTTCGTTTTGTTAGTTTCAAAGAGAAAAAGAGGGCTTGTCCCGTCTATATTTAAAAAAATAGATAACTACCGATGTAGGCACTTATTGGGTATTTTATTGCAATAGGTATACTTATTTACACTATTAAATATCTTCTTTTTAGACATTTTTGAGGTACGTAATCCTAAAACGAACCCAATATCATGACATATACTTTTCGAATTATGGGAACTAACAGTACTTACATACCTATCAAATAATACAAATCTTTTACACCTTTATACTCATAGATAGGTAGGTAGTACGAACACGAATTTCTAAACTTTTATAGCCAATTACACCTACCTTTCTGTTTTCGGTTTAGACGGTGGGATCCCTCGCAATTAACTTTAACCCTGGCTTATCAATTTTATGTTCTGCCTTTTGACCATTGTCAGTTAAATCTTTCCGGATCCTTTGTTCATTAGTTCCATTATTTCTATATTACTGTTATTATCATTTGGTAGCTAACTCAGAAGTGGATTTATTGCGATCAAAGTTTTGTTTGCATTCAGTTTCATGAGGAGTTTTTACGTCCGGTAGATACTTTCTCACGAAAAGTTTTAAAAAGATTTTTGATAGATGGCACTGGGATACAAATTATATAGATTTTATTTAGACCTTCAACTTTTAACAGTCGTTACCGTAAATACCTATGGATGTGCGTTAAATAATACAATTTATCTCTCGTTTAGAATCCTACGAAGGTTAATGAAATTCCTAAAAAATTTATAAATTTGCGGTTATTGTTATATTCCGGTAACAGATATCAAATTATTCATAACAAAAATAATTTTCAATTTTTCTATTTACTAGCAGCTCCCCGCGGTTTCACCCGCATAAGTCCCGATCCCGTGGGAATATAGGGATCAAAAGTAGCCTATAGCCTTCCTCAATAAATGGACTATCCAACACTGAAAGAATTTTTCAAATCGGATCAGCGGTTCCTGAGATTAGCGCGTTCAAACAAACAAACAAACAAAAAACAAACTCTTCCGCTTTATAATAGTAACTAGCAGTGCCCGCGACTTCGTCCACGTAGAAAAGTGACTTTCAGGATTTGTTTATTTATTTCTTCTCATCTGAGCGATGTTCCCGGTTGCATCCCTCTCGGGAGCCCGGGGTCCGATAAACCCCAAATTGTTTTTTTTTATTTGGGGTCGGCGCAGACGGTTAGTCATCATTGACCATACCTGCTGCAATTAGATTTGGCAATGTTTTTACGGCCGGCCGCCTGCCTGACACCAACCCTCTTAGGGATCAAGCAGTTTATCCGCCACCGCGCGGGGAGTACTTAAGGTTAGCTAATCTCCCTCAGATCCCTTAGTCGCCTTTACGACACCCACGGGATGAGATGGGATAACCCTATTCTATGCCGGGGCTACACAGCTAATGTCGGGGCTACACAGCTAGATTTGTTTGTTTATTATTTTGTACTTATAACATCTGTACAAAAATTATATAGTACAAAATCCAATTAGATACGGAAATTGACAACAATAACTAAAAAAGACGTTTGTTGTATGGGAGCCCCTCTTAAATTTTTGTTTCATTTTGTTTTTCGTATTTGTTGTTGTAGCGGCTACCGAAATACATCTTCTGTGAAAATGTCAACCGTCTAGCTATAACGGTTCATGAGATACAGCCTGGTGACAGACGGACAGACGGACAGAGGGACAGACAGACAGACAGACAGCGAAGACTCAGTAATAGGGTTTCGTTTTTACCCTTTGGGTACGGAACCCTAAAAAAGAAGTATTAAAAAGTATCGCTGAGCACAACCGCTTTGCAAGGAGCCGACCGCGCTCATACGTGCGCGCGCAATACTTAATACTTATTTGGTTGCAACATACTTACATTTTTAATATCGCGATATCTTTTGAATGAAATGTCCGAATTAAATAATTCAAAAGGTCCTAGAAAGGTATTGAACTCGTCTTGAATAATTAGTAATTTATTTTGATAAGGATTAATACCAAGGTACAAAATAAAAGGTTATTAAAGCGACGGCATATTAATTATTTACAAAAATTACAAAAACACTTATTGTGAGATAACTACAATAGTTAGACATATGGTGTCGCGATGTATTTTGTAGACAATTACATGTTCTACAAAGTTGTAGTACATAGTTTTGTTCTATATCCAATAGTTTTCGCAGCGCACGCGCCGTAAGGAATGTTTTGGTCATTTTTTTCACACCTTGTGTTACATTATTGAACTTTTAGTAAGGATCCCTATTTTTTTTGAAAATATAATATAGCCTATAGCCATCCTCAATAAATGGACTATCTAACACCGAAAGAATTTTTCAAATCGGACCAGTGGTTCCTGAGATTAGCGCGTTCAAACAAACAAACAAACTCTTCCGCTTTATAATATTAGTATAGATAATAGATAATAGATTACACTAGGTACATACTCGGTTACTGACCAAGCTTTTAGTAATACTAATACCTACATTAGTTGTTAGCGACCTTCGGTGGGATCTTTAATTGCGGTCATTCAGAGTAATTACTGTCTAATCTATTACGAACCATTTAACATTACCTAGTTGGGACTTTCGAATTAATGATAACTTTAAACCCTGAAAATACTTAGCTGAAAATTTGAATATCAGGTAAGTTGTGTTATGTAGATTTCTAACCTACCCACCTAGGTATATAATTATTAATTAGATTTTATTTTTTAAATAGAAACTTTTTCACTCATTATTACGAATCCTTAAAAACTACAAGTTAAGTACTCGGAGTATCAAATTTAGTTGGTTCTTTTTAGAAAGTAAGTACTCCTCACTAAGACGGGATTTATCAAAATAGATAAAAATCATATACCTACCTACATGATAAAAATAAAAACACCCGGACCTAGAATCAAATATTTATAGCCTGTTTGTATACTTCTTCCCGGCGGGAATCAAACCTGCAAGCTTCTGCGTTGCAGCGGCGTTTTCCCCTGACGCGCCGCAGAGGCCGTCACAAGCGTAGAGACAGAGGGTTAACTCTAAATTAGATTCACGAAAAGCATTCCCGTCATTAAAGCAGCTCTTATGAAGATAATTACATAATATTTTACTCCTTGTTTACTTCAAATGGGTGCTTTGAACGTAACCAAAACAAAGACAACAAGTCAGAAACAATTATTTTTGTAATATAACGCTTCATTTATCTAAAAGCAAAGAACAAAATTGCGCGAATTTATCTTTACCACTTCACCGCAACGTTTAAACGGCAAAGTTTCGGCGGTCGAACTTAAGACTACATTTGCATTCTACGCCAAAGTGAGTGGATGAGGGCTTAATTTACGTCATTTCACTGAATCACTAAACTTCATCACGATAACCGTGCCACCGGAATGGGGTAAGTAAAGTAATCTAAGCATTGTGAAGGATAAAATTATCGGGGAGCCTTGAACACGAATGAATTTGATGATTCGGGTCTAATGCTGGCCGCAGCAGGCGGCGGATATTCATCGTCCCGAAAACGAGGTAGCTGAGCTAAAAATGTTATTTAAAACCCCTGTGGGGTGTGATAAAATGAAAAGTTGAGTTGACTCATGCAATAACAATGGAAATAAAATGGCTGTTTCATTTGAATATTTGGTCTTTGAATCATGATTATTTTGAGATATATTACTGCGTCGTTGAGTACCTATCCCATCGTCGAATGTACGAGTTTTTCATATTTTCACTGACTACAGTTATAGAAGGTCACTAGGGGAAGTGCGGTTTATGGGAAAAGTGAGGCGAACATCAATTTACCGGGGGTCCATATTGGCTCACATAAAATTTTAAGTCCTATTGTTTGTCTTACTACCGATTTGAATTCATAATAATCACTCTTCATAATTTTATCACTCATACTTTTTTTATTCAGACATTTTTATTACTACCATCGGAGCTCATAATAGTTAATGATCATAATTTTTTTATTAATACTGTTACTACCAAGAACAGTTTAAAATCATATTTTTTTTCTTCATAACATTTAATGATCATATTGCTTTAGTTCATAATTATTGTTACTAAGAACATATTTCAACTCATAATATCGTTGTTCAGAATAGCTTACTTTATAACAGACATTTATCATAATTTTTGTATTAATAACGGCAACTTTAACAAAACTTTTTATGAACTACCCCAATCAAACTCTTTGTGAAATTATAGATGGTTTTTGACTTGTGTTCTGGCGATCTTCTTTTTGAAACGGAGTTAACTCATAATGTAATTATATTTTCTATTCTATTATTATATTTCTTCTTAGAAATTACTCTTTCGTTAATAATGTTGTAATAAAAACACTTATGATTAAGATATATCAGGTTTTTTTTATTTATAGTAATTAGGCGCTTTGGCGACCGCTGCCGCGGCACGCTCGCTACGCTCGCTCGCCAAAGCGCTGCGCGTAATCATGTTCTTACATTAACCTAACCTATCCGAGTCGGTGTGCTCCGTATATTTTATTTCAAAATTCAAGTAAGATGACAATAGTAGGTGAAACAAATGTATGAATAAAGATATTATGATTTTCAATAATTATGCATAAAACACTTATGATTAAGAAATTTATAAAAATGAATATTAGAATAAAACACATGTATGAATATCAAAGTTATTTATTGGAATGATTATGAGTTTCGAGCATTATGATAAACAAATATATTAAAACAAATATTAGTAAAATGAAGTGTATGAATAGTGATATTATGAATTTCAATTATTATATATTTTAATATTTAGTTTTTAAATTTTTTATGAAGAATGATCATTATGATTATAAATGGTATGTGAAACATTTTCGGACCTCCGATGATAGGAGTTAAAATTTTATGTAAGACGATCCGCCCCCATTTACCGGACTTACAATTGTTATATACATACATTTTTTTTTATTTATTAAACGTCAAAATATTATACACATATCAATTGTTATAATGGTAAAATCGTCGTATGATCACGATATATGTATGTATTTCTCCTATCATGATTGGCGATTTTATCAATAGGTATAATAATTGTAAGTCCGGTAAATTAATCTATTTCCCCATTTCCTCACTTTCCCCATAAGCCGCACTTCCCCCTAGTGACCTTATTATCATGTTTATTAAAACGTAAAAGGTATTCTGTAATGTACTACACTTATTTTTAAAAAGTTTATATACATCCCTGTTGTACGTACTACCACAGTTTACCTATAGTAGTTGTGAGCCTCAGTGCTGTAATCTCTCTACAAAGATACTACGAAGCTTCAAGTTTTCTTTCAAACAACTTTCTCGTTTACACAAACGTGATAGCGTTTGTTTTATACGGAAAAACTTACAATAGATTTCAAACAACATCTTTTAAATTTCCATGCGAATAATATTAGTTATGTTGCTACACATTGCAGATTCAACGTAAAAGAGAGCAGATTTAAAAAAATTAAATAAGTGAAATGCAAAAATAATAAATATTTTTGCATTTCACTCAGCTTGTCAGGTTGGCTCTCGATTTTAAAAAACAAAAGATTGACGATTTGTTTCAATTAACCGAAACTCTATTTTAATTATACCCGGTCTATGTGAGCAAACCTTAACACGGAAGTCGAGGAAATTTTCAAGCATTTTCAATGCTTCTTCAATGCACTAGGGAGTACTGATATAACTTTCCGCTATAAATTCACACTGTGAATTCAACAGATTGAATCGCTGCACATGAATACGACCAATTTCAATTGAAATAAGAATTCGAACAACGTCGACGTTCTATTTTACTACTAGAACGATAAACGAGCACTGTGTCACGCTTTAAATGGTAAACGAAACGCACAAAGTTAACTTCGTGTTTCGCGATAGTTTTAAAAGCATTTTTCCGTTACAAATTTCCATGAAATTTTTCACATCAAAGCTAGGGTTACGTGGGTTTTTAGTCAGCACGATTTCGAAAGGTAATAGGTTTCCTCAGCTGTGACCAGGTCAAGTTAAAAGCTCTTTTAAAACTGTTAGCTGTCCATCTAATTATATAAAATTCAACCAAGTTTCACAGCAAAAGGTTGAGTAGTTTTTGCGTGACCGAAATACAAACTAAAATGTAAGCTTTCGCATTTAATATTAATGGGATTATCTGACTAGCACTAGATTTACATACACTTATCATAAATATACAACTTGACGTGTGCAATGTGCATATAACATATTGCCCCACACTTTACATTCAACGTTCTAATACGATGAGGCTCCATTTATCATCCGAACAATATTTCACAAGTTTTCACACATGTTTGTATATCCAGCTTCTGTTATTCTTCAAGCTGTTCTTGAGTCTATTTACGAGATTCTAACAGAACACGACCCATTTCTCAAGACTTTCTACAGCCATCGGTTTGAAGGCTAGTTTTTAGGGTTCCGTTTTGAAGAGGTAAAACGGGACCTTATTACTAGTATTCAAGATTTCAACTTGGAGAACGGCTTTAAAATAAAAATCTTGTAGTAAGTCCTGACAGATCTATATGTATATCAACGCAGAGCCCAAACCTCTGGCCCTAGAAACGTTAAATTTGGAGAGTATTTTTTTTGTGTTGTGTAGGTATCCACTAAGAAAGGGTCTTTGGAAAATCCTGCGGGATCGGGGCTAGCCCGGTTGAAACCGCGGAACCCTGCTAGTTATAAATAAATTCAGTAAACAACACACAGCGCCAGCTATTAGAGCGGTGTTGGTCTAGTGGTAGATACCCCGGCTTTCATTCTGAGAGTCGTGGGTTCGAATCCAGACCGACCGCGCACCAATGTCTTTTTCTTTAAGAAAAAGGTATGTGCGCTAATAACATCGCTCTTACGGTGAAGGAAAAACATCGTGAGGAAACCAACATGTCCTAGGACTCACCACGGTCCGAAGACATGGGAGATTCAGTGTTTTCTATGTATCATATGTATGTATTTACAAAAAAAAAAAAAGTATAATATGTAGTATATCCGTTGTCTAGTACCCATAGTACAAGCCTAGTGCTTAGTTTGGGGCTAGATTGCGCTGTGTGTAACGTCGTGCAATATCGTGCAATATTTATATCCCCGTGGTAAGCTACTAAGCTTGTGATATGGTATCTAGACAACGGATAAAATATATTTATTTTTCTTTTGTAAATAGGTACATATAGAGAAACACACATATCAGAAACAAATATTCATTTTAGGCATAAATACTTGTACCCGGCAGGAATCGAACTCGTAAATTTATGCATTCGCACGACGCGCTACAAAAGTCGTCCTACTAACCAAACATTATTAAAAACTATAATTCAGACATGTATCAAAACCAAGACCATTGTAACATAGTTTAAACGTCGAGGTAAAAAAATAAATAATATTACGCGATAAAGACCCGGGAAAATGTAACTATGAAAGCAAAATACTAAAGAAGGCTTACTAAGCAAGCATCCACGTAAATTAAATATGTCTACGTAAGAAAACAAAGGCATTAAAAATAAAATACTCCTAATCACAGGAAGAATCAAAATAAAGAGTTCAAAATAAAATGGTCTTTGCAGCAGAAAATTTCACAAAATGTTTTAGGCCAGAAACACTCGAAGCGTAGAAGCTGATACCCGCTATCTATCATCTTTTGTTGTTCACTGTACCCGAGTTAAGTGTCCTCGACACTGGAAAATATGATACTCACATAATTTTATACAATTGATTCTAAAAACAATAGTCTACCTATACTAATATTATAAATGTGAAAGTTTTTGTGTGAGTAAGTAAAAAAGAGTGTTACTCCTTCACTCAATCTTCTTTCAATATATTCAAAGTCTTTACTAATCTATACATCAACACAGAGCCCAAACCGCTGGTCCTAGAGACATGAACTTTGGAGAGTGTGTTCTTTGTTATGTATGTAGGCATCCACTAAGAAAGGATTTTTGGAAAATCCCGCGAGATAGGGACTTAGGCGGGTCCAACCGCTGGATGCAGGGTGTAACTAATAAACCGATTGCGATGAAACTAGGCATGCAGATAGCTGGAGACCTGGATTAACACAGACTTTTATTCCAATATTCCCACTGGGACTTACGGGAGTGAGACCGCAGGTCGCAGATAGTTGAGAATAATAACGCTGCTTTTATTTTCATCAATTAGTTTACAAAATGACAATTATATAAAACGATTTGTTACGCAATACCTACCTACAATGAATGAGCAATTAAACATTAATAAAATATTACAAAATACACAAAAACTTTCCTAGAAAACAGTGAATACTTTTAACCGACCTCCAAATTATCAAACAAACACGAACAAACATGTTGAGGTTTACAATTCCCCTGGATTTTTTTAGTGTAGATAGGTACTATCTCGATATCTAGCCGGTCGGTGATCCGATCGCGATGGTTATTTTTTATTAGAGCAAATAGCTTTTAGTTGATTCCATAAAAAGTTGGTAAAGATCTGATGTTAACTTACAGAATGACGAACAGAATATAATCCATTAGATTAAAAAATATTTCGAACACATATAAAATAACTTTTAGTTATTTTAAATTAAAGCAAATTTTTAACAAACTAACTGTCCAAGTGTAGAAAGCACTTTAAAAATAAAATCAAAAGCTATTAGATATTAGATAAAAAATTACAATTTAGTTAAATAAAAATCTCTTTTCATTTAAAAAACAATGAATTTGTACCTCGGTACAAGGATATTAATACATTGAATCCTCGGAAGTTACCCAGCTATTTTCCCACGGGATCGGGACTTATGTGGGTCTTTACTAGTTATTTAATATACGTTAACTCGGGTGCAGACCCTAGTTATATGGTAATTCTACACAGTTTCGTAGTAAAATACACCTCTGAAACAGCCTACTAAGCTCAGAGCCGAGAGTGATGTATAGGAACAGGCTATTTCTGGGTAAGCCTCTTTCATCTTATACACTTCACGTCCCAGACACTACAGAATCTTGCAAGGATTAAAATATCTAACGTTTGATAAATCATCTAAGTTTAACCAGTAGAGTTTTTTCAAAATCAGTTGTAAATAATATTCAAGGTAATCTACTATTATCTTATCTTCTATCTTCTTATTATATAAAAATCAATCCCTATTTCCCTTGGTCACGGCGTCACACTTAAACTTTTACACATATTTCGATAATTCTTTTTTTGTTGTGTTTGCTATTGTCAGGAGAAGGTTCTTATGAAAGAAAAAATGCTAAACCGATTTTGATGAATTTTAGACAACGTCTGTCGGGTTAGCTAGTAGGAAATAATATTCAAGATTTTTGAAGAAATGCTTTCCAAAAATTTGCAGGGCTTGGCTTGACTTGACAAACTGCGCTACCCAATCGCATCACAAGTGCTGTTCTGTCGTGATGAAATTATGGACTAAATCTCTCCGGGCTTACGATTGAGGCGCCTAATGTAGGAAATACTAAAAATATAAATCAAAACAATATTCTATTTTTTTAAAGGTTTCTTGGTGGGAGGATTGATCTTAGTCTCTGGACGCATTTCGCCCATGTTTTACAACTAAGGCATGTTTGCAGTAGTTCATATTTTTTGCTTGTACTGAAGCCTATAATAATACTACTGTGCCGAACTCAAATAATTTTGGGTTTTAGCGGACCCCGGGTCCGCGACGTAGCGACGTTCCCGTTGCAACCGGAAACTCAGATCGCTCGGAGAGGAAGGCTCGCTTTGTTCTCATCAAGTAAGTACGTAGGATTTTCAGTATTCGTAATTTTTTTGTTCAAAATTTTAACAATTTATTCCCTTTAATATATATCTATCAATACGCTTTAGTCTCAACTGAAGCCTATAGATAGTGATAGATATACCAAACGTCTATGTACTTAATTATTGTATCTACCATACAAGTTCAATTAATTTATTCACCGTCTCATTTAACACGATTTCATGGAAAGAAACAACATTAATATTTTACGTCATGCAAATAAACCTATTCGCAGCGCGAAGTGTATTAAATTATTCATAAGAATATTATCATTGAGAATCCTTAATTATACATAATGTGATGTGTTGAGTCTAGGTGTTAGTAAAGGGTGTGTTTTCTTTCACAAAGAGTTTTGTTAGATCTCAACACTTTACATATAATAAATAATAATAATAATAAATAAATTCTGTGAACAACACACAGCGCCATCTAGCCCCGTGGTAAGCCACTAAGCTTGTGTTACGGTGACTAGACAACGGATATAATACTTATATTTATTTTTCTTTTGTAAATACATACATATTATACATAGAGGGACACCGAGACCAGACACAAATATTTATTTTTAAGCATAAATACTTGCACCCGGCGGGAATCGAACCCGCAACCTTCTGCATTGCAGCCGTGCTTTCGCACGACGCGCCACTGAGTTCGTCAAACATATTTTACTTTACTAAAGAGCTTAGTCGGGCTCATGCTTTCCCGTGTTCCTCTGTTTTTTTAATATCGCCTACATTTTTTTCTAAGATGAAGAATAAGAATAATTATTCTCCTAACTGTGTAGGTACATTGGTCTTAAATATGTACTAAATAAGTACACGGTCTATTCGTTTCGAGCGTACAATAATGTAGTATGAAATTATATTAATACTTAAGTTAAATGTAAGTACCTAATTATAATCTGATATTTTATACCAGCAGAGAGGTCATTAAAGACTTTGCTGATTTATAAATGA
This sequence comes from Idaea biselata, assembly GCA_958496205.1. Taxonomy (NCBI): domain Eukaryota; kingdom Metazoa; phylum Arthropoda; class Insecta; order Lepidoptera; family Geometridae; genus Idaea; species Idaea biselata. Next base: position 7,209,600 of record OY292401.1, on the reverse strand, counting down.
AAACAAGGGAACAAAAAATAATAGAAAGTTCGCAGAATCATGAAAAATTGACGAATTTATACCGTGTGAATCCTCAATAATCTTCATACCCTAATCCGTAGTCTTAAGCTTCTACCCCATTTTAACCACTCGCCTTCAGCTCCGGCCGTAAAAGTACAATCTGGGAATAGTATGATGTTTTCGACCTTCGTTACACAAAGAACCAAATACTACCGTTCACTACATTTAACGCATGGAAATATATTACTACGTGTATAAATATGTAGGTAAAGTTCTAATAGAATTCTTTTGTATCATAAAAACGTGTAGCGAAAGTTGTTTTCCTCTTTGTTGTACGAGCAACAAGAAAGAAAACATGTCTTTTCAGTAACACCCGGTACATGTTCACATGTGTATTACGCGAATAGGGAAGGATAAAGTACGCAATAATGGTAAATAATTGATGGATTTATGAGATTGCCTATACCAGAATTAGAGCTTGGGCTTAATTTACTGTTATGGACATTGGACTTAAATTGATGGGATTGCGTAATTTGCTATCAGTAGTTGGGAGGTTCGTCCGGAGTATCTACCTATGTCAATATTAGCCACTTTAGTACTACACTACATTAGTTAGTGCCCCATGGATTCACCCGTGTAGGCTTTAATCCATATACCTTCCTACCGTCCGTCCGCCTCGTCCGTAGTTAATCCACACCGTCCAACCATACCCCAATGTATAACTTCTAAATCAATTAAGCTAATAGAACATGATAACATTTATATACCTTTTAGAAATTGTATAATTTTGTAATTGGAAATTAATTAACATCGTTTAAGATACTTAAATATGAAATAGGTACGCGACCTACATTATTTTAAAGATCAAACTAAATGAGTTGGTAATATTAATATTTAATATTGCTTGCCGGGAGCGCCACGCGCGCTCCCCAATATTTATGCTGTTATTATAAGATATCTATGTGCTGTGCCTTGCGGGCTGCGGCTTGGCTGAACAGGAGAGTCGACAAGTAAAGATGGACGAAGTAGGGGAACCTCCGAAACGTAACGACCGTCAACCCTTCCAAAAAGGTTTATAAACATTCTCCCCTTATAATCTGCGCAAAATATTGTCGTTGCTCGGCAACACTGTTATGTTTAATGTTAGTGTTCTGTGGTTATATTTTAATGGTTGGTGTCGGTTGTCCTGTCGATAGATTGTCAAGAATTAAAAAATATAAATGTATCTTGGATTTATTCAATAGTTTATCTATGTGGGTACGAGAAGTCAAGCAACTACAAGCTACAGAACCTTACCGAAAGTGTTAAAATATAATAAATGAAGTTAATACGTATTTTACGTCTATGTCAGTGATTAAAAAAGAACCATGGCTTCGAACTACAAAAAACATCCACTATCCATGTACGAAAATAAACGCAACCCAGTACGAAAAGATATCAATACAAATGGAAAAAAGCTCACTTTTTGTTCAGATTTCGAAAAGTCAATTGTAATCAACAATTTTAAGAGAAGAGGATGGCATCAAGTGTCACCAGAAGAAGACTGGAACATATACTGGTCAAACACTTTAAATTGCCGAAATATATTCAACATAGACAGTGGGTGCCGGCTCAACGATTACCAACTCATCAATCACTTCCCCAATCACTACGAACTAGTCCGAAAGGACTTGCTCGTGAAAAACATCAAAAGGTACCGGAAGGAGTTGGATCGAGAAGGCAATCCCCTCGGGGAAAAAACGGAAGTGAAATTCTCGAACGGGCAAACCATCACTCGCTACGTACATTTAGATTTTATTCCGATAACGTACGTCCTTCCGACCGACTACAATGTATTCGTTGAGGAATACCGCAAATTCCCCCCAACAACCTGGATACTGAAGCCGTGCGGAAAGTCTCAGGGCGCCGGCATTTTCCTCATAAACAAACTATCTAAACTAAAGAAGTGGTCTCGAGAATCGAAAAAAAATTTGCAACATCATCTGACAAGCAAAGATACTTACGTTATATCGCGGTACATCGATAATCCGCTTTTGATCGGCGGAAAGAAATTCGATTTGAGGATTTATGTGCTCGTTACGTCGTTCCGGCCTTTAAAAGCTTACATGTTTCGCGAGGGATTTTGTAGATTTTGTACAATGAAGTACGATACGAGCGTGACCGAGCTTGACAACATGTACATACATTTGACGAATGTTAGCGTCCAGAAAACGGGCGACGATTACAACAATATGCACGGAGGTAAGCTTGGAATTCACAATCTGAAACTTTATTTGGAAGGAACACGGGGTAAAACTGTTACCGAAAATCTGTTTGAGCAGATACAGTGGTTGATAGTTCATTCGTTGAAAGCCGTCGCGCCAGTCATGTCGAACGACCGCCACTGCTTCGAATGCTACGGTTACGATATTATTATAGACGATAACTTAAAGCCTTGGCTTATTGAAGTAAACGCGTCCCCCTCGATGACGGCGACTACCGTTAACGATGGGATACTCAAGTATAAGCTGGTAGATAATCTGTTATCGGTCGTTTTGCCCCCGAGCGGCATTCCGGACGCACGATGGAACAAAACGCCGACGGAAGAGGCTTTAGGAGATTTTGAAATTCTCATCGACGAAGATGGTATGTACCGAGGGGATTCAGAATCGACGCGTCGTGAGAAAAAAGGCAATCGTGCCCGAATACCTAATACTTAAGTGATTTTATTTTCTTGTTTATACTATTTTCAGTTACTTAAATAAAGTAATAACGAATTATATAAAGAATCGTCGTTTATTACAAATACAGCATTAAATTACAAAATAAAATAGGAAACAAAAATAGATACCTACACATCATAGGTATACTACGACATTCGATAGCGGTGACATTTATTGTAACGTGAATTGGCATCCTCTCTTTCCATGAGCTCCTCATCAATTAACAAATCAAAATCTCCTAACGCTTCCTCATTAGGTATTTTATTCCACCTTGCATCGGGTATCCCGTCGGGTGGCACTACGACAGAAACTATATTGTCTATTAGTTTATATTTCAATATTCTATCATTATGTGTAGTCGACTGAAGTGATGGCGAAGCGTTAACTTCGACAAGCCATGGCTTCAACTTGTTATCTATTATTATGTCATAGCCGTAGCACTCAAAACAATGTCTATCGTTTGCCATAACAGGCGCTACCGCCTTCAACGAATGAACAATGAGCCATTGCATTTCCGCAAATAATTTCTCGGTCACCGACCTCCCCCGGGTGCCCTCCAAGTACAACCGGAAATTCTGAATGCTCATCTTGCCTCCGTGCAAACTATTATAATCCCCGCCATGTTTCTGCACACTCACATTTGTCAAGTGCACGTACATGTTATCTAATTCCGTAACGCTAGTATCATATTTCACTGTACAAAATCTGCAGAATCCGTGCTGGAACAGATAAGCCTTCAGTGGACGAAACGACGTCACCAAAATGTACAATCTTAAATCAAACTTCTTGCCTCCGATTAAAAGTGGGTTGTCAATGTAGCGCGATATTACATAAGTTTCTTTATTACTACTCAACTGGGGTTGAATAGGGTTTTTCGCTTCACGGGACCACTTTTTAAGTTTGGAAAGTTTGTTTATTAAGAAAATTCCGGCACCCTGGGATTTACCGCAGGGTTTCATAATCCAAGTGCTTTGAGGGGATTTTCTGTACTCTTCAACAAACATGTTGTAGTCGGCTGGAAGCACGTACGTTACGGGTATAAAGTCCAGATGTGTGTATCGTGTAACAACTTGCCCGTTCGGTAGAGGCACTTCGACTTTTTCGGCCAGCAAACTGCCCTCTTTCTCGAGTTCTTTTCTGTATCTTTTAATGTTTTTGACCAACAAATCTTTGCGAGACAATTCGTAATGGTTCGGGAAATGATTGATCATTTGGTTGTCGTTCATTCTGTAACCACTTTCGATGCTAAAAATGTTTCGACAGTTTTGCGTAAATGACCAATAGAAGTTCCACTCATCCTCGGGTCCGACCTGAACCCACCCGCGTCTCTCGAAGTTGCTCATAATAACGGATTTCTCTATATCTGTGCAATATGTTACCTTTTTCTCCATTAGTAACGGTAAACTTTTCCCGTGTGGCACGGCTGACGCCTTTTTATTTTCTTGTGTCATAATAAAGATTTCACAAATTATTTCTTTTGGGCATTTTAAACAAAATATAAAAAATGAAAACAAAATTGGTAATAGTTATCCAAACATTTTCACTATTTGTCTCCGTGACATTGACAACTTTAAGCTATTTATCAAAATAAAATAAAAATACCAATTAATTATGAAGGTTGTTTTATTCGGTTCAATTAGAGGTTTCACGCCATCACTCCACTTCAGATTTGGGTCAACCATCTAAAGGTAAAAATATTCAGGGTTCAAGAATAAAATAGCACGAAAGATTTTGATTAATGGTCACACGATGAAAGGGGTTTTTCGCGGCTCACATACCTCGTGCAAGGTAAAAAGAAAAACCTATTGTGTCTACAGTTTACTATCCAATTTTAGTAAAGGCAACTTCAATTCCCAAAGGAAGCTCGTTCAATATTTCTTTGTTTTTGTATCATTTTGACTAAACTTGGCGATCAGTCTTTTCATCTATAGAATAAGTCTTTTTTTAATTTTTTGTTATTTAAAAAAACAGTACTAATCTACAGTAAAATAAAAATACTAGTATTTAAAGTTTTAACAGACCGTTTTTACACGAAATTGAATAGATTTAACACGATACATTCAGTTTTTTTCCATTTCAATTGCATAAAAACAATTTGAAGCCCGCAATCGAAGGTAAATAACATAGGAATTACATTTCCGACTATATCCGTCGTTGGTAATACTTGTTTTAAGTATTAAATATTCAATTGGGACCGCAAAATTTAACCAGACAGAGATAGCAGGCACATTTAAACCAAAGCGAGGTTTCTGAATGATTGAGTTGGGTATTTTTACTTAGTAGGTATAATATTTAGGAATATTGATAATGCAACCTTTGGGTGAACACCTGGATAAAAGATGCGAGATCGATTCCCGCCGAGAACAAGAAGTTGTTTTTGCTTTAAAATAAATACTTAGGTAACACACTTTATCCTTAGTAGGTAGGTACTTAATGTAGGACACATCACTTTTAAATTTTTTTTTTAATTGTAAAAGTAGAGTTATGCCCAAGAGTACCTACTTGGCAAGTACCTCTTAGGGATTACAATAGGTACTTATGTACCAATTTCATGCTGAAATAGACAATCTAGACCAGTGGTTCCCTAATAAGGGGGCGCGCCCCCCAGGGGGGGCGCAGAGACCTTTCCAGGGGGGCGCGGGCCACGCGGGATCGCTGAGAGAATGCATTCCAGACTGCTCGATATGACCGATGAAAATATTTGAAATTGACGACTGTCAAGAATCTTTGGTATACTACTTACCAAATACCTTTTGTATGACTTTGTAAAACTTCAATGAGAATAAGAATACTTATTTTGTTATTATTTTTTTTTTATTCAGACCTGATAATCTGGACTGAAGGACGGGGGGGCGCGGATTTTTTTTTATGGTCGAAAGGGGGCGTGGCTCAAATAAGTTAGGGAACCCCTGATCTAGACACTAACTATAGTTATTTTAGGACAGTACCTACCATAAAGTTTTTTAATTTAGTTAAAGCATTTTCATAACAATGAGTGGAAACTGCTGGACCGTTGTTTAATCCTAAACTAACAGTAACTCCGTAGTAAATAACAAAAACAACACTATTCTGTTAAATTATCTACAGTTTTGTTCCTTGCAACATAGAAAAGGGTACGTTTATTATTAGTGACAGCAAAAGGATGTTTGTAGTTACGTTGGTACTTCCGCATTTTATGAGCCAAAAAACGTGTAGACCTCTAATCCTACTCCTAATAATATAAAGATAAAAGTGTGTGTGTATATTTGTTGCTACTTCAGGCTAAAATCGCTGAACCGATTGCAATGAAACTTAGGATACAGATAGTTGAAAAACTTTTTACCCCGATATTCCAACGGGATCGGGGCTTACACGAAGGCGGGGGAAAATGCGATGTGCGGCTAGTACGTTTACTTTTTGTTTTAGTCCCGCCATAAAGCTAACTCCTTCCCCCCACGCAGTGGCGGGCAAATTACTCGGTTACAATGATGGTTAATGTCAGGCAGGCGGCCGACCCTAAAATTATTCTGAAAAACTGAAAATCCATGTCGGGCGCATCGAAAATTGTTGATTATTTCATGACGGAATGTCGTAGAACATTTTTTTTTGTGTACAGATTGTAGCCGACATTGTTTCCGATATTTTAGTGCAGTGTCCATACAAATATGTCTAAACGTATTGAAGCCTATCGACATTTTAGCCAAATTAGACATTTTTTGTCTAAAATTTGGATAGGCTTTGCACCAATAGGCGGTTCTTGTCTTAAAACTACACCAAAATGTAGGAAACAATGTCACCTACAATCTGTGCATAAAAAAAAGTTCTACGACCTTCCGTCATGAAATAATCAACAATTTTCGATGAGCCCGACAGGGATTTTCAGTTTCAAGGTCGTTGGCTTATATACTCCTCTTAAAAGCGTACCCCGAGTTACCGAGAGGGATGCAACCGGGAATATTGCTCAGAGCATTGTAATTTTTGTTTTGAGTAGGTACTTAGACAGAACCCTTTTCATCATTCCCATCCTAAAACCTTTATTAATTTCCCAAACGCAAACAAATAAGATGTTTCCAATGATAAAATTCATCTGGAAATCAAATATCAAACCGAACCTTTCGCAAACAAACGAAGTCAAATAGAACAATTTTTAATGCTCTCTCGACCTCAGAGAGTTCACAAATTGCCTACCAGCTCTTCTGACTCAGCAGAAATATAATTTGAATAAAATAAAGGTAGGTAAAGTCATTTCAATTTTATATACTACGTCTACATTTCGAAAGTGCTGACGAGAGAATCATATAGCACTATAGTATTTGGCCGCAATCACAAGAGGTTCACAAACCCTCGAATGTTCCGAGAGTTCCACGATCCATTAGACAAACCCCAATTTGCAGGATTCCCTCTTCACTTGGAGAATTGAAACACTTTAATAGGTAAGTAGGCATTATATTCTCTGGGTCAACGACTTGTGATTATCGTCAAGATTTTCTTTTTTTGTAAGAATATCTTATTTGGTTTCCAAAGACATCTTACAATTTAAAATCACGCCGTACAAACAAATATTTATAGCACAAGCACATGCGTCAACTAATCTAACATGTTTTTACAATGAGGAGGAACACTAACTTTTTATCCCGGCAGAGGGCGTTAGTCGAATGATCTTAGGTTTGAATTAAGAACTGTCAAATAGGTGTTTTTTACAACTCTCGGCGCCAAATTGGCCATATCGGTCTCAGACCGAAAGAAAAAAAAAACTCGGCGTTTTCTTTCGTGGGGGACCATCAACAAAAAAAAAAGATCATCCGATGCCAGCGCCATCTGCTCACAGCTTTGCGTGTGCCACCCCATTAAACTCAACTTACCGGTGTGGTACGTTATTAATTTCAGACTACAATGTGACGTATTAGTTCCTTGTTCTTATTTGACATTTTTTCTTCAGAAAGATGTGTCAAAACCTAGTCTATAATTAAAAAACGAAGTATATAGGTCCCATTTTTACAGCATAGTACTTCGGCTTCTGTATAGCTTATTGATCGACGCACGATTAAGACAAAAATATGCACTGTCCCGTAAACAACGTGTTGTCACAACACCAAGTCCGTCCATTGTTAAATGTCATTGCTGGTATATCTTCTAATATATAAAATTTCCATGTCACAGTGTTAGTTACCGTACTCCTCCGAAACGGCTTGACCGATTTTTATGAAATTTTGTATAGGTACGTATTCAGTAGGTCTGAGAATCGGCTACTATAATCTATAATTTATAAGGCAAAACAACGTTTGCCGGGTCAGCTAGTTAAAATATAGTTTTGACTCTACCAATTGGCAAATACCATTCGCAATGCTTTTAATATTATCGGAAGAGTGAATTTTAAAATCAAATTCTAATCTTTAGAAAGGAGATGGTAAAGAATTTCAATATATTCTTGCAAATTTTCGATAAAATCTTGGAAGAAAGGAATTTTCTAAACTCATATTATAGGAAGGAATCCCCCGCAGGATCCAATCCTTCTATCGATTTTACGACTTAGATTTTATCTTTACTAACTAAAGATAAGCTTAGTATATTTCTTTTAGGAAATGTCTTCCAGAAAGTGTGTTTCCAAAAATACGTTCATTAATTAATAATATTTAGGCGAACAATGTCCCGATCGCAAAGTGCCCCCTCGACAAAAATCGTCCCTTTCTCAAAGTGTCCCTATTCTACCTACCTTTCTTAAATTGTCCCTTTCTTAAACTTAGTTGATGTTTTAATCTTCAGTTAAAGTATTCAGCAATCGCAATTGGTTTAACGGTTTTTGCGTCAAGGAGCAACAAACACACACACACATACATAAATAAATAGTCTACAACACACTTGCACACAGCTCAATCTATCCCCAACCTAGGATACTATGGGTACTAGACAACGGATATAGGTACCTACTACATATTATTACTTTTTTTTGTAAATAAACTCATTCGAAATATAGCAAACATCTAGACCAGAAACCAAAAATACCTGCACATACACACAAACTTTCACCTTCTAATACTAGTAAGGTGGGATAAGATAAATAATAATATATATTATGCTATATTATGCTCATATAAAACCAAGACTGGAGACTATTTAGTTTGTAAATAAATTGCCTTGCTCTATAATATTTTAACCACGATTTGAACAGTCTTATTACAGAAAAACAGGAGCACCACAAAATAAACAAGATTGTTTCAATTCACCATCCAACTTTACGAACTGATTACGCTCCTTTCTTTAAATGATGCGGAAACAACAAACAAATAAACCAGATTTATGGAGAATAACCGAGAAGCGTATAAACTTTCGTCAGGGCTCGAGCATGCTGTACCGGATATCCGCCAATTTCATAAAATATTAGTTATTTTCTAATCTGCGACTATTGATAATTAATTTTTCGTAATTTTCCAACTGTTTCAACTTTTATTAGACTTCAAAAGTGTATAAAATTTAACCGCTAACGTGACCACATCACGTTTACATTTTATAATATTTACAAAGCCTAATAAAGATTTCAGTACTTGAAAAAATATTGTTCATAATTTATCAACTTATATTAAAATCTGTTTTTTTTTTAGATTTGGCCGGCAAGCAGTACCATAATCAAGTTTTTATTAGAACAAATCCCGAACACGGTTGGTAATTTTACTAAAAATATCTAATCAATAAAGCTGGGGATACACATGCCCGTAGCTTGCACACTTGCACGTGCCAGCTACTTGTGTATTCGCTAACTGGCATGCCTGTAACTGGCATACATGTAGCTTGCACAATATATGATTTACTTGCATACCCGTTGAGGGGGGAGGCGGGGGTTTGCCAAACTGGTACGTGTGAACAGACGCCACAACTACGGCCATGCCAGTAGCTGACTCGTTTTTGACTATTTTTGACCGTTGCGTAGGTGCAAAACTTGCGAGCCAGTATTGTTTGCAAATGTATCCGCAGTGTGCTAGTAACTTGTAAATGCCAGTAACTTTCAAGCCAGCTACTTTCCCTATTTGCGGGCAGGTGTATCTCTAGCTTTATACTCGGTAGAAGGTAGAACTTATATTAAGGTATCGTTTACGCAGAGCTAGCGTGCTAGTAACTGCCTAACCCGCAGACAGCTATTTAAACGCCTGTAGCTCGGCTCGCCGCAATTGGCATGTAACATACTTAAGTTACTCGTACGTTACGTTTAAACGGTGGGAGAATCTGGCTTTCTCTCGGCCGACTGACTCGTAAGCTAGCTTGCACCGTGTAAACGATTTATTACACTCGCTCGCCCACTCAAACATTTACGTAACAACGCACGGGGGGATAACTATAAAAATGGAACTCTATACAACGAAGTTTATGATAGAAATTGAGAAAATTCATCTAAGACAACGATTTGGAACAGTATGTATTTGCTACTTCTGCTTTGTTACTGTATCCTTGAAATATAGGTACAATAAAATATAGTACTTATTCAATATCTGCTTCTGATTAAACAATAACTTCCATTGATTGGAATATTGTACTCGTACCATTCCATCGTGTATTGACAGGTATTATAGCATTTCTATATTGTTCTAATATCTCTGTGTCAGAGTGAATAAGCCGTGAATTGTGATGCATAACTGTGTTTGCGAAGTTATTACAGAATGCCGAGAACAAACAGTGGGGAAGGGGGGAAGGGGGAAGAAAACAAACTTAGATCGCTGAAGCAAGGGAGATACTCGGCTACGTAATCGAATTACAGACAACAGCTTCAAAAATTTACAAATGTCCGTTTTCCTTTTTACAATTTTGATGTTGGCTTGTTTCAGAGTGAATTAGAGGGTTGGTAATTCGGGTAATGGGGTTAAAATTGTTAAAATAACCGTATAATTGAGTTTGAGTGAAATGTTTACGCTGATAAAGAGACGACGAATTCATGTTTTTAGATACTTAACTCTTAAGAGAAGTTGTTTCGTTTTTAGAGTTCCGTAAGCAAAGAGTTAAAACGCGACCCTTTTACTGTCTGTCCCGGTAGGTACGTCTTAATCATCATGCTGTATTATGAACCGCGATAGCTAAACAGTTTAATTTTTTACAGGTGATATATTAATGTTGCCGCTATAACAATAAATAAGTAAAGATACATTTTCCCTGGTCTTAATCGCGTATATTATTTATTTTCTTACCTCGATGTTTCAACCATTTGTTTTTTGTGACAATGATACGGAACCCTTCGTCCGCTAGTCTGAATCGCACAAGGCCGGTATTTTAACAATTTAATATTTTCTTTTTTCAGAATTCTCAAATTCATATATTCTCTTTTCTTCTTCATTTTACTTTGGTGGGTGGTATGGTAGATACAGTACCTACCTATTTATTAAATTGAACGTTTTTTTTTACAGGAAATGGGGAGATGGGCCGTAAATTCGGGTTTATTTTCCCCTTCTCTAAACCATCGAACTTCATCAAGATTGGCTTAGAGTTTATGCGCGAAAACAGACCGACGGAAAAATTGCATAGGTACCTACTTATAAATTACATTACTTGATTCGGAAAGAGGCAGATAATAGGAAGGTAAATACGTCAAAATAACAGTAGGCACAAAGACTCTGAGCCTTGTGGTGGATAACCAGTTTTGAACCCAACCGTACCTTCATAATTAAATAGAGAACTAAAACACTCAAGTCAGCGTAAAACTTGTACTAGTATATTATGTATTTCCGAATCAGAAACACTGAGCTCTCTTCTCTCTTCACTGAGCTCTTTTCCAACATTGCACCTAATTCAGTTAATTTATAATTAGGTAGGGTAGCTAACTAGTGATTGGACACAACTAGTGAATGGACACTTCAGCTTTCCACGGGTTTATTAAGACCTGCATGTAGTGTTTGAATCATTTTTTAAATTGTTCTTACTGCTGAGTTCAACGGAACGCTAAAAATATATCCACAATAAACCAATAGATGGTGTTGCTAGTGCACAAAAACATTTTGTTGCGTTTGGGACGATTGTCTAGAATTCTTGTCGAAAATAAATTATTTTGTTAAGACCAAAGTTTATTAAAACATAAAAAAAACTTGTTCCTGGAAAGTTTTGAAGGAATTCCATTGATGTAATGGTAAGTTTATCTGTTTAACGTGCTATTTCATTAGAAATCATTTCGTTTTACATAAGTGTGGTTGTGTTATTTCGTGTCCAACAACTGTAAATTAACTTTGTTTGGTTTTTAGTCGTTGGACAGGACGTCCAATGACTAGATTCTCATAAAAAGAAGATTGTTTAATGTTTATGTCCTATAAATGTAGCCATGAGTTTAAATATTATCGTATATTTTTTTTACACATCCACTTGTTTTCTATACAGTCATTGGACACCGTCCAATGACTATCAAGTTCCTTCAAAATCAGTCTTTGGACACTTCATACAAAATTATTCATCAATCGCTAATTTCATTCATGACAGATTACAAGATGCCAAAAGCAACAAGCCCATACGGTCCTGTAAGTTTGAAAAAGGCTCTAGATGAAGTTATAAACGGCGGAAAAATAAGAGAAATTGCACGGAAGTATGGAGTTCCAAAATCCACTTTACATTTTAAATTGAAACACCCAGACAATATTACCACCTTCGGACCATCACCTTACCTTACTCTTGAATAAGAAATATGTCCCGAAAAGTGGATCATTGAGTTATCTAAAAAAGGATTTCCGCTTAAAAAAGAAGATCTTCAATCCAGTGTAAAGAAGTTTTTGATATAAGTTTTTGATAATATAATATATAATAAATAATACACAACACTTATCTTAATATATAATACACAACACTTCTCCTAATGCCAATTGTTTTATTATCAAGTTTCCGTTGTCAAATATCCAATTTAAATAAAGTTTTGAGGATAATATAATATATTATATAGTGTCCAATGACTATCAAAATAATGTCCCGCAACTATAAAATCCTGTCCAATTACTATGAATTTAGCTACTTTTTTTTCGAAATTGTTTATTAATATAATAGACACTAGTGATGCGCCGAGTACTAGTTTTACCGAGTAACCGAGTACCGAGTATTACTCGGTTCAAAATTGACCGAGTCGAGTACTCTGCCGAGTTACTCGGTTCATTTAAATAAGCGCGAAAACAAGTTTTAACGCGCTCCAGACGACGCGCGGCAGGCGAAACGAGTCGAAGCAAGCAGGTTTTCTTCTTTACTAGCTGCGCCCGCGGTTCATCATCATCATCCGAGCGATGTTCCTGATGGGAACATCTCATCATCAACATTCTCGGAAGCCCGGAGTCCGCTATCCTACTTTACGTCTCTACTTCGCACAATCTTTGGCATCCCGTGTAGTGAGGCCATGAGAGTAGATATGCGTGTAAATGGTTCAAGAAAGGCTAGCTTGACGACGCGTCGTCAAGCCTTTCTTGAATCTTCCCAATCTGCCGCGGTCGGGGGGAGGTGCCATAGCAAAACATTTGTTCCCTACGTAACTAGCCGGTTTTCGTAAAACGTGATCGTACCATCGTAAACACCATTCTTGCATGGTCATTGGCCATTCTTCACGGGCATGAAGGCTGCCCCTAATGCCGGAGTTTCTGACGCGGTCTTTTCGCGTCACTCCACCCACACATCCAGCGCAGCATTTTCATCTCCGTGAAACGCAGCTCCTGCTTATGTAGCTCAAGCACTGGCCACGTCTTACTGTCATACAAAAGGATAGGTCTAATGATCGTTTTATAGACTTGTCTCTTTTGTTCAAAAGGTATTTTGTTTCGCCGCTTTGATCCCAGAACATGCCTACTTATAAATAAGCTTCTGCCCTTCTGACGTTTCCAACTTATCGTACAATACAATGGCTGTCAGTGGTGCTGTCTGTCTCTGGCTACTGCTCTTTTAGTGGCACGTTTGGCGGACCTGTACGCGTCGCGATCTTCAGGAGAGGAGTTAGACGCTTGCCACTTTACCAACTTATGTGTAGATATAAAGTTCTTCAGCTCTGTACCTGTGTTAATTTTCATCTAAATTGGTCGACCCGTTTGAGCCTGAAGGAGGAACAAACGAATACAGAAACTTTCGCACTAAGTTAGGAAGCCAAAGCTGTACACAGATGAAATCCTACACAGATATATATATTTATATACCCGAGTTACTCGGCTCATGAACCGAGTACCTCGGCAGAGTACGAGTAGTAAAAAACTGCCGAGTACCCGAGTAACGAGTACTCGGCAGAGTACTCGGCACATCTCTAATAGACACAGATTATCATGTTAAAACTACGATAGATGGATAGTCAAATTTATAAACATTAAGTGAATATAAGCGATATGTAGCCAATTTTCTTAAAACAAGAGTTATTAAAAAAATAACAAAAAATATTGCTTAACTTTCCAACGACTAGTCAGTTACCCTAAGTTAAAATATAAATTTGTAAAACACAATACCCACCTACCTAAAAAAATTCAACCGTCAAGCTATTACGGTTCATGAGATACAGCCTGGTGACCGACAGACGGACGGACGGACGGACGGACAGACAGCGAAATCTCAGTAATAGGGTCCCGTTTTTACCCTTTGGGTACGGAACCTTGAAAAAGGCATATAGCGGCCTAGGTTAAAAACTTTAGTACTTGCTGAACAAGTGACAAAGCATTTTATAAACATAAATGTCTTAAAAAATTGAACCGGACAGCAGAAATATTATCTAAGATAGTAAATTGTGCAAAGTTACCTGCTTCGTAATCAAAGTTGCAGAGCTTTAGTGCAGACCTTATTATTAATTAAAAGTTAGATTGCAAGGAGCCCACATCAGTGGCACAACTTAAATCTTCAGACTTTCTTAGGAGCAGATTAACATGTCTCAATGGAACACCTGCGCTTTTTCTACACCCGCAAGAGTTTCGGCTACTCGTCTGTCTGCAATTATGGCGAATGACTAGCTAAGTAGCGTTAGTAGAATATAGTATAAATAAATAAATAAATTCTGTGAACAACACACAGCGCCATCTAGCCCCGTGGTAAGCGACTAAGCTTGTGTTACGGTGACTAGACAACGGATATAATACTTATATTTATTTTTCTTTTGTAAATACATACATATTATACATAGAAGGACACCCAGACCAGACACAAATATTTATTTTTAAGCATAAATACTTGCACCCGGCGGGAATCGAACCCGCAACCTCCTGCATTGCAGTCGCGCTCTCGCACGACGCGCCACAGAGGTCGTCTGCTAGTATACTAGCAGAGTACCGTGGTTTCACCCACGTAAGTCCCAAGCCCGCGGGATTTTTCAAAATCCCTTTTTAGTTGTTTTATACATATTAAAACACACTCTCCAAATTTCATGTCTCTTGGACCAGCGAGCGGTCTGTGTTTATATACAGGTCAGTCAGAAGTCAGGACATTGAATTTAAATAGATTAAGCCGCTTCCTGCGGTCTTATCCACGTAAGTTCCGATCCTGTGGGAATATCGTGTCGATAAGTAGCCTATGTTACTTCTTGATAATGTAGTTTTCTATTGGTGAAATATTTTTTTAAATCAGTCCCGATGTTTCGGAGCCTATTCATTACAAAGAAACAAGTAAATCTTTCCTCTTTATAATATTAAGTATATAGGTAGATCTTCACTTTAGTTGCTCAACATGATCAAAAACAAAAACTTTGCATCTATTAATACTAATCTTATTATTGGGCAAACAAAGGAAAAAATAAGCAATGTAGGTAATTACTTTTCCCACATTTTTAGTTTTAAATAAAAAAGTTTACTAGTACAAACTTAATTAAGGCAACTGTACGTACACGGTAATTTCTATCATTTGTTGTGTGAAATTGCATTTGTGGAGTAAAGCACGTGCGGTTCTGAATTACGAGCGTGCTTTGCGCCTTGTGGCACCCGTTATATTGGTTCCACGCTCCACTATCGAAGATATTGCAACTGCCTCGGTTTTATGTCCACGGATTTATTTCATTTTGTTTTCCCACTCGAGTATAAACTTCGGTTAATGTGAATTATTAAACGAATTTATAACTCGTAATGCTACGAACGTAAAGTGCGGTTGAATGATTAATTTTTGGTAAAGTTTTTGACTTTGATCGTTTAATTTTTCATGAGTTTATTTAGTTTACGTATTTTGGTTGTTTGTAATGCGATAGAATTCTATTTCCTATTCTATTTATTCTACCAATCTAATATAACGCACCCGCGGTTTCACCCGCGAAATCCCGATGCCGTGGCAATATCGAAATAAAAAGTAACCTAATGAGTTAATCGATGTCTAATCGGCGTTGTTAGTGTTTTGTAATTTTAGCAAATTTATGCTTAACCTCATCATAATAGAGAATTGCGCTTAAGTTCAGTAAGTAAAAAAACGTCAATCTAAGCTGCTTGGCGTATAGAATAACCCTTAAAAATGGATGCCCACTTATTTCCAGTTTCCCCGTATTTAGCTTCCTGCTACCTATGTATCAATATTCAAAAGTGAAAATAACTAAGCCGGAATCAATCAACGGTTAAACCTATTTCAGCTGGCATCAATAGGAATACCTGCAGTCAATACGGCACGTTTTTAGTGACATAGTTAGTTCCATTTCTGTCTGCTTTCGTAATTTGTAGGCACGGTCGTGAGTTGGCAATTGACTGCAATTTCCTACAATACCTACCGACTTCGGCGGGACGTGCTTCTATCTGTGCCTTCTGCATGATGTTATTACTGAAAGTTATATAAGAAATTGTAGATTTTAACTTGTTTTCAGCTTCTTTTTACCTCTTTTTGTCAAAAACATGGACAAAGCAATATTACGTAGTTGTAAAGAACACGAAGGTGAAGTACCTACCTACGGAATCGTTTAAAGAAAAAGCTTTATTCCAACACAAAATCTTTCAATGGAACCCTTACAATACATTTCAGTCATGTGACTCAGATTTGGTGTAAATACGACACATTTTATAACAACACATACAATTTGTATACACCAAACCAATCGACGGAATCTCTCAACGTTTTCTAAGAAAAACCCTTTCAATAAAAACAAATCTGTTCACCCTAAAGAGACTGTGCAATCACGCGTTCGAATTTTATTCAAGCATACAAAGGCAAGAAAAACTTGTACTTCTGACATAATGTAACATTCTTTCATGAATTTACTTCGGTGTGATTAATAATAGGAAGGTGACGCGGCGACTCGTAGATTTTTCAATCGAAGTTAGAGCCTTGCCTACGACCCTTGAAAAAACGTGACATTAAAATATTCACGAAGGCGTTCAACCGGGACTTATCGATCCGCCTACCGACACGCCGAGATTCTAAAACATCGCTATAATTACTACCGGCCGAACATAAACGGAAACAATGGGACTGAAAATAACAAACGTAAGTAAGAAAGTATACTTAGGTAGTACGTACATATCTACAGACTGTGGGTTAGTCGTCGAATTTAAATGTACATGTTCACCTATAAACATTATTTCTTAGCATTTAATCACACTTAGAAAATACTGCTTTTTTGAAAAAAAAAACGCTTTCAAAGCTTTAGTACCCGGCGGGATTCGAACCCACGACAACTGGTAATCCGAACCAGCGCGTTTGACCCCTTCACCACGGGTAACCCTCCCGCTAGGCCGAAATTAAGAAAGCACCTCCTCGTGTTCTTGCGAGTAAGGCCTCGTAGTGACATCTACCTGCGAACTAACCATCATATAACCTATTCAAAGTTACCTAATTAAAGTTATTTGCTTTGAATAATCCTTGTTTATTTCAATAATAACTTTTTCAGAAACTCGTTTGACATCAAAAACTTTTCACAAAAACAAAATTACTCTCAGAGGGTTGTTTCAAACCAAAAACATAAATTATCTCCTAAAAGATTTCAAACTCGTGCAACTGAAGCGTAGAAAATTACGCCACAAAGCTACACTGTTCAAAGATAAGTGTGTGGCAAAACAATTCAAAAAGTTAGCAAGCGATTGTCCGTTCCGAAACAAGTTCCAAATTATAAAGTTTTCGAGTGACTGAGACAAGTAAAAGGCGAGCTATATAATATGAGGAACTGGATGGCCTAGCTGCCCTCGCCGAACTTGTTTAGTAGTGTGAGTTAAGCTGTAAGCACCATCTGGCGCGACGTTCACTTTCATAGGTGACCGATAATATGGTTGAATAAAATTTACCTCCCCCGCGCTTCGGCAGTCGGTCCCGGTTGTTATCTAGGTCTTTATATAGGTAGGTCATACCACAAACGAAAACGAAAAGAAGAATGCGGATTTTGTGCAACATTTGCTCGAGACTTTCTAGACTTCGGAATAATATTATGTAATGGTGATATTAAATATTTTTGTTCCTTATACCTTATGCTACTTAGCATATAGAATGGCCAAGGTGGAGTAATTTTTCTACAGCTACGCGGAGACATTAAAATGCAAATGTTGAGCATGTGCACAAGTGCCACAAACAACTACTTCTTTTCTACTCACTTATTTCATGCAAATTCCTTTCGCGAACCGATCTTATGACCTGTGTAATGTTTGTAAAAACAACTTAAGACTTTTTAAGTTCCTTCCTGGCTGCCGTCTTTAAATTTCCATGGCGCATTTAAATTTTATTTAAGTTTGCATGCAACAGCAACAAGAAATGTTCAACGTGATACTTGACGGGAAATATTTATGTTCAAATTATACTCAGTAACACTTTGGAATAAAATGTACGAATGTTTTTAAGATAAACATTTAATAATCTAAGATAAGTTAATTTTACGATTTTCATATTTAAATATAATGTTGGTAACTCTAAGAATTCTATTACTATTTTGTTTGTTATTTGGTTTTATTCTTGCCACGTGCCCCTGACCCGTGTTCATCTTTTTCCAACAATTCTTCGTCTATCAATAAATCAAAGTTTCCTAGAGCGTCGGCAGTCGGTTGTTTATTCCATCTCACGTCGGGCATACCATCCGGCGGAAGAACAACAGACAAAATGTTATCTATCAGTTTGTACTTCAATATTCGATCGTTGACTGTTGTCGATGTCAGTGAAGGTGAAGCGTTCACTTCAACCAACCACGGCTTTAGTTGATTGTCAATAATGATGTCGTAGCCATAGCATTCGAAGCAGTGTCTATCGTTCGCCATGACAGAAGAGACGGCTTTAAGAGAATGCACAATCAACCATTGCATGGCAGCAAACAACTTCTCAGTCACTGCCCTTCCTCTCGTACCTTCGAGATAAAGTCGTAGATTCTGTACAGTCATTTTCCCACCGTGTATACTGTTGTAATCGCCTCCGTGCTTCTGTACACTAACGTTTGTAAGGTGGACGTACATGTTATCTAGTTCGGTCATGCTCGTGTCGTATTTTACTGTGCAAAACCTACAAAAGCCGAGTTGGAAAAGATAAGCCTTCAAAGGACGGAACGAAGTGACTAACACGTAAAGTCTCAAGTCGAACTTTTTCCCGCCGATCAGGAGCGGATTGTCTATGTACCTCGATATAACGTAGCTTTCTTTACTCAACTGCGGATGAAAAGGTGTTTTAGCTTCTCGAGACCATTTTTTCAATTTTGACAACTTATTTATCAGAAAGATTCCAGTGCCTTGAGATTTGCCACAGGGTTTCATAATCCAAGTGCTTTGTGGTGATTTTCGATACTCTTCGACGAACATGTTGTAGTCAGCTGGTAGTACAAAAGTTACTGGCACGAAGTCAAGATGTACGTACCGAGTGACAATTTGTCCCCCGTGTAACGCTACTTCAGCCTTCTCAGCCAAGGGGTTTCCATCTCTTTCTAGTTCTTTACGATACCTCTTAATATTTTTGACTAACAAGTCTTTTCTTGACAGTTCGTAATGGTTAGGAAAGTGGTTAATCATTTGGTTGTCGTTCATTCTATATCCACTTTCGACGCTGAAGAGATTTCGGCACGTCTGCGTTGAAGCCCAGTAGAAGTTCCACTCGTCGTCGGGTCCGACTTGGTTCCAACCACGCCTTTCGAAGTTGCTCATTATTACTGATTTCTCCAAGTCCGTGCAGAAATTAACTCGACATCTTTCGAGGACAGGTGCGGCCACTCGTCCATACAAACTGGTCATAGCTTTCTTCGCTTCTTGGTTCATGGTTTACTTTGTACCAAAACTGTTTGGTTTATCAACTAAATATTTGCGAGGCAGGTGCTCGCGTTGTCATGGCTTTCTGCAAATATGGGCCGCTATTGGCCGACATTCAATCTCCCTCGGTTTTGCTATGACTACGAGTAAACACTGCCTGTATTGATTTTTAACAAGTTGCGTCGGATAGAAAATATTAGGTATATTATAAAACTTTTATCTTTATCGTCACTACCTACAAAATACAATGTTAATTTAACGTAGGTATATATACAAACATGCTTTGCCAAAACCTTGTAATGTAGGAAATAATTAATAGCTTGATTCCAATTAATTTGCTCCTACAACATGAGTAAAAGCGAACACCGCAAAATATTAATATAGCTATTGAAATTAATTTTAAATTGAGTTACCACATTGAAAGTGCTTGCGGTTGTGTTGGGATGTAGGTAGGTATATATACAAACATGCTTTGCCAAAACCTTGTAATGTAGGAAATAATTAATAGCTTGATTCCAATTAATTTGCTCCTACAACATGAGTAAAAGCGAACACCGCAAAATATTAATATAGCTATTGAAATTAATTTTAAATTGAGTTACCACATTGAAAGTGCTTGCGGTTGTGTTGGGATGTGATCATAAAATTCATCCCTATGTAATAACATTTTCCTCGGGTGTGTTTATTAACGCAAGAGTTTAGCCCTTTAACTTAATTTATGAATAGGTAACTATGTTTAAGTTAAAGTAAATACTATTACCATAGTACCGCTTCTACATCCTGAATATTGAACACTAGCAGCTCCCCGCGGTTTCACCCGCATAAGTCCCGATCCCGTGGGAATATCGGGATCAAAAGTAGCCTATAGCCTTCCTCAATAAATGGACTATCCAACACCGAAAGAATTTTTCAAATCGGACCAGTGGTTCCTGAGATTAGCGCGTTCAAACAAACAAACAAACAAACTCTTCCGCTTTAAAATAGTAATAGATTTATGAGTAGGTAACTATTTTCAGTATCCCTACCATTAGTTGATATGCAAATCGTTTAGTTGTACCATTCATGGTACTGGTATGGCGATCCATCAATATTTATGATGGTACTACTGATCCTTAATAATTGTCACTAGTATGGTACTAGTGTGGTACTAAGGATACTAGGTTGTGTCACTTGTACCATCAATGGTACAAATCGATATGGTACATGCTATTGCCACCGACACATACTAATTCGAAAAATAGAGGTTTGTTAGCCACAAAAAGGTTAGTTATTATCACAGCATTATTATTCCCAATTCCATGTATTATAAATTATACTAACTAAAAAAATATAAACACATCCGCGCTACATTTCTAATACACAGTTACAAAAAGAAAAGAGACGATGTATACGGTCCGCAAATGATACTATACGCAGCGGTGTTGCCAACGACTAATTTATTGCCAGTGCAAGCTCCGCGATTTATAGCTTTGTCTTTATACGACAAACTTTCGCTGGGACGAAGCCAGACCGGCTGTGGAACACATGAGAACTTCCACAGTTTCCTTTAAATCTATACGGCTATAAAGCTATGGCAGCACTGAATATTATGGGAATATTAAATTTTAAATATTTACGTTCCTACATTCTGGCGGTTAATAAAATTGTCGGCATGATATAATTATTTGGGAGGAATAGGGGAGGGTTGGGCGTCTCCGGTAGCGATATGGGTAGATGACATCGTTAAAATTGAAACTAAGACCTAGACGAGGGTGGCACACTATCGTTAGGTATGGCACAGGTAGAGTGAGGCTTATGCCCAGCAGACTGGGTAACAATCTGTGGATGATGTTATTCAAGAATTACAATACTATTCGAGATGATCTATTTAAAATGTATTTATGATCGATTTGTGAACCTTAAGTTAGAGCAAAAAAGAGTGATATAGGTTCCTTTTCTATCTTTATGTTTTGCGCCTAAGTATTCTTTCTTTATCTAACATTGAGCCATATCATAATAAGGGCAATGAGAAAATATCAGTAGACTTCTACCTAACTTCACATTATGAATGTGATCACAAAGTCTAACTATCACTATTCCAAACCATTAAACATTATGGAGTCTGTGTTCGCGATATAACGGAAGATTAATACCCTAATATTAATATTATACTTGGCACAGTGAAATAATTTATAATCTACCAACGTATTTACATCATAATCATCATCCACAGCTTGTTTTCAGCTACTTTTTTCAACGAGAGGAATTTTCTTAAGACCGACAGGAGGCTCCCGGGGGAAAGCGGCCCGGTGTGTGTGAGCGGCCCTTTGGCCTGAAATGGTAGCAGCAGAGGTATACCTACTAAATCCCTCAGTCGCTGTCTCTTATACCCGAACCTTTCGGAGTAAATCCCTATACCTGAACGAAAACTACTCTCCTCGCGTGTCATCACTTACAAACCTATGCCACTCTCATTCTGGTCTTATTTTCAAATATTTTTATTTAATTTTTTTATAATTCCTAAATTGAATGGGTTATGTTAGCAACATTTATTCCATTACGAGAATAAATTTATGCTGCAACGGCCTGCTTCTCTAAGTTCCACTAACACTAAACTGTAGATACTTGCGCCACACAGTACTAATTTTTGACCCTTGATTTCGACATAATTTTAAGTGATTAAGATACCGCAGTCGTACTTTATAATTTGATTGTTTAGTGCTTAGGTGTTCAAACAACCCTAAGTCGAAAATAGTAGACAAAGAAACATGCATGTTCTATTCATCGCTCGGGGTGAGAACTCGCGTGGTCTTGTTCGTTAAAACGCTGGGATACAGACCCAGAGACCGAGTTGGAGCCTCGCCTTGAAAATATTTCTTGTAAAATAGTGTGGGTAAGGCAAAAGTAGTAAAAGCCGCTAAAATGACTCCAAATACCGAATTACCTACCATTTTTAGTTATCAGTATAAAATTTTCAACTAGCGCTGTAGTGTGTCGGTTAAAAATACAGTCAGTCAGACATTACAGATATCTACATAATATACATCTAGCTACCTATCAATGTGAAGGAAATATTACAAGCAAGCTATAATGAACTGGTTATTAGCATAATACGACATCGTAACTTTAATGTATTCTGTACGTGATTTCAAGATGCAAGCCGAGTTTTAACTACTTTAACTTTGTAAGTTAGCTCTTACATCTTAATTTTCTTATAATAAACTTTGCTAAATGTTTGAAAGTCAGAGTGTCACTTTGGGATGGTACCTCCTAAAGTCTTTGAAATAATAATATTGCCTAAAATGTAGATGATTTCAGCGAACTAATAAACTAATAAAACTAATAAACCTATTTCAAAGAAGAACTTAGTAGTTATTGAGCTATGTCTTTTGAAAACATTAATAGAGAAGTTGTGTGGTCTAAGAAAGCCGCCCTCGATCATAAACGATGTTTTGAGGCCACTCTTCGTTTATTTTAATTGTGAAGATGGTTAGTTAGAGTCAGTAATGGAATGAGATTAAAAATACCTAAAGGATCAGGAATTGGATAAAAGGTAGGTATGTGGTGTTCTCCTACCAAATATACCGATTCAATCAGCGGATTCTGAGACTTTTGCATAACTTGCTAAGAAGGTATTAATATGGTATTAATCTACATTTTCAATCGTGACTTTTGAAGATTCTCGCTTCAAGTCATAGGTAAGTAATACGCTTATTTTATACGTGAGTACCTATGCTACATCTTAAAGCAACTTGTTACTTAGGTATCTTTCTACCGTTTGGTATGAGTGGTGAAACGCTCACCGTTTAAGTCCCTAATAGTCCCGGCTAGAGAGCTTTTTTATTTTTGCCTAGACGTGTAGAACAACGTATATAAGCAGCTGCTGCAAAAACTCTAACATCCTGTATACTACTACAGTTTGTATGGTCTTTAGCCGTAAATATTAGAAACCTAAACGGTGAGCGTTAAACCCTGTATAAGAATAGATAATAAACATTGAATTTTTAAGCAAACGCCACACTTCTTGTAAAACATTCTTATCACGCCTTTGGGAATTAAATTGCAAAGTATACCCACATTTTTATGCGAAAACTGTCCTTGTAAAAAACACCTATTATACGTCTCTACAAAACCAGCGAGCAGAAAATAATAAAAATCTCATTTATATATGTTTTGTATGATTTGGAAAAATATTAATGTACCTAGATATATTTCAGAATAATAAGCTCTCGTTTGCTTTATTTGTTTAGGTCTAGATATAAATATTTGGGAGTAAATTGTTTTTGTAAGACTTGATTAACTTACCTATGAAAGAAATCGGAAGAAAATAATGACCGATGACGCGAACGTAAGCTTTTTAATACTGTATTATTTGTAAATCTTAGTGGTTTCGCTATCCTAAGTTAAGTTTTAAATTTTTTTGAAGTTTCGTTTACTTGACAACAAAATTTAAAAAAAACGTGTGGCACTCGCGGACTGCCGCGGTAAAGCGTAGCGGAGAAGGGGGGGGGGGGGGTGTTAGATTTTATTTTCATTACGGAATTTCTTGGTTTGGTCGCCGCGCTCAAAGCCCGCGATAAAAGCTATGCAATAGCTTTAGCTATAGCATAGCTTGTTGTTGAAAATGTTTTCCATTTTTCAATATCTTTATAGAAGTAGGTGCATAATATTAAATAACCGACCACCGCGTAAAGTACTCGTGAATCGATGTAAGATAGCTCTATTATCTAAGGTCGTTTAGAATCCACATAAGGCGACACAAATTCACTATGTTATTTAGGTGTATTATATCTTTAATAGGCACCTTAAAATGTAGTGAGAGTTATAACCGGTAATTTAGTTCTACCTACTTATTTATAGCAGACTAGCTAAACCCCGTGGTTTTACCCGCGAAGATCCCGTTCTTGTGAGAATATCGGTAGAAAAAGTGTAATTCAGGTTAATCAATCCATACTTACCTGTGTGTCTTTCAGCCAAATCTAATCTGCCGTGTTTGAGTGATTAAAAGACAAATATCCAAACATCTAACCTTTCATATTTTTAATAGGTATTAGTAGGATAGATAAAATACCATGCTTAGATGACCTAGATGGTGGGTATTCTAATCTCAATTTTGATCCATTTTGTTTAAAGGTGTGTGAGTATTTTTCCGAACAGTTACACTTTGGAACTGACGAAGCTCGTCCGTCAGAGACGAGTTTGAAATGGATCACTATCAGGATCAGGCGACCTATATCCTTCTAGTCTCTAATAGAGACCAGTACAGTTCTACGATACCATGTTTCACCGTCCACTAAATGAATAAATAATAAACAAGCATTAACTAAATACTTACACATATGTTCTTATACTTGTAAACAAAACGAAGGTAGGTAGCACGAATCAACATCATCAAACAATACCTTTCCGAATCATTTGCTGCATTGAATTAGGATAGGAAGTGTTGAAATATGACACCTGTTATCGGAACTACAAAGGTTTCTATATCGAATCAGAGGTTTCGGAGACAACGGTAATGATGCCTCTTTTACGAACGCACCTGCGTTTCCGCCCTCTCATTCCTTTGAAAAATTACGGCTATTTTGCTTTTCGTTTTATTTAACAACCTTTGAGGGGCAAACGCCACATCGAAAATGTCAATGATTCGTTGATGATGTGAGGACAGAACTGAACTTTATAACTAGGTAGGTATTTTCTAAAATACCTAGGTATAGTGGCAGGCAGGGGAACATACATGTTCTTCAAATTCGCCGCTCGAGGTGGGAACTCGTGTGGTCTAGTTGGTATAGACTTAGACGTTGGGGTACTGACCTAAAGACGCGAGTTCAAGCCTCGAGTGAGTTTTTGAAGACTAATTTTTCCTTTTAAAATATTACTTATACCTAGTGTACGGGACACCGTAATTGTTTGTGATTAAAATCCTGTTTTTGTTTGAAAATGATTTAATGTTTATTGTTTGGAGTATAACAGAGTACTAATCTAATAAATTCAATTAAAGTAAGTATTAAAGTAAAGTATTGCGAAATTAGCGCACGCGGCGCGGTGTCACATGTCGGACGGATGTAGGTACGTACGTGTACCGTACATGCTCCCGGGGGAAAGATGTAGGATAATGTTTGTTAATCGTCCTGGTGGTAAATGGTGAATACGCGCGACGAAATTGATGGGACGGTAGCTTTGTCTTTTTTATATATTACCGACACGATTTTTGGTTTTACGCACACACTTGATTCACTTGGTACACTAGCAACATGATTGTCATCGAGACACGCACGAGATATGTCCGATATAGAGTTCCGAGGAGCCGGCGTTGGCGCTGGTAGCGGTGGTGGTGCCGGTACTCTCGTAGTGGCGAGGGTGGCGGCGGCGGCGGCGCACCGCTCCTGGCTGCGGCGGCCGCGTGCCGTCCGCACACGCTTGATCAGGAACGCGAAGATTGCTCCGCAGCAAACCGCAACCAAAATATATGTGACCACGTAATGATGTAGATCATGTTTGGAAATCTGATCGATCTCTGCTTTTTCTGTTTTCATCTGTTCGATTTGCTTCTGTAATGCGTTTAGCGTCTTCTGTCGATCTTCGACTTCGACGTCTGTTCGTATCTCATCGTTGTTGAATGGTACAGTCAAATTGATTATGTGGTTCACTTGAGGAATGTTGATACTTATGACATCGGCCTTTACATGTAGGTCTTTGACATGGTGATTGTGAGAATAAATTGTAAATTTGTCTCCTTTTAATACACAATCGCTGCCGATTGATAGTAGACCGGCCTTGATGACGCGCACTAATGTAACTTGACCGCTACACATTATTCTTACTGCACATTCCTTACAGCAATAGAATATGTATTCGTTTAACTTGTTAAGTGCATTCCAATTGTTTTCGCATTGTTTTGTTACTGTTTGACGCGTTACAAACTTCTGCCATAGCATTTTGACGACCTCTGTGGCGCGTCGTGCGAGAGCGCGACTTCAATGCAGGAGGTTGCGGGTTCGATTCCCGCCGGGTGCAAGTATTTATGCTTAAAAATAAATATTTGTGTCTGGTCTGGGTGTCCTTCTATGTATAATATGTATGTATTTACAAAAGAAAAATAAATATAAGTATTATATCCGTTGTCTAGTCACCATAACACAAGCTTAGTCGCTTACCACGGGGCTAGATGGCGCTGTGTGTTGTTCACAGAATTTATTTATTTATTTATTTATTTATTTATAGCATTTGACCGCTTGGCAAGTGATAAATAGGACTCTGCAGTTCACAAAGTTTCGTAGTTTGATCTAGGTGCGAACATGTTTGTAAGTCGCTATCAGTCATAGGTAAGTATGAGTCATGTTGAATGTTTATGGCCATGAAATCGGCGACAGGAACAATGTTTACCATCTTGGCTTGTACCATTCGAGGAATAGATATAATCTTGAAAATGTCGTAGCTTTCTCTCGTGACGAGTGGAATTTTGATTTCAAACAATAGGTATTGATCTGTGACCCTTACCTTCACCCTTAGCAACTGATAGAGTTTCGATAACCCAGCTCCACTATGAATATCGTCTATAGGTAATGCTACCTCCTTAGATAAATGACCTGAAATCATGCTTAATTCGTCTCTCAACTGATCAGGTGATAGTATGTGGATATTGAATTTCCCGTGATAAATATCGGTTACAGTATCTAAAAGTGTATCTTGAATCTGCTTCAAGTTGTTTAAAATGTTGTTAGCGATAACTGACGATAACATAAACTCTGTTGTTTCCATTGTACTCTCTATCTCTTTTTTCAAAATATTGTTTTGGTTCTCGAGGGTCTTCAAATGCTGATTAAATAGTTTACGCTGTGTTTCTACCGTAACTTCCATTCGTTTCAAGAAGTTAAACTGTGCTTCGATAACAGATGTTTGGTTCTTCCAAAGATTGGCGAGATGATGTTGATTCTTTCTAACGAGTTCAATGTCTTCCTGATATTGTTGTGCGAAGTTATCATCTAAAACTCCGAATAATGCATGCGCGACGTTTCCGACTCCATTGATAAGACCTCGACGTACTCGACGTATGATACTCGAGCTCGAATGCTGACTAAGTAACAGCTGATCGTAGTATTGCAACTCGGTGTACCCGTGACGTAATTGTAACAAGACCACGTCACATTGAGCACGTTGTTTTTGTTTTGAACATGAGCCGTCTAGGTGGTCAATGTATTGAAACAATAACTTAGATCCAATCCAATAAGGCTTCATATCATAATATACGACTACTTTCCATTGATCTCTTATAAGACGCATTTTTGACAGCTGATCAAAATAAAGGGCTTGGTTTTCTTGGAAATATGTTACGTTATATGCACAATGTATAGACTGCGCACACATAGTAAACATTAGTAGTAATGTAAATAAAAAGTTGGTTAGTTTACAGGTTGATTGTTTTCCTTTATTTGTGATCTTGGGACCTTGTTTATTGATATCGCTTTGATCTACATGTTTCTGATCTTCCTGTTTCTGAATTTCTATTGTTTCAGAGCTGACTGGTAGTATTGATAGTTTCGTAATGGGTCGCTTAATTGTTCCATTTTTTGTTTTCACCGTGACAACTCGTACATAGCCGTCGGTGCCAGGGTGTAACTCGATGACTCTGCCAAGAGCCCACTTCCCAGGGGGCAGATTAGCGTCGTGTATCACGACGACATCATCAACTTTCAAGTTTGGTTGTGGTTGCAGCCACTTGCTTCGGGATGTTAATTGTGTTAGGTATTCTGCTTTCCAACGTTTCCAGATGTCACTGAATATTTTTTGAGTTAGCTGCCATCTGGTCCTTTGATCTCTTTCAGTCTCTATAATGCTTAACACTGGACCGCTTGATAAAAAGTGAGAAGGAGTGAGATAATTAACATCGTCTGGGTCTTCTGTAAGGGGACAGAGTGGTCTAGAATTTAGACAGGCTTCCAGCTGGGCGAAAAGGGTAGAGTACTCTTCAAAAGTGAGTTTTTGCTCGCCTATAACGCGCCGAAGATGATGTTTTAAACTACGAACGGCTCGTTCCCATAATCCATTTGCACTTGGATTTAAAGGTGTTCCAAAATGCCAAGTTATCTCCATCTCATTGATTTCTGATAAGAATTCATCGTTAATAATGTTTTTCAAATCGACTGTTTCTTGTTTCAGGACTCGGTTAGCACCTACAAAATTCGTTCCGTTGTCACTGTAGATATGTGCCGGAGCACCTCGTCTAGCAGCCATTCGTCTTAATGCTGCTAAGAATGCGGATGCAGTTAAATCAGACACCAACTCGAGATGTACGGCCTTTGTCGCCATACATATAAAAACTGATATATATCCTTTGTATGTTTTCATGCCTCTTCCCTTGCTTGCTTTCACAAAGACGTGGCCTGTGAAATCCACGCCAGTATGATAGAATGGTCTAGTAGGATTTACTCTTGATTCTGGCAAATCACCCATGATCTGGCTATGTTTCGAAGGATTGTTTCTTCTGCAAATAATACATTGGCGTAGACGGGATTTAACAGCTCGATTACCTCCAAGTATCCAATATTGTTGTCGTAGTCTCGCTAGTGTAACGCGGGGTCCACCGTGATATGTCAAATGATGTGCGTGATCAATCAGTAGGGTTGTCACTTCATGTTTGTGTGGTAAGATCAATGGATGCATCATGTCTTTGCTTATAAAGGCATTCCTGATTCTACCTCCCACTCTAAGGAGGCCTTCTTGGTCTAAGAATGGAGTCAAACATAAAATTTTGCTTTTCGAGTCGATTTGTTTTTTTTGAAGTAAAGATGTTATCTCTCTTTCAAATTCGATGCTTTGAACATGTTTAATAATTTTTAATCTTGATGTTTTAAGTTCCGTAACTGTAAGGAACGTTTGTTTATTGTTTTGTTTGAAACGTAACACATAAGCTATAACGTGTCACCCGTGACCAACAGCTGTTTCTATCGAGCAATGACAGGATGACGTCACCCACCGGAGTGTAAGTAGTTGTAACGTTGCTTTGTTTTGTTTTCTTGATTTCTTCGTCTGTGATAAAAAATTGATTGGGTTGATCTGGATTAAACGTAGACAACCAACTTGGCCCGCGCCACCAAAGGGGATGTTTTATAAGCTGTTGCATGGTTATTCCTCTGCTGGCACAGTCAGCTGGATTTTCGCTTGATTTTACGTATCGCCATGTTTCTGGTGGTAAAACTTTGGTGACCTGAACTACTCTGTTAGCTACAAAGGTTTTCCAGCGTCCCGGATCGCCCTGCAACCAACCTAGTACGGCCGTCGAGTCGCACCAACCAAAGATCTTGATTTTGTAATCCGATAAACATGATTGTACTTTATGCATAAGTTGAGATAGTAGTACGGCCGCGCTCAGTTCTAGTCTCGGTAATGTGATACCTTTGTTTGGCGGAACTAATCTTGATTTTGCAGCAACTAAAATTACTGAATTGTTTTGATTTTGTTTAATGATTCTACAATATATAATACAGGCATAACAATGAATCGATGAGTCACAATATCCATGCAACTCTATGACGTCATCTTTACATGTTTGTAACCATCTTGGTATACGAATCTCGTTAATGTTTTTTAAATCACTCCTGATTTTTAACCACTCCTTATATATATCAGATGGAAGTTCATCATCCCATCCTATATTATGTAACCACACTCGCTGAAATAATAACTTGAACTTTGTTGTAACTGGAGTAAGCCAGCCGAGTGGGTCAAAAAACTTTGATATGTCTGATAATAGATTGCGTTTTGTATACTTTTTATTTTCTGATATGTTGATTTTTTGATCGAAGGTAAATTCATCTGATTGTGGATGCCAGCGGAGCCCGAAAGTCTTCGTTGACACATCCTGATAAAATTCATATGTTTGTTCAGTCATGCTTGCTGTACTAACATTTTGTAATAGTTCAGTTGAGTTTGATGTCCATTTTCTTAAATTAAATTACAAACCTCCTGCTTGTAATATATTAAATCGGTTTGTAGTTGTTTAGCGCTTTGTAAATCGTGATTTCCACTTAAAAGATCGTCCATGTAAAAGGAGTCTCTCAGGGTCTTTGCGGCTGTGCTATTTGGAAATTTGTGACCTTCATCGTCAGCTAACTGTTTCAAAACCATCATGGCAAGAAATGGTGCGGCTTTTGTGCCGTAAGTAACCGTAGAAAGTTGGTACTGTTTTAGGTACTCCGACGGAGAATCGCGCCACAAGACTGTTTGCAGGTGTTGATCAGCTGAATTTACAGCTACAAATCTAAACATTTTCTCTATATCTGCTGTGTAGGCGAATCGATATTGTCTCCACTTGATTATAAGCGACATTATATCTTGTTGAAGGTTAGGCCCGCGAAGCATGACGTCATTTAAACTGCGCCCAGTTGTCTTGACTTGATTTAATGTTTATTGTTTGGAGTATAACAGAGTACTAATCTAATAAATTCAATTAAAGTAAGTATTAAAGTAAAGTATTGCGAAATTAGCGCACGCGGCGCGGTGTCACATGTCGGACGGATGTAGGTACGTACGTGTACCGTACACCTAGGTAGTACCTATAGTTCTAGCAATTTAATTACAAAAATATAGTAGGTATCCTACATTTTTCTATATTAAAAGTAAACAGGTAATAAATCACCCTTTTTCATTGAAATTTTTAATCTCTAAATCAAACAAAAACCCTGGCGAATATTTTACAGTAATCAAATGTAAACAAACGCCCGAGTCCCATCAAGTTAATTAACAATGGTCTACACTTCGAACACTCACACGTTCCTCATTTAAAACCCAGTGACCCGTTGCTATCGGGCCAGAAAGGTCAGAAAGGACCCCATCAAATTATCCCAATCATTAGTCCGAATTGCCGTAAACTGTAACAAAATACAAGCGATATTTGGCAACAGTATCAATAGAGAAAGTTGACTGTATCCTCTTCAAAATGTCGTAAAGCGTCGGCCGGCGACGTCGGATACGATTTTAGGATTTATGCCAGCCTGAAACTTTGTATGGAGGCGCCCGATAAAAGCCAACGCTCTCGAAAACATAAATTCCCTCTAACTCTCGCGCCAATTCTGAAGGATCGCGTCAAAGTGAATATAGGCTATAAGGGATGTCCTGTAAGGTTTGCGATACAGAGTGAAGATAACATTTAATGGTTGCGTCGCTAGGAGTAGTAGATATGAAAAGGGTTTCGTCTGTGCACCCTATTTAATTGGAGCTAAAAGAGTTATTTGAAAAAAACCCGGCCAAGTGCGAAACTCGCGCACGAAGGGTTCCGTACCACTATCACAATTGGGTACGGAACCCTAAAATGGTTTACAACAACTTTGATTCAAAGAAAATCTGAAACTTATAAGAAACTCTTTGGACAGTGAAGGCAGACTAGTATATTTGACAGATAGGGCAGCCATTTTGAATTCCATGACCAACTCGATTTGTCCTGACCAATCAGAAGCGACCTCACATTGTACTAAACTCCTTGTTATTTTTGAAACACGTTTGTTGTATGGGGGCCCCTCTTAAATATTTGTTTTATTTTGTTTTTAGTATTTGTTGTTGTAGCGGCAACCGAAATACATCTTCTGTGAAAATTTCAACCTTCTAGCTATTACGGTTCATGAGATACAGCCTGGTGACAGACGGACAGACGGACGGACGGACGGACAGACAGACAGACAGCGAAGTCTCAGTAATAGGGTCCCGTTTTTACCTTTAGGTACGGAACCCTAAAAATCAAACGTTACTTACATTTGGAGTAGGTAGATAGGTACTTATAAAGGCTTTCCATGACGTCCTACTGCCTAACCTCACTAAAAGGAGCCCTCGCTCTACAGTGGGTCAATATTAGTTTGCTAACGTTGTAACTTTTTTTACATCTAACAAGCAATGATTAATTTATAACGGATTGTTCAAACGTTGCGAATTTCCAAGTCATTCCACTGAGGTAGACCCACAGATAACTAGTCAGATGAACGCCAAATGGCTGCAAACCGGCAGGCAAGTCTAAAACGTCTGTTCACACAATGCTTGTGAACAAGTTCAGCGGAATGGTTTGAAAGTCAGTACTGTGTGAATGATCTATGTATTGTCTTGATGTATTTCAGGCTAGGCACATTAAACTACCTACCTACGGGGTTAGAATACATTATGGCAGAGCCGTCTAAATCATTAGGTCAATCCCACAGGCAAATCAAGAGTGACGATTCCCTTATCGTTAAAAGGTAAGGAACCCTAAAAAGGCTTCAATTTATCTCCCTCAAGATCGTTCCACCCGGAGTTGACAGTTCCCTTGACTTATCTCAGACTCAAAATGTCTTTTTTATTTCGGTAGATAATTTCAGGTTTTCGTCTGTTTCTGTACCTGCGTAGTTAACGGTCCTAGAATGGCAGATCGTTTGCGTTAGATAAGTTTGTAAGGGGTTGAAAGTGAGTACCTACTTAATTAACTGAAAATAACGTTTTATGCTTTTAACAACAACGCGACGACGCCGCTTGAGCGAGTATACAAAACTAGGTAGGTACCTATACCTAACTAAGATTACTTACCTAGTGATTTTTAATTAGCGCTCGGCGGAACATTTATGTAGATGATTAAACAATTAACCTTACATAAACAGATTGTTTTATGTTTAGAGTTAAGACGAGTTTTATTTCATTCGATTTACATAACACCTAACGCACCTAACTGCCGTCCAAGGTACCTAGGCACGTGTGATATACACCCTAGGCTAAAAATGTATGATTCCCCTAACTGAGCCCCGGGATAAACAGCGTAGCATAGTTCTAGCTTATTGTTTTTCATTTATTTATCTATAGATGTGTGTACCCTTTTTATACACTTACAGCTTATACACTTTTTTTACTTTTTTTCGTATGTGTTATTCTAGGTCTATATAGCTAATTAAATTACATAACAAGTGTCATCGCAATTGGAGCAACAAACACATATAAATAGTATTGTAAGTAGAATAACATAGAAATCGAAGAATAATACGAACAAAATAAATATCCTTGCGATTCATAAAACATTGCCGACATCCGCACGCTCATGACGAACACGGATGACAAATGTGAAACTCATGCAAAATGAAATAATGGATAAAACGAAATTTACTTGTCGTGGTCGCCATATATTCCGCTATTTGCCCGAAACAAAACAGTTTGCAATAGAACATGAAATATTACTTAATATCACCATTCAGCTGGATCCGACACGACGGGAAATAGTTCCCGTTCGCATATGTAGGGGTACATGCGAGTATTTGCGAGTTGCGAACAATTTCACAAACGTTTCAACATTTTGAACTGTGAAACAATGTTGGACTGCCACTAATAAAGTAGTCATTGTAGTGTTGGTAGCTAGCTCAAAATGATAAAGTTATATATTAACGTTATAATATATCAGTTAAGTACTTTTCAGACTGGCTTAAAGTTGTTCTAATAAATTTTCCACGTTGTTGTTGTAGTAGAAAAAGTTTTTAATTTTTCGAAATAAGGATAAGTTTATAATGTTACAACATTATACCTAGCCTAGTTACAATATGTATCAAGTTGTGAATGTTGCCCTGACGTGTCATTTGCGCCTGTCGAGGGGAGATTTGGTGTTTTTCAAACTTGTTTTATTTTGAGATTGCGTAATATCGTTTATTAGATAAAGCTCTTTTAATAAATACAATTAAAAACATATAAATGAAATATTTAAGTTAATAGGTACTGTTACTAACTTAGATTCAGGTACTTACTGAACATATGTGTAACGAAAAAGTTAATTCATTTTTGAACTTTATTTGCCAGAAGAAATGTTACTCCAAAAATAGTATAATTTAAAAGACATGTAAGAATTTTGTAAGTAGTCATTTTCATTATTTCACAATTAGATAAAAAACGCTTTGTGCGCACGAAATAAACTTAAAACTTGTAGAATCAAAAATCTGGTCGGCGACTCTCCAATCCGTTTTACAAGAAGTGTTTTCTTTGAAATATTATTATACCTACACGGCACATAAACATGGCAAAGCCACCAACCTTCGCAAGAGAAACTATAGCTAGTAGATACCTACTATAAAAGTCTTACTCAGTTTCGTAGGAGTAGACAGAACACTGAAAATAGCACAACAATTTTATTTTCACCTTACTTTTCTACGAAAAACAATTTTGCCGTAGAGAAGCTACCAGTATTAGTATTTGTTTATATGAAACCTCTACACTTGGTATTCATAATTCCAGCAATTGCGCTATGAAGTGAACAAAACTATAGCAATCAGCAATACAGACTTACCTACCACTGTAATCTATCTATATAATACTAGCTGCGCCCTGCGGTTTCACCCGCGTAAGTCCCGATCCCGCGGGAATTACGGGATAAAAAGTATCCTATGTGTTATTCTAGGTGTCCAGCTATCTATATTCCAAGTTTCATGGCTGCTGCTAGTTGCTGGCTGGCCCGACAGCCAGAACGGCCACATCTATCGGTGGCTTAGTAAGGAGATGTCGCCCAACTTGGGTTTGGCCTCGCGGGGGTTTGTGGTTTTCAGCCGCAGAGGACGGCACGTTTGTCAACTCTGGTATGCTTGTCACCGGGGGTCGTCCTCATACGCGGCGAGCGCTTTGCACGTCGTTTCGACGA
The DNA here is from genome assembly GCA_958496205.1 of Idaea biselata. Lineage (NCBI taxonomy): Eukaryota > Metazoa > Arthropoda > Insecta > Lepidoptera > Geometridae > Idaea > Idaea biselata. The sequence continues at coordinate 7,174,237 of OY292401.1, read as the reverse complement.
GTGCGCGCGGCTCAGGAGTAGCCTTAGTGGTGCCTCTCGGGGTGCCGCATCTCCGGCTGCGCTGTGCCAGAAAGCGTAGGTCTCTACGCTAGGGAAGACCGGTCCTTACCAGGATTTATAGGCTCTTGGTAGGCATGTGGATTCATGCCGGGAAGTGAGCGTGCCTTTAACAGCTCCGGTACCACACATGGAAATGTGGTAGGTGGCCTCTCCACCGGCCCCAGCGAAAAAGTTTTTAATTTTTCGAAATAAGGAGAAGTTTATAATGTTACAACATTATACCTAGCCTAGTTACAATATGTATCAAGTTGTGAATGTTGCCCTGACGTGTCATTTGCGCCTTTCGAGGGGAGATTTGGTGTTTTTCAAACTTGTTTTATTTTGAGATTGCGTAATATCGTTTATTAGATAAAGCTCTTTTAATAAATACAATTAAAAACATATAAATGAAATATTTAAGTTAATAGGTACTGTTACTAACTTAGATTCAGGTACTTACTGAACATATGTGTAACGAAAAAGTTAATTCATTTTTGAACTTTATTTGCCAGAAGAAATGTTACTCCAAAAATAGTAAAATTTAAAAGACATGTAAGAATTTTGTAAGTAGTCATTTTCATTATTTCACAATTAGATAAAAAACGCTTTGTGCGCACGAAATAAACTTAAAACTTGTAGAATCAAAAATCTGGTCGGCGACTCTCCAATCCGTTTTACAAGAAGTGTTTTCTTTGGAATATTATTATACCTACACGGCACATAAACATGGCAAAGCCACCAACCTTCGCAAGAGAAACTATAGCTAGTAGATACCTACTATAAAAGTCTTACTCAGTTTCGTAGGAGTAGACAGAACACTGAAAATAGCACAACAATTTTATTTTCACCTTACTTTTCTACGAAAAACAATTTTGCCGTAGAGAAGCTACCAGTATTAGTATTTGTTTATATGAAACCTCTACACTTGGTATTCATAATTCCAGCAATTGCGCTATGAAGTGAACAAAACTATAGCAATCAGCAATACAGACTTACCTACCACTGTAATCTATCTATATAATACTAGCTGCGCCCCGCGGTTTCACCCGCGTAAGTCCCGATCCCGCGGGAATTACGGGATAAAAAGTATCCTATGTGTTATTCTAGGTGTCCAGCTATCTATATTCCAAGTTTCATGGCTGCTGCTAGTTGCTGGCTGGCCCGGCAGCCAGAACGGCCACATCTATCGGTGGCTTAGTAAGGAGATGTCGCCCAACTTGGGTTTGGCCTCGCGGGGGTTTGTGGTTTTCAGCCGCAGAGGACGGCACGTTTGTCAACTCTGGTATGCTTGTCACCGGGGGTCGTCCTCATACGCGGCGAGCGCTTTGCACGTCGTTTCGACGAGTGCGCGAGGCTCAGGAGTAGCCTTAGTGGTGCCTCTCGGGGTGCCGCATCTCCGGCTGCGCTGTGCCAGAAAGCGTAGGTCTCTACGCTAGGGAAGACCGGTCCTTACCAGGATTTATAGGCTCTTGGTAGGCATGTGGATTCATGCCGGGAAGTGAGCGTGCCTTTAACAGCTCCGGTACCACACATGGAAATGTGGTAGGTGGCCTCTCCACCGGCCCCAGCGAGGTTGTCGTTAGCTCCTCTTCCGAGAAACGAGTGGTGAGCGGCTTCATTGCTCCGGTACCAGTCTGGAAAATCTGGTAGTGCCGTTTTGGGTACGGGGAAGCTCTCCCTTATCAGAGAACCGAAACTAGCGTTTTGGGGAGACGATCTGTCTATAACTGATCCCGCACGGTTGCCCTCCGGGGTGGCCGGACGGAACAGCGGACCCATCTCTTCATACCCTAGCTGGTTATAGCTTGGGACGCTATAACATATATGCGTAGAAGTCTTGGAACGGGTTGTGTATTCCAAGTTTCATAGCAATCGGTTCAGTAGTTTTTGCGTGAAAGAGTAACAAACATCCATACAAACTTTCACATTTATAATATTAGTAGGATAGGATATTGTATCTACTAGCAGCGATTTAAGAACACGTAGGTACCTAAGTCCCGATCCCACAGGATTTTCCAAAAACCTACCTAAGTAAGTAAGCTTAGTTTCGACATACATACCTACATTACAAAGAACAAACTCTCCAAATTTCATGTCTCTAGGCCCAGCGGTTTGGGCTCTGCGTTGATATATAGATCAGTTAGTATATAGATCTATAATCTATATCTGTACCTACATTTTAACTAGCTATTATACTAAAGTACCAAGCTACAAGCAAAATAAACGGTGTTTTTATCACACAAAAAAGTTAATTTGTAGATCATCTTGCTTCAAAATCTCGATACAATCTTACCCCTAACAACTTCCGTAGGTATTTGTCTCGTTTACGGAAATTCGCTTCGATATTCGATACACGTTTTTCTTATCGATAAAAGCTTCGCCTAACAAACTGATCTGCCGATGCCTTTTTATAACGAGTGGATCAAAGAGTAGTTAGATACTATCTTAAAATTTAAGCATATCCTTTGTAGCGTTTTTAAAGTAGAGTTTTCCTTTTTTTAGGGTTCCGTAGGTTCCGAAGGGTAGAAACGATGGCAAAAGGGGCCCCTTTTGCTAAGACTCCGTTGTCCGTCTATCTGTCACCAGGCTGTATCTCATGAACCGTAATAGCTAGACATTTGAAATATTCGCAGATAATGTATTTCTATACTAAAAACAGAATAAAATAAATATTCAAGTTTTTTTGATATAATGGTACGAAACCCTTTGTGTGCGAGTCCGATTGGCACTTGGCCGGTTTTTTTTTATTTAGGTTTTTAAAATAAGCAGCTTTGGTGCTTTTGTTTTTATGAAAATAAAAAAATAACTTCCCATCTCCACGGACGAAACGTTGTTGTTAAAACCCAAAAAATCCTTTTGACCCATCCATTATAAAAGCAGCTAAGTACCTACGTATACGTAGGTAGGTAGATAATATATAATTTCATATTTTTGTCTGAAAACGTGAAAACGTGCTTTCTACTTTATATAATTTTAAACGCCTGGCGCTCTCGCGAAGAATGTCACGCGTCGCGAACATAGCGAAAATGGCTTGTCATTTTTTCTTAAAAGGGAAACAATAAATAATTACTTAGGCAGTACCCGTGGGTATTCTGGTAGTAGGATACACTCGAATAATACTGCCTCCAATTATCTTTACAGAACATTAAGCGTAGTTACGCCCTGTGTGTTTTACTACTGCTGTATACCTAAACATCCTTAGACCGGTTATAAAACTGGAATGACCAAACATTACACTGAACACAGTTCTAAAAATGTACTGAAATTCCACACGTTGTGTGCTGCACTAAAGTTTCTGAAGAAGCTTAATCATTATCTCGACCGAAGGTTTCGACCTTAGTTGAGCTCCGAACGGTATATAGTTAGGTTCCCTAATTATAACCGGTGGCGTTTTTTAGGTACCTACCTACACGTCACATACTTTGAGCTGTTAACTTAATATTAATAAAAGTCAGATAAATAAAATCTATTATTTATCTGACTTTTATTAATTTAATAGATTGATTATCAACGAATAATGAGATTTTTTTTCTATATGTAAGTAATAAAATTGGTATTCCCAATTAGGATTGAAACATCTAAATCGGAAGTCGTTAAATTAAATATTTTATAACACATTTGCTCGTAAGGGGCCTCTTATTTCACCAATTTCAATATCGTAATGTATGTCATTACGTACTTGTGCGTAATCGTAAAGTAAAACGCACGAGTTTCTTTCTAATAAGGTAACACGTACGGTTTATCATGCTCCGTCTAAAACCAACGGTACTTTTTTAAATCTTAAGAAAAAAAAGCAAAGAAAGCAAATCAAAAAGTTTTTATGTCAGAAAAGTGGTCAATATTTTATGAATAAAATTAACTTTGGGAGATAAAATATAAAAAATAAACATTTAATTCTTTAATTTAATTCATTTTGACAGTAAATTACATCTGTAACAGAAACAAAAAAAATATTAATTTACTTTATTAGTAATACTGGCTGTTTTTGTACCGTTGCCTTAAAAAAAAAAGCACTGATGCCCGCGCATCGCTAATTTGTGAACAAATTCGTTTAAGAAAGTCCGAGTTTTATTTATTTCCTCGCAAATGTGTTATAAAACGTCGTATGACATACGTGCGCTTTGATAATTACAGCCTCTGCTTTCTTGTAGCCCTCGCCTACGGCTCGGGCTAGCAATATCGCCTCGGCTGTAATTTTCAACTTACCGCACTTATATCATAATGTACTATTAATTTTGGAGTTAAAGACATTTTTCGGTTTTAATCGCGTGGTGTTTATTACTTTAGCATTGTTTCAACGCTGAACGTTTCGAGACCTCAACAGGTCCCTTCCTCAGGAAGGGAATCTATTTTAATTTGGTTCGGATTTGGTCTAGTAATTTTGGCGTGAAGGAGTAACAAACACACCTACTTACTTACAAACTTTACCTTTATAGTATTAGTAGGATAACGATTTAGATGTTAAGGTACGTAGGTATTTACTAAATATTAGAAGTTTTGCTAATTTAAACTCGTAGCTGACCCGAGGCAATTTCAAAATCTTGTACTGTTAAATACTCCGCTATCTACTATAAACATATAGGTACCTTACCTATAAACTTTTAACTTTATAATATTAAGTAGAATAAAGAATTAGGTGTTAAGTAGACGTTTACTAAATATTAGAAATTTCACATATTTAAACTCGTAGATGCTTTTCCAATATCTTCTACGGTTAAATACGTCGCTATCTACTGTAAAAAGTAATGGTAACGTAAGGTCGTCGGTAGTTTATGAACTTTTTATTCTTCCCGCCCCTACATTTGCAAATCGCTACAAATGGCGTTCCATGGAACTCCAAATGACTTTCTGATTGAAACCCCTGGTGGTTTAAACATTACAGTGTTTATGTTGGAGAAAGCCTAATGTAAAAGTTACAGCCCAATACCTTCAACAAACCTATTAAAAGGGACCGAAATCTGTCCCTAAAATTACAAATTTTAATGTTACGACTAAACCTTTTACTCAAATGTAAAAAGATAATCCCATATTCGCTGGACCTCAACGACATTAGGGCACTTAAAGTTTCCTTGTAAAATAAAACTTATTTTATGTTCAAAATGGATAAATATTTTAATGTAGGTATACTTTCGTCTCATAAAAAGCTCTGGAAAGCTTCATAAAAGTTAATGTATTAATGCTCATGGCTGTAGTTCTAGACGTTTTACGTTTAATCTAGTCACTCAGATTTATCTACCACGCACTCAACTGTGAAAATAGACTTTTATAGTTTATTTAATTTTAATTTATGAACTGAAAAATGTTTCACTAATTTTATGAATACGTATTTTTTTGTGTCAGTGGTTTCGGGATAAAAACGTAGGTAACAAACAGCGATACAGACATACAAGTAGCTATTTTCTCACAATAATGTGGATGGGGTTCAGATAGGTAGTGGATTATAATCTATCTATACATATAATAAAATCGTAACTCAGCGGTGTCTGTTTTTGGAAGATATAAAAAAAATATAAATTGTATGGGTATCTATTAACGCAGCAGAACCTATTTTTCTGTTTTTCTGGTTGTCTGTTTGTCTGTTTATCTGTTTGTCTGTTTGTGTGTGCCTTTGTGCCCGCTAATCTCAGAAACGGCTTATCCGATTTTAACCAAATTTGGTATGCAGATAGCTTTAGACCCCGATTAACATATAGGCTATTTTTTATCCGGATATTTAATCCGGTTATCCGGATAAAGAGTTTTTTCTGCTTTTACTTAATTAGTTTGAATGTTGTATTGAAGAAATATGTTGTGTGGAATCAACCCATGATTAACCGGATATCCGGTCGAAAATAAAAAAACCGGATATCCAGTTTTTTTTCCAGGAAATTTCTAAAATACCGTATACCTAGACAGGTATACGAAGGATCCGGATATGTGGAGAGACCTCCACATATCCGGATCCTTCGGACATATGGAAATTCTTTATAATGGCTGTTTTTAACCGACTTTAAAAAAAACAGGAGGTGCTCAATTCTAGCCGCATACTGTTTGTATGTGAATATGTTCACACCGTACTCCGGCAAATAAAGTCCGGTTTCGATCATTTATTTTTTATTTGGAAAGTTGGTCCCATAAATTGTTGGTGAAGATCTGATGAGAACGTTCGGAATGATAAGCAGAATTGCATCCCACAATGCTGTAAATTACTAATTTTTGGACTTTCATCAATAGAATCGGCTTATAAAGAACTAGGTACAAATTGATGGACCTCCTGGAACCACCTTCTCAAAAATCCCTCAGTGATTAAAGTTGTAACCGTAACTTTAACGCAACAGTAATAGCAATTTTGATAATTTTTAGTGGCAGTCGAAGATGCAATAAAAATGATTAAAAAATATAGCTGTAATCGGGAAGTTTTACTGGGTAGATTCAGATTGCATGTAGTTTACGTGGCACGATGGCAGCTGTGGATTCCGAGTCGAGGGTTCCGCGTTTGTATCACAGACCGCACTCCCTTTTTAAGAAACGGTGGCCTGCCGAGCCGAATGATGGCTTCCGATTCGAGGGCTGCGCGTTCGAGTCCCGAGTCCCGGACACGACGTTACGTTTTGCCCTCCAGATGGTCGTCCACCTTGCCGTTGTGAGGGGACTCAGTAGCTGCAAACCAAGAGGAGCACGACGTGGGAAACCGGGCTTGCCTGGCTTCTAATCCGTAATCCCGCGTCAGCGGGCTCGGGGTCCTTTCCGCGAGAAAGGGGCCGCGTGGAAGACAACCACTATAAAAAATCACCTCAGCCTCTGGTGGTGAACTCGGTGGGGGGCTTTATCACCGGCTTTGGGGACCTCGAGACGGTGGCGTGACCATGCCGAAGGAGGGAAGATGGAGAGAGATTGTCTATCGGGCAGAGGCAGAGATGAGGCTTGGAAAGGCCACCGTTGTCAGGATGTAGTCCATAAGGAATTCCCACTGGCCTCGACACTTGTGGAGCGAAGGACACCATGGGGGCTTAGATTATAAACCTATGGTAGGGAGCCCAACGAGAGTGGCCTGACGGTGCATAAGGCGCATTACCCACGTAATAAAAAAGATATCATGTAGTTAAGCTGCCCGACTTCAGCTTACATAACAGATAAGTCGGTTGCACTGTATGTAGGAGAGCTTATTTTTATTGTTTTGTCCTTTTTTTCGAAGTCGGGTTTTGATTTTTTTTTATATTTTCGATAAAGGCTACTTCTTATAATAAGTAATGCGAATAAGCATGCAACACGTTACCTACCGCTGCGCTGTGCAAAATCTACACTTAAATAGACTGTGCCATGATTCTCTTCTGTTCAGCAACAGACTTCCCTGGTTATCCGTTCAAGTGTAGACTTTTGCACAGCGATGGGTAGGTAGTCCGAAAAACGCTGACGAAGTCGCGGGCACAGCTAGTTATTAATATTATTGTAAGCAATGGAAAGGCAGCCTTAGGCGCAAAAGACAACATCTAAAAACCTACCTAATGATATAAAATACTTATTACTTAATTAAAATATACTCGGGGCAATACATGCTATCCTAATTGAAATTACGCAGACTAACTTTTTGTGTGTCCGACTTTTAGCTACAACAAAAAGCGTCTAATTCATACAAGATAAAGTAGGTGGGCTACTTCGGCCGAATTAAAATGGATAACCTTTTTCTGGTCAACAGACAAGACCGCTCGTAATACACTCACTAAACATGGGTTTCCTTCATAATAGAAATGTGGCACAAAAGATATAAAAGGAATGAGATAGATAAAGTACGTACCTACCTATATACCTACGAGTGTTTTGTCCTATTTCTTTGCCTACAAGACACGAAGAAATATATTTTTTCAAGTTGTGTGTAACTCATGTTAAGAAATTTGATAATCAGCTTAAGCCAGTGTAAAGAAAAGTCTCCACATTTTTTTATTCAGTTAGGTATTAGCATGAAATCGGTACAGCTGTATAATAGAGATACCAACAACATATAATTTCTATCTAGGAAGACTCGATTCGAGTAATGAAGCTGTTTCATTGGATTTAGTACACAAACAGCCCAGTTACCGACGTACCTAAGTGAGCTCGTTTAAAATGATAGAACTGCAACATCTGCTAGATTTAATGAAAGGAAACATAAATTGCTTTCATTTCTTTTGTTATTAGAGGTAAGATTTAAGCTCTATATTGCGGTGCAAAGATCGCGTGGCTAGTAATATATACCTAAACAACATTTGCTCAGGATTTTTTTGATCATTGGACTCAGTCTAGATTAGTGAGAAAGTGAGGCCGCAGCGTAAATCCGGAAATCCGTAGAACCAAAGTCACCGACATAGCTCTCAAAATTAGCAGACTCAAGTGGCCATGGGTAGCTCGGGTAGCTATCATGGGTAGATATGGTATAGCTCGAAGGACTGCTAAACGATGTTGAGCAGAAAAAGTCAGAAAGAAACGGAGTGTTGGAAAACCACCAACTCGAGTGACCGACGACATTGCAGCGGTCGCAGGATGTCGTTGGATAGAGGTGGCTTGCTATCGCTATTTAGGACGTCGTCTCATTGAAGATGCCTATCTTCAGCAGTGGACGGATAAAGGATGATGATGATGAGGCCGCAGTCTTAGTCTTACACTCGTATTTACAGTCAATTATAATAATAGAGTGAGATCCCAGAAGTGGCAGACCTCACGTATTTTCTGACGAACGAAATGTGGTCGATTGAGTAGTGTTAGTATGTACTAAGAACGCATGCCTACCTGCTAGCCTACTGCGACGGCCAATTCTGAGATATCAGGTCATCAAGATACACAAAAAAATTACTTACCTCACGTTAATTCTCCGAGCTGATTTTCACGTATATTTTAGGTAATGTACTTAAAAATAAGTCGCCAATACTCCCATCCACTTTCCGTCGGCCGTATTGCTTTGCAGTCGCTTTAAAAAATATAATAATTACTCGACTTTACGTAAATTCTGATGCTCCATTTTTATATATGTCCACCAGACAACTATTTTAAAACTTTTTACAAGAAGACAGACCGATCCAAGAGGCCAATTACCCCCTAAACTCAATTTTAATGCCTCTTTGGTTAGGAGCGCGAGGGCATTAGGGGGTTAAGGGGATGATTGGCCCCTTGGATCGGTCTGTCTCCTTGTAAAAGGTTTTAAAATTGTTTACGTAAATTCTGATGCTCCATTTTTATATATTATATAAAAATAAAGCATCAGAATTTACGTAAAGTCGAGTAATTATGTTGGGAGCTTTAAAGCAACTACAAAGCAATACGGCCGAGGGAAAGTGGAGTTATTTTTAAGTACATTACCTAAAATATACGTGAAAATCAGCTTGGAGAATTAACGTGAGGTAAGTAATTTTTTTGTGTATCTTGATGACCTGATATCTCAGAATTGGCCGTCGCAGCAGGCTAGCAAGTAGGCATACGTTCTTAGTACATACTAACACTACTCAATCGACCACATTTCGTTCGTCAGAAAATACGTGAGGTCTGCCACTTCTGGGATCTCGGTCTATAAGTTATTACTTGCCTAAGTTGTGTCTGTCACATTTTCGCTAACGTTAAAAATCACTGTCATAAGTGCGAGACAGAGCAAAGGCTGGTTTAGCCAAAGCACGCCAAAGTAATAACTTACGCAGCGTACTACGTGGACGATTGGATGCGAACGCGATTGCGAAGCGATCCGATCCGGTGCGGTGCGGAAACAACAAACAGTCGATAGCTATTGAAGTGTCTTACGTGACCAAATGCACGTTAAGTGCGATGCGGCGGAAACAAGGAACAGCGATTCTCGGCTGTTCCTTGTTTCCGCACCGCACCGGATCGGATCGCTTCGCAATCGCGTTCGCATCCAATCGTCCACGTAGGACGCTGCGTCAGATTCGCCTATAAATACAGGTGCAGTTAGTTTAAACTCATGAACCCGTGGTGGAACAGGGGTGGAACCCCTTAGATACCTAGGTAGGTACTCGTGCGATAAGCGTGCTACATCCTATCTTAGATATAGTGATCAAACGCACAGATAACAATAAAAAAATATTTAATAAAAAAAACCTAAGTACCTACCTACATATTTAATTTTCTCTCTGATTTCAGAGCATCCCGACTCCGGACAAGGTGAATTTACTTCGACAATTTGGCACCATTTGGCACCCATGAGGGAATCGAGCGGTTCTAACTAGGTACCCTCATCTATATTCCGTGCAACGCGTCAGTTTGATTGGCTCTGAATCAGCGCGGTGATGATTGCTATTTTCCAATATTATGCAAATTCGACATATAGGTAGGTACGTCAAGGATCTCTTGGAACATCTACACTAATATTATAAAGAGAAAAGATTTGTATTTTTGGTGTAAGTATGTGTTTGTAATGAATAAACTCAAAAAAATACTGGACCAATTTCAAAAATTATTCAACTATTTTTTTTTATTTTTTATTTACCGAATAAAACTTAAATAACATTGATTACTTAAAATTAGCATTAAAAAAACCACTGAGGTTTAAATACTAATGCTAATAATCTACGTCTATATAATAAATAAGTATACGGAGAATACAAATAGAGAAAAATAAATAAATATAATAAGTATAAATAAATACGTCGGAAAAAAAAAGTTAAGTTATTTCGTAAATATTAATTTTGTGGGTATAATGCAAGGTAGGTAGTTGGGTGAATAAACATTATGATGATAGATAAGATGTGCCATAGATATAAATACAGTTGCGAAGGGTGTTTAGGTAGTGCGTTTTAGGCTTATATTTTATGTTTTTAGAAAGCTACATTCACTCCGAATGACATAGGCTACTTTTGATACTACTTTTCATAAAAATCATGAGTCCAGGGACCTTCAGTCAATACAAAAGCATTGCATTCATGATGTTCTCGAGTGCTGCGCCGTTGAAATGGTGGAGCACAATTTAATAATAGTATGAATCTATAGACCGCCGAGATATACTAAAACATACCATGACAGATTTTTTGCTTCCATAAATAATGTGCTCAGAGAAGTATGCCATAAAGGTAAGAAAGTAATGGTTTGTGGCGACTTTAATATTAATTTACTAAAATCTAATAAACAGGTAAAACAATTATATGACGTAATGGACAGTTTTGATTTAAAAATTGCTGTTAAGGAACCTACGAGGCTTAAAAGCGGTACATGTCTGGATAATTTTATGTTTAATGTTAAAGGCTGTAAGTGCGAAGTTGTTGAACTTGCACTATCAGATCACTCTGCACAGGTACTGAAATGTCCCGTAAATAAAAGTTGTTCTTTAAAATACTGGTACATAGAGCAAAGAGATTACTGTAATGTAAATATGGAGAAATTTCGATCACATTTAAATTCCCTTAGTTTTACTGACATTTATAACAAAGATGACCCTATTTCTGCATTCAATGATTTTTATGACATTTTTCTATTAATTTATAAACTATGTTTTCCAATTCGGTACATAAAGATTACATCAAATGGAAAACCTAAATGGATTACCAAGGGTATCAAACTGTGTTCGAAAAGAAAACGTGATCTATTTTGGAAGTATCAAGCGAATCGTAGTAAAGTAAATAAATCTATATTTAAAACATATTCGCAGCGTCTTAAGCGAATAGTTAAACTGACACAAAAGTCGCAAAATGATTATCTTGTTAGGACAGCTGAAAATAAGTCAAAAGCTACTTGGTCAGTCATTAACAATAAGAAAAAAACATTGCCCAAAGAGGGAATAAAACGAATTAGGGTTGATAATGTGGTATTAGATGATCCCAAGGACATTGTACAGATATTTAATAACTTTTACATTGACCAAGCAAAACCAAATAATAATAAAAATACTAATAATTTGACATCTAAATTCGTGACTTGTAGCCTTAATTCCTTATTTATGACTCCCACTACCCCAGTTGACATTCATAGAATAATTTTGACATTAAAAAACACTAATAGTACTGGTTATGACGAAGTGTGTACTAAAGCATTGAAATGTGTTTCTGACATAATTTCCCCAGTTTTGAGCCACATTATTAATCTGTGTATAGAAAATGGGATATTTCCTGATAAATTAAAAGTTACTTTAGTTAAGCCATTATTTAAAAAAGATAACTCAGAAGACATCAACTGCTATAGACCGATAGCTCTTATACCTATCTTTTCAAAAATATTTGAGAAAGTTATCCACATAAGCCTAAATAACTACTTTGAAACAAGGGGTTTATTGTGTGATGAACAGTTTGGATTTAGAAAGCAGAGGTCAATTAACCTAGCGATTTACACGTTTCTGAAAACAGTAATGTCTAAACTTGATAATAAATCTAAAGTCTGTGCGTTATACATGGACTTGACAAAAGCTTTTGACTTCGTAAATCACGATATATTGCTAAGTAAATTAGGTGACTATGGAGTTAGAGGCAACATTTTAAGTTTATTAAGATCCTATTTAACAAATAGAAAGCAAGCTACCGAGATTAAAAGAATTTGTCCAAATCTGAAAAGGGAGGTGATATATCGTTCGAATTATCGCACAGTTTTACGTGGTGTTCCTCAAGGAAGTGTGCTAGGTCCACTTCTTTTCATTATTTATATAAATGACATGCCTAGGGTTACTAATCAACAGATGGTTCTGTTTGCTGATGATAGCACGAGAGAAAAATATTGCGACTTTGGAACTAACAGTTTCTAAGGCACTAACAGATGTAATTGGTTGGTTGGAGGCTCTTATTATTAACCTAAAGAAAACCAATTTAATGTCATTTACAAACAGATGTGTTGAGGTAGATACGCTTAACGTTGATCACAATAGGCATCAAATTGCCAGCGTATCGAGTGCAAGGTTTTTAGGACTTCACGTAGATTCAAAGCTTTCCTGGAAGTCCCACATAAAAGACTTATGCTCCAAACTTAATCAGTCCTCCTATGCATTATATATGTTAGCCAAGGTAGCAAATCGCTCAACTGTTTTAATCTCCTACTTCGGAAATGTTGAGTCTGTTCTGAGGTATGGCGTTATATTCTGGGGGAACTCAGTCGAGAAGGATAGAGTATTTCGTGCGCAGAAGAAATGCGTTAGGGCTATTTGTAGATTGCAGAAAACTGACACATGTAAACCTCATTTCCAAAATCTAAAAATTCTGACATTACCAAGCCTATATATTTATGAAATTGCAATATTTGCACGGGCAAACCTAAGTTTGTTTGTAAACTTCAAAAATATGAGACATAGACACAAATTATCTATGCCTAAACATCGCACTGCTCTGTTCAGAAATAGTATTAACGGCATGTGTAGTTTAATATATAATAATTTGCCAAAATATATTATTGACTCTCCTAACATTGACATTTTTAAACATAGGCTAAAGATTATGCTAACAGATAAAGCATTTTATAGTGTTAGAGAATACCTTGATGACAAATCTCTGAATAAGTACAAACCGAAATGACATTTTAATTTAGCTTTTATTTTATTGGCATGCTATTTGACATTCTATTTTATTATCTATTTTATTATAAATTATTTTAATCGAAGTGTAAAATAATGTTGAACGCCGAAAAGGCTGAATATAGCTGTACCTTTTATTATTATTCTTAAGACCTATGTAACCTATATTCTTAACGAATAAATGATTATGATTATGATTGATCCCGATATTTCCACGGGATCGGGACTTACGCGGGTGAAACCGCGGGACGCAGCTAGTAACTTATAATTTTGATCTGCTCCCTAAACGCTTTTAGTATAAAAGACCTTTTGTAAAGCTAGGTACACACTAAATAAGCATAAAATCACCGCAAAACGTACAATGTACACGTACAATGTCAAATTGTATCAAAATGACTCAACACTATTGCAATAATTTCAATCGAAATTTGTTAGCAATAAATTTATACATTTCTAGCTGTTATTAATTTCGGGCTTAGGCCTATTGGCGATAAGCCAGAATTAGTCGACGAGACGTGACGAAGTAAGCTCCATTGTCATGGTCGCTAAAGTGCAAAGTAGTGGTTAAATTAGACTGGATTGTGGGCTGGTACCCTACGTTAAGTTCCCTGTCAAACCGTTAGAAGCCAAATACTATACATGGTCGAGGATAATGTACGAACACGATTTCAGATTTGATTATTATTCAAATGTTAGTTTATTGAATATACCTATGAGATTTATTTGATTATTCAGATTTTGTAGATTGGATTTGCTCTGTGTATTGTGTGGTAACCAAAACTGTGTGCATATCACGAACTGAAAATATCTGTGGTGTAGTAAGTAGTTAATACGAAGAGAAGGTCTAGGGGCCTAAGGGACTAGCAAACCTTGAGTTCACCCCGCGCCGTGTATAAATTGGTTACGTTTTGTTTGGATTATTTGACGACCTCAGTGGCGCATTCAGGCCAATGCCCGCCTGCAATGCAGAAGGTTGGGGGTTCGATTCCCGCTGGCAAGGATGTGCTTAAAAATGTATATTTGTTTCTAGTCTCTCCTGTGTATAACAAAATTATTATGATATGTATTTCCAAATAAAAATAAATATAAGTATTATATCCGTTGTCTAGTCACCGTAACATAAGCTTAGTAGCTTACTATGGGGCTATATGGCGCTGTGAGTTTTTCACATAATATACCATTTATTAATTATTATTATTTATTTATTTTTAGCCTATTATAGGGACTAGGGACGTAGGGGATGCGTTTGCCCTGCAGTGTGATACTTCAGGGCAAAGGCCTTCCCAAGTTCCAATTCATTCCGCTATCTCCTCTTAGGCCTGCCGCGACGCACTACATGTAGGTACGGGAAAAATATAACACAGAAATTAATAACATAAATCGATTTTATTTACCTCTAAAACAATAAAATCTAATCATTATTTCATCAAAGTTTTAACTTAAATTAACTGTTTATTAATATAAAATATAAATACATTTTTAGATAATCCGCGTAGTTTTTCACGCACATACGGTTAAGTCAAGATGGTTTAGGCTAGTTTATATCCCCATATTGTAATTTGTTCAGCAAGCTATAGATCTTAGAACCAAAGCCCGCCGTCTTCAGCCTCTTCCTCGCTGTCAGTAACTTGGAGATCGTCTTGAATGGCCGGGTCCGCCTGAAAAAAGTATTAAATTTAAGCTCAAATTAAACCAACAACTTAAATTAAATTAATTTATTATAACAACTGCTGTAACCATATTTCGTGCAAATAAATGACATTCATTCATTCAATTTTATTATGAGTTAGTGAATCATCACATCACACATCGTCAGATTTGCTTATTTTTCGAGGAGTAATAAGGTAGTTAATACCTATAGCATGGCTCTGTAAAGAACGCATTTTGTCCTTAAAACTAGATTAAGACCATGTAACTAAGTTTTATATTTAAAAAACTTCTATTTTTATATTTAACTATCTATAAGCCTCGTTCTACTAAAATACAACATAGTACATACGAACCTACATTAAGGTTTACTTTAAGACAAAAATTGTCTAATTTCGAAATGATAACAGACTCATCCCAAAACAATATTTCACAAAGAAATGTAGGCACACTAAGGGCGAATTTTGAAAATCTTCTACTCGCGCCGCGTATCGACATTTGATTATATCCTTGTATACTTACAGGCCAGTTTTCTTGAGGCTCCTCCTTGAACTGCGGTGGCGGTTCGATCGACGTGCCCTCCATCATCGGTGGTTCCATATTCATGTCTGGTTCTATTGGTTCCTCCTACGAACAATATGAAACAACAATATGAACTTGAACCTGTTGTTGTTACCTGTTGTATGTTACAGAGCAGAATGTCAACTTCTGACTTTAACACTAGAAATATTTTGCATGAAAATACATCTTTGCTCTCCCATATTACAGTCGTAAAATAGTAAACAGGAAAATTACTAATTCAACATTTCGCCGTGCTGTTGTAGAGATCTCATAGACCAGTTGTTAGGGAGCCCGCTCGGTAAGCGAAAGGCGCGAGTTCCAATCTCGTCCATTAAAATAAGAATAATGAGTCTCAAACCAGAGTATTTTTTGATGCAGTTTATTTATTTCTCTTTCATTCAGGATAAGACTCCCAATAGATTCTCCATTGTGCAGTTTCAAAAAGCTTTTTACAACATCGCGAAAACAGAAGAAAAATCTAAATCGTGTTAGTTTAAAAAGAGTGTTGATATAAAAATTACCTTAACAACAGTGGGGAATGAGAAGTCAGTGTGTTGATCGAGATCAACAAAGTCTTCAGACGGCGGCGGCAGATCGTCCGGAACTTCGCGCTTTATGGGGAACTTGCTCGCGTCGAATTCGCTCTGCCATGATTTGTCGTCGTCTAGAAAATTACATATAATTAAGTATGTAAGTTAGTTAGATAGAAATACAGTATGTTTCGAAATGGGTGCCTGACCATGAAGGGGGCTGTTCTAGATGTCTAGGCGAACAACTTTAGTACTAAATCTTTTGGAAGTTCGATTTTTTAAATATACTAGCTGACCCGACAGACGTTGTCCTGTCGTTTAGTATAAAAAAATAAAATTCATCAAAATCGGTTTAGTATTTTTTCTTTCATAAGAACCTTCTCCTGACAATAGCAAACACAACAAAAAAAGAATTATCGAAATCGGTCCAGCCGTTCACGCGTGATGTCGTGACAACGGAACGGGTTTCATTTTTAGAGTTCCGTACCTAAAGGTAAAAACGGGGCCCTATTACTGAGTTATATATATAGATATGAGAAAACAGAAAATGAAAATCAGCTGTTTTTTGATTTAAAGACCATAAATTATTAAAATAGTTGATTGGTCACACTAAATGAAAAGATTCTTAAGTTTTATGACCTCTAACTCCAGGAAACAGTTGATTATCAAGCATTTGTTTGCTTGACGTATCGGTACACTAAAGAGTCCGCTTGGCGCTACGAATAAAGGTCGTAGCACACATATCAACTCGGAAAAGGATCGTCACCGCATCGCCTCGCCGTCAACGTAACGTAAACGCGATACCAAGCGATCAATTCAATTCAATTCAATTCAATCATTTATTCATAATATAGGTATATGTACAGATGGTATTAGGTCAACAATAAGTTAGATAAGTTCTATATTGGCCAGTTCGGCATATGAAATCATTTAGGTTCTTAAAAACAAATTACTTACATGTCAATAAAATTCATACTAAAACACCACAAACTAAGTCACCAGATCACCAGCTCCGAATCAAGTTCGTGAGCTTGTCCCGAGGCGAGGCAATTACGTTACGATTCCGATTAGTGTGTGTTGCGGTAGGGAGTTTCATACAAAGAATACAGAACTACTCGAACTGATATGTTTACGTACCGCTTACGAGTTGATATGTGTGCTACGACCCTAAGCACGGTCAATACGGTGTATGACGACAGAACTCACCGACGCTCCTAAGGCAAATATATAAATAGTACTAACCAGGTCTCAAAGACAACTGTACTAATCCTTCGACGGCCTCCTTAGATTCCACCTCTTCTAATTCAGAACTGCCGCTGTCCGAATATTGTAGATCTAAACAAGAAATAAATACAAATGTCAAACAACTGGCCCCGCGATTACGTGCATCTGGTGCTAACAAATCTCGATTGGAATAATTGAGAACCGGACGTTTATGTTTACGGATAAGGGTCGTAGCACACATATCACCTCAGAAAAGGCCTAAGGCCACCGTATCGCCTCGCAACGTAAGCGCGATATCAAGCGATCAGCAGCTCCGAATCAAGTCCAAATCACGTCGTAAATCGTTTACGAGTTGATATGTGTGCTACGACCTTTAGTATACAATTTCATAGCTACAGCCGCTAGTTTTATTTGCAATGGCAATTTGTTAGCGACTGAATGACGTGTAATCAATAATTTCAATTGAGATTTGTTAGCAACAAAGTAACATAATCAGGTCCCTGTTTTGTGTTACTGTATCAGATGGTTTCTGTGGCACGTCGGTTGAAGGACCGACTGCAATGCAGAAGGTTGCGGGTTCGATTGCCGCCGGGCGCAAGTATGTGTATTTAAAAATAAATATTTGTTACTGGTCTGGGCGTTTTCTATGTATCACATGATGTAAATATTTACAAAAAAGAAGTACTATAACATGTATTGTATCCGTTTTCTAGTACACACACACACACAGTACAAACCTGGTGCTTAGTATGGGGTAAGATTGCGCAGTGTGTAACGTCGTGCAATATTAATTTATTAATTTAAGTTATCGTCATTTATTATATTATAGTACTTTTATAAAAATACATACCATCAGCCAAACTGTTTTGATCTTTCCTTGGCCTGCCTCGTTTTCTCGGTGTAGCACCTATAAAAATATTAACAGTAATAATATAAATACCGTTAATTTCGTAATGGTTTAGGGGTGGATAACAGTGTTGCCCCGAAACAATAGGCATTTTAACCGACTTACCGAAGGAGATTGTGCCTGTAAGACCTGGAAAAATTTTTGAGTAAAAATCGTGAATTTAAAATACATTTTTTTTTTCATCAAACCTATACGTGTGGGGTATCTAGGGGGGTACGTGTGGGGGATAGGTCTTCAAAAATGATTGAGGTTTCTAATATAATTTTGTTCTAATCTGAATAGTTTTCCAGAGACACTTCCAAAGTGGTAAAATGTGTGTGACCCCCAGCAGTAACGTTAATGTCATTAAAGAAACCGGTAACCTTATCCAGTTGTAATGGAGGTCAGTAAGTTAGGTACACAATAGTGAGCGATTTTTAAAGAATTTTTGTACAGTCTTAAACATTTACAATAAAAAAATAAACATCACCATCGTATTCAGGAATTTATCGAAGTATTGTAATGTAAAAGCAACAGACTTTTGTTATTTTATTTATCACTATTTTTATTTTATTTTTTTTGTTTGATCACTCAGTAAGTCAGTAACTCTGTTACTTCGTACGGTCAAGTGTTCGAAATTGTTTTAAAAATTCTGTAGGGTGACAACTAGGGCATGCAATATCGGAAGGTTTCAATCTCGGGGCGATATCGATATTAAGAGCTCAATCCCGGGATCCCGGGATTGATACTGGGATTTTAGATATCGTTAAAAAAGCGAATTTAATACAATAAAAATGTGTTAAATATAAAATATTTAATATATTTAAGATTCTAGTGGTTTCATTACGTAAATAAGTTACCCCGAGGGCCGTCCACCCCATCATTTTGGAAATATGGCGGACAAATAGCCTAAACCCGAAAGTGTCGGGGGCACCACTAAAATGATGTTAGCAGAAAGTTTTTGCATGCGAGCTTGTGTAAAAAATACTTGTCTTAAAAATTGCAATGAATCACGTTACTTTTATTGTTTTAAACATTTTACCAATTCCCTACGCTTCTAAATCTTTACAGATCTCTTCCTCAGGGGTAGACTGATTTGGGTTTAATTTTAATAATTCCATTCAATCATTCCATGAGGAAAAATATAGCTAATAACCTCTTAATTTATACCCAAATAGTAAATTGCTCAAATCTCGATATCGGATCACTCAATCCCGGGATTATAATATCGAACTTTTGCGTCCGAGATCCCGGGAATACGATATCCCGGGATCCCGGGATTCATGCCCTAGTGACAACAGCGCAACATGGCGCAGATTAAGAGGATAGTCTCCATTCTATTTCTCCATACAAACGTAGTTTAAATTTTCCTCCCTGGATAAAGACATTAGAGCAAATATGTTTATGCCATAAAACCTATATCTGTCATGACAATGCATCTACCTTTTTATTTATTTTTTTCTAATTAAAATAATATAATAAAAAATAAAAAAATAAAAAAGGTAGATGCATAGTCAATAATAATCATGCATGACAGATATTAGTTTTATGGCATAAACATATTTGCTCTAAAGTCTTTATACAGGGAGGAAAATTTAAACTACGTTTGTATGGAGAAAGAGAATGGAGACTATCCTCTTAAATAGGCACAAAATGCAGTGCACACTAGTCAGGTTAGCGTACCATCCATGCTGGCCGTGGAGGTGGAAGGCTTGTGCTTGCGGGGCCGGCCGCGGCCGCGCTTCTCGTCGGGCGGCGCGGGCGCGGCCGCCGGCTCCTCCACCTCCACGTCGGAGTGCTCCGCGTCTTCCAACATCTTCTGCTGCACGCGAGCTATGTTCGCTTCCAGCTGGCTTACGTGCTCGCCGAACTTAAAGGTTAATGGTAAGATTTAAGAGGATAGTCTCCATTCTCTTTCTCCATACAAACGTAGTTTAAATTTTCCTCCTTGGATAAAGACATTAGAGCAAATATGTTTATGCCATAAAACTTATATCTGTCATGACTATGCATCTACCTTTTCATTTTATTATTTATTTATTTTTTATTATTATTTTAATTAGAAAATTAAAAAAAATAAAAAGGTATATGCATTGTCATGACAGATATAGGTTTTATGGCATAAACATATTTGCTATGTCTTTATCCAGGGAGGAAAATTTAAACTACGTTTGTATGGAGAAAGAGAATGGAGACTATCCTCTTAAATCTTATATGACCATTTACATACAAACTTAATACCAAAATAAACTAAGAAAAATTTAGTTTTCTACCTTAATATCGATATTATTCGTATTAAGATTTTACTTTTAAAGGGTCCCCACCGCAAGGTTTTCCAAAATATTCATTCACATTCAAATAAAACGGAAAAACATTTTTCAATGAAAAAAATGTTTCTCCGTTTTATTTCATTTCGTAAATCATTTCATTTTGGAAATGGTAACAGTCGCCACGTTCTTAATGGTAAGATTTAAGGTATTTAACAGGTAGAAATACCAAATGTATAATTTGAAATGTCTGAAATGAAGTTTTAGATTCCAATTTATTTATTTATTTTTTTAAATTACAATTAAGTTAATTAATTTAATTCCATTAAATTTCCTGACTGATTGAATGACTGACCATATATCAACGCAGAGCCCAAACCGCTGGTCCGAGAAACATTTCGGAGAGTGTGTTATTTGTAGTGTGTCAGTATTCACTAACAAAATTTCACCCATAAGGAGGTAAAGGGGGTGTCCAATGTTGTATTAAAAATTGTATTCTCTTAATCGGAACGCATACAGTTGGGACGGGATAACCATATCATAACACTGTCCAAATCGTATCCTACTTCTATCTTAATCCCGTTTCCTGTAGGACAGGCGGGCGAAGCCGCAGGGAGAAGCTAGTAATATATAACCTTTGTCTCTTATAATTTTCAATCTGTAAACAATCTTGCAAATAAAATATAAAATAACAACAAAAAATAAAATATAAACAATCTTATTTATGTAGTGATAGTGATTTTAGAATCACTATTGTATATAGTATGAAACAAAGTCGCTTCCCGCTGTCTGTCTGTCTCTATGCATGTTTATCAAAATCTACTAAAAACTACGCAACAGATTTTGATGCGATTTTTAATAGATAGAGTGATTAAAGAGGACGGTTTACATGTATAATCCATTGCACGGGCGGGTCGCTCGTAAAAATGATGAAGGAATACATACCTGTTCCAACGTCTCTTTAGTAACATTCAGTATAGCTTCAGCCTGCCTCGTGAACTGGGAGTTGGGTCCGTTGTACGCGCTGCAGTTGTCTACCAACAGCTGGATGTCGCGGAGGAATTCATCGCGGCTGTGGTACTTGTGAGCTGAAATAGAAAGAAATAATGTTAATACTTATTTACCCGCGTAAGTCCCGATCCCGTGGGAATATCGGGATCAAAGTAGTGTAACGGTTCGCAAAAGCCACCCATTACACATTCATGAATTTTAAATATATATAAACATATTAAATCCTTGCAATATTGATCAATCGACAGAAATATCGATCTTTGTTAACTTCATATTTGTACGTAGATGGCACTGTTAGGTAAACGCCCCCACGCTAAAGCTGACCAATCATGAAGGGCTAAGCAGAGGTTTGCGGGGGATGACGCGGCATTTTTGGAAGCGGGAAGCGTTCCTAGAGCGAGAGCGTCACAGCACTTATTTTCCGGAGGTCTTTAGAAGCAGTCACGTATAGGGCTTTTAGCGTGCCATAAGTTTGAATTATATAAATTTTGCTGGATGTTATAGAGTCAGTGTTTGCAAGTAATAAGTTATTAGAGTCAGTTTTGATCCAGCCATGATGCCTTTACTGTAACTAGTCCTGTAGAGCATATAAGGTACATTATTAATTATTTTCATTGTTTAAACTAGAGGAGGTTTGAATTGTAACGACTTTTCTCCAGGGTTACCTACGTGATTTCGAAACACTTTTTATCGAATGTTGTTTCGTCGATGACGTTCAATCGATCTTGCAATTGCGCGAAGGTTTAATCGAGCTAATTTTGTTTCACCGATGGTTCGTTTTATCGAAAATCTGTTTCTCGACAGCTCATTTAATCAATGGATTCTTTGACCTAAGTTTCTTTTAATCGAAGAATTATTTCATCGAAATTCTTTTAATCGGTGAAATTATTCATCGACTTATTCATTTATCGAATAATAAATAATAAACAATAAAGAATAATCGAAAAGATTTCCGAAAGTCGCGCCTTTGGGCAATAAAATTTATATAATAAATTTTATATACTAAATTTTATAGAGAATTCAGAAATGTATGTATGTCATAGTATTTGATATACCAGAATCGAGAAAATCCGCATCTTTTTCAGTAGCTTGCCAGTTTACAGGTAAAGCGCTAGCCACACCTGCCAGCTGAAAGGATATACTTAATTATTTCACAACTACCTACAACTGACTACATAAATTCTAGCCTACGCCTGCGAAAAAGTAATGTAATAAGTAAACTTATAAGTTTTTGCTCATTACTTTTTCGCAGGACTAATATTTAAATAAAATACTCTGTTAATATAAAATTTATATACTGTCGATATAAAGTTTCTCGATAAAATGTACTATCGACGAGACGAATTTCGGCAGATCAATCAATCGGAGAATCAAACTGTCGCAGTAACATTTTTCGATGAAACGTACTATAGAGGAAACAAACTTCGGCAGATGAATCTTTCATAGTATAAAGGTGTCGAGCAATAATATCTTCGACTAATCGTCATCGACGAAACAACATTCGATAAAAAGTGTTTCGAAATCACGTAGGTAACCCTTTCTCCAAGAGTAGACTTCTATAGTCTTAATTATGGGACATGTATAAAATGTACCTATTTTTGTGTATGTTGAATATGTTAATTACTCATATTTTATGATTTTATGCCATTTGTGCCAGGTTAGATTCCTGCACTAAGCTTATGTTTGTTAATTTGACGTTATAAGTTAATATGCAGCTCTCGTGAGTTCGATTCTCACCCTGCATTTATACTGAGATATACTTAATGTACTATTTGATTACAGTGTACTTTATATTTCTATACAATAATTATACTACCAAATGCGCTGATTAATTGTTCTTTTGACGCTAAAGTGCTGGTGGAAATGTACACTGTAATATATTTTATTGTCTTGGTTCCTAGACTCTAATGAAGTCGAGGGAGCACCCAATTTTACGTGTTTACTTACAGCTTTAATGTAAATTCATAATTGTTTAACCAGTCTATCTAAAGACAGTCTACAGGAAATTCTATAAAAGAATCCTGTTTATTGTAAATTCACTTTTTCAAATTAAAGTTCATATTTGAGGACAAAATTATAGGAAAACGCTCGTAAGGAGGTTTCCTTTTAATAAATTTAATTCTAAATTATATTTGGACAAGATCCATCAGTTAATTTTACTGTAGTAAAATGACCAAAACTAAGTCAAAGCCTAAGTACGTTTGGTACATATATTTTGATATTTCCGAGTGGAATTCACATGAATAAAGATTAATTCTAATCATTATCTATACGTAAGCAATTTACCTTCTTTTTATATCTCTATTTGTGGGAAATATTGGTTTGATGATCGGATTTCGAGGTCTGGCAATTCTGCTATACTTGCAAACCGAATCCGGGACGCAATTGACAAAAGACTTGAGTACAGGTGTACTGAATGAAGTTTATCAAACTATAAAACTCTCATAAAGAGGATTATTTCACGTTAATAGATAAGGTATTTGCCTGAAGTCTATAAAGTCTCATAATGAGGTCTATTATAATAGTTTTTAGGATTGTGGAATTCCACTGTTGTCAGCAGTCCATTTACTTAATACATTTTGGTCAAGTTACTATAGAGATTAAAATTCATAATTCAATTAATTAACGTCCGATATTATTAACTTTGATAGCTAGGTCCGTAGTGTTTTCTTTGATGATTCTTTCACTACGTGATAATAGAATCATCGGATTTAATAAAACCTATATTTTGATATCTAATTTATTGTGTACCATCATTATTTATACCTAATGAGGTTTAAAACTGCCATTTGCTCACTTCAGATGGCGCTACTGTAGCACGTCTGCCTTTATTTGACACCTTCATAGTTTTTTCGTAAACAAACATGGTTATTTTGAGATAATTTTACAAAATGACGCTTTGTTCAGCTGTGGATTGCAAAAACATAGCAAATCATTTATTCCCCAAAGATGCCAAAAGAAAAAAACAGTGGATAAAAGCTATGAGGAGAAAAATCGACCTAGTAACTATTTAAGGTTATGTGCTCCCCATTTTAAACCTAATGATTTTTTTGAGAGAAATTCCTACACAGGTAAGACGTTTCCTTTCTTAAAACTACTAGTGTAGGTACCTACCTATTGATCGAAGGTTATAATAGTTTACTATTGTAACGATAGTCTGTATGAGAATGTATATTCTCTTAGGAATAGACCATTCCTTAGTTTTTACAGTATTTTCCACCTATCATCAATGATCATCGATCAGTGATCATCACAGACGTTTCTCTCATGCCAAGCTTTGTGTAAATTAGGGTCCTTATCTTACCTTATCCACATTTTCTCATTCATTCAGGTGATGAAAATAAATAAAAAGTATTGAGGAAAACAGCAGTTCCTTCTATATTTTCTTTTACCAAAGTAATTACCGAAATAAAGCCAGAAGACCAATAACGGTTAAACAGACGTCTAGAAAGAAGCAGAAGGAGACAGTGCTTAGATACAGCACCTGGACCTAGCAGAATACAAACCGAAAATAATAAATGCTGCAACTTTAGAGAAAATATTATGAAATGAAGGAAATTTTACTTATAAATTAAAGACATTTTTCGGTTATAATCACATGGTGTTTATTTTATTACTTAAGGCATTGTTTCAACGCTCAACGTTTTGAGACCTTTACATGTCTCTTCTTCAGGATTGACTGAGATGTTTTTGTGATTTGTCATTCTAATGTGTTAAAAAGTTACTGTGAAACTACTGTCTTATCAAAATCTAAAATTAAAAAAGGTATCAAAACGTTCCTGTGTACACAGACTCTAGATAGCAAAGTTAGACTAATATTTATTATTAACTATGCTTAGATCGTGTCCGTCAGCTAGGCCGGACCGGGCAACAGATTTACACCAAACTTTACACAAACAGATGTGCTTACAATGTGCCTACAAACCACTTCCAGCGGCACATTCACAATAACTGACTTCTATAGTGCCATTTCAATCTATTTTCAATAAAACTATGTAAAGTAGTTTCTTCATTTGTGCTTTGCATTGCACATGAAAGTAGGCATAGTTTCCTTCAAAGGCAACACCAAGAGTAACCAAACTTCTGCTTTCATATAACAGACGACCTTTGGGTGGTAGGTACTTGAAACCTCTCCGCAAACTCTTGGATGTGGTGTTTGGACAGCCGAGCGGTGGTAAATTGGTGCTAGCGTTAACATCTCCAAAGTGACTTATATCAGGAAACTCAGGAATTTCGTCATCGAGTTCCTCTTCGACTCCAATAATACTGTTTCTGTCGTACGCCTCTAGCCTAAAACAAAAACATAGAAAATCCATGAAAAAAATACCCTTGTCAACCATTTGTAAACAAAGACTTATTTTTAATAAAATCATAAAAATTACAAGTCGTACGACCCCGCAAATAAGCACGTATACTTATCTCAACATGTAGGTACTTTTTACAAAAGGGTTTTTACATATTTTCAACATATAAATCAGTACAAAGCCTTTTTGTAAAACATAACAAACAAACACTAAAATGCACTTTTTTACTAACCTTTCAGTCAAAGCAGCTTTTTTTCCGCTAGTAGACGCATTCCTTTTTCTCAGCTCCCCTTTTAATTGGATTATACTCCACGTTGAATACATTTTAATTCATAAAATTGCTAAAGACACATGCAATCACAGTTGAAGTTTGTCGGCATCTGGCCGTGCCACACTAGCGCCACCTGCCTCGACCTTTTAGTTTCTAACCCCATTCCCTTAATTTTAAGTTAGCTGCCTTATAACATTCATTGTGTAGACTAGAGTTGAGGATCCGGCATAGATAGTAGAGACATCTTCCTGTCAATTTATAGCGTAATCAATTAAATTCAAGTAGCAACAATTTTGATCACATAAAACAGTAAAAGATCATCTTAAATTTTCCTTTAACGTTTCAATTAAAGTTGTTTTAGGAGTATAGATAATACTTAGGATAATTTGGTCAGGTGTAGGTTTTCTGTAATCTCGTCTTTCTTTATGGAACCTAGAGTTACCTACTATACACAACGAGGGTAACTGTAACCACTAGACCTTCACGAGCCAAAAACAAAGAAAGGTACATCACACAATCATAATTAGGTAGTTTAGATAGGTAGGTCAGAATTAATCGTAATCAATTAAGTATTATATCGTTTTAATTCAGGTAGGTTAGGGATGCGTTATAATTAGGTATTTTCGTTTATTTTAGTTGACATACTTTAGGCCTTTAGATACTTTGTTCTTTTATAGTAGCCTATGTTACTCAGGGTGAATGTAGCACGATTGAAATCGGCACAGTAGTTATTGAGTTTATTATTTACTAGCAGATTCCCGCGCTTTCACCCGCGTAAGTCCCGATCCCGTGGGAATATCAGGATCAAAAGGGTGAATGTAGCTTTCTAATGGTGAAAGAATTTTTGAAATCGGTCCAGTAGTTTCGGAGATTACCCCCAATATACATACATACATACATACATACGTACATGTTACCAACGTTACCTCTTTATAATATTAGTATAGATTATTAGTATAGACAAAGATACACACACACACACACACACACAAATACAAATCTTGCCTCTTTATAATATTAGTGTTGATTTCTCATTCATAGGTCGGTCAGTCGCTACTGAAAACGGCTTGAAGAATTTTCCACTTCGGTCAATCTAATCGTGAACAAAAACAATGATTTCTTCCAAGTTTAGATACAAAATGCTATTCTTCTTCTTCTTTTCGTATAGTGGTGTGGCTCACCTTATGTTAGAGTTTTCAGGTCGCCCTAAGGCCTCTAAGTTGACCTAACGACTGCTATCTGAGATAACAATCGAGACCAACTGCTTAACGTGCCTTCCGAAGCACGGAGGAGCTCGAGAAAATCAATTTTTGGCACACAAATTTATTAGTCACCCATCCAAGTAATGACAAAATACTATTAAAATGCTACGGTAAGCTACCTTGTATTTTCTTGCCCATAGTCTCCATGTCAATAGGTTTCTTGATGACACTGTAGTAATCTTTCACTTGTTTCTTGTTCACAGGTTTCAAGAACGGCCACGCTTCAGGCATTATCTTCAATTTGGTTGTTAGAAGATTTTCTAAGATGAATGAAAGAGCGACCTGAAAAAGTAACAAAAAAATGCATTATACAAAATTTTATGTCATCTCTACAAATACTATAAATGTGAAAGTAACTCTGTCTGTCTGTCTATTACGATTTCACGTCTAAACAGCTGAACTGATTTTTATGAATTTTGGTATTGAGATTGTTGGGACCTGGGAGAAAGACATAGGCTACTTTTGATCGTGATATTCTCGCGGGATCGGGAATTATCTTTTTTTTTATTAGAGCGTTATTTCGAAATAACTTTTCAGCAATTAACTTTTATAATTGATTAGTTTAATCGCTAGAAACTAAATTTTATAGATGGGTTTGTAAGGGCAAAAGTCGAAAAGAATAAACACGAAAAGAAATAATCAAAAATGAAATTCTCACTTGGTCATTGTCATCTAGTAGAGGGTTGATTTGTTTCTCCAATTTCATTAGTTGTTCCTCTTTCTCAGCTAACTTTTCAACACATCTTTGCAGCATTCTCTGCGCCGCTACTGTTAAGCTGCTCGTTGGACCTAAGTTAAGAAAATACCGTTAATTACTTATAAACTTTGTAATAATCAAATAAGATAGTGCTTTATTGTACTAAAATAATAAAAAACATAGAAATCAACTCACAAAATATACAACATAAATAAGTAAGCAGGAAAAACCTTTTTTTTTTAATCTATACTATAATATTAAATAGAGGAAAGATTTGAATTCGAGGTAATTTTTGTGTGTGTGTGTGTGTGTGTGTGTTTGGTATGAATAAACTCAAAAACTATAACTGGACCGATTTAAAAAATTATTTTAGGCTAGGCTACTTTTGATCCCGATACTTCCACGGGATCGGGACTTACGCGGGTAAAACCGCGGGACGCAGCTAGTTAATGAATAAATTCACTTACCGTTATAAAGTGTTGAGTTCTCGACAATCTGATTGACATCCGCTAAGAATTCCTCTCGGCTCTGGTAATGTTTTTGTCGCATATTGTCCCTTATCGTCTGCAAGTCCATTGGCCGCGATACTATTCTATAGTAATCCGCTACCAACTACGAAAATAATAAAATTGTAAAAATGGAATCGGTTCTAGTTCATTTTACATTTTTTTAAATGTGAGCCGTTACGCCGGACGCCCGTCAGATGTGAAACATCAAAACAGAACTTCTCGATGTCTTCGACAAAATC
Organism: Idaea biselata; assembly: GCA_958496205.1. Lineage (NCBI taxonomy): Eukaryota > Metazoa > Arthropoda > Insecta > Lepidoptera > Geometridae > Idaea > Idaea biselata. Next base: position 7,145,349 of record OY292401.1, on the reverse strand, counting down.
TTTAAGAGGATAGTCTCCATTCTCTTTCTCCATACAAACGTAGTTTAAATTTTCCTCCCTGGATAAAGACATTAGAGCAAATATGTTTATGCCATAAAATCTATATCTGTCATGACAATGCATCTACCTTTTTATTTTATTTTCTAATTAAAATAATAATAAAAAGTAAAAAAATAATAAAATGAAAAAAATTAAAAGGCAGATGCATAGTCATGTCATGACAGATATAAGTTTTATGGCATAAACATATTTGCTCTAATGTCTTTATCCAGGGAGGGAAATGTAAACTACGTTTGTATGGAGAAAGAGAATGGAGACTATCCTCTTAAGCCAATAAAAAGCTTTAAACATTTCGAGATTCGAACGCCGTCTTCTTCGGTACAGAAGTCAGAGTCCCTAGGTACAGGCTAACGAGTCTTTAGAAAGTGGCTCGAAATTAACTAACGCTTTAAGCACTATGTGTAGGCATGACGCAGAGTTATTGATACGTAACAATTATAGCGAAACTGTGAATCTGAAGATCTCGTTCATGAGACGGTATCAGAGAGAGTCATAGGAAAAACCGCGATTCTACACTCACCTTAGAGTTGACAGGGAACAAGAAAGGCTGCACATCTGGCAAGTGCCGCATGTGGTTCAACACATCCTCCAGGAGAGAGGAGAGTGTGACGAGCGGGTCGGTGCGGCGGCGCTCGGCCGGCCGCTTCACGAGGTAGTCGCAGGGCTCGGCGGTGCCGCGCCGGTTCTTGCGGCCCAGTGCGCGCGCCTCGCTGCCGCGACGCCCGCTGCCGCGCCGGCGCAGCTCTTCGGCTGATTGCTGGGGGGAGAGCGGTAAAAACCTTGTTATATAAGTAAGAAATATTGTCAAATGTTCTTCACTAACTCCTAAAAATAATAGGAAATATTGTCTTACAAAAATTTGGTGGTTTTTATCTTTTGATAAGGAGATTTTCATCTTTTAGCCATAGAATTGACAGTATACTTTATTATGAAAGTCTCCATCATTTACCTTAATTTTTTTTGCTTGACGTTTGGACACTTTCTCTCGCTGTTGTTATTTTAGGTTTCTGGTTTTCGTTTGTATATCTCGAGGATATTATAGTTTTGTCTGGCTGGTGTCTGATATCTAATTTCTCTATGGTTTATCACAACAGACCATTACGAAACAACAACTCATGATGTGTTTATGTCAAGTAAATAAAAAGGCTTACAAACTTGTAATTATTGTTTAGTCACAATGAATATATAACAACGAAAGATGTCGCTTTACAAACATCAAGCATTTTTCCAATACTAAAAATAAACTTAAAACCAAACACTTCGAAAATAAAAACCTCGGCTAATTTATTCATTTTATTATTGCATGACGTTACACACAGCTCAATCTAGCCCCAACTAAGTACTAGGCTTATACTATGGGTACTAGACACCGAATATACTATACATACTATACATTTACATAAACTTACCTTTATAATCTTAGAAGGCAGAGTAAGTTTAGTGCCGTCAACGTATCCGAGGTCGTCATCGTCAGGTTCAATAGAGGGCGGGGGTTCGACGTCGGTCTCGGGAGGCGAGGAGTTCCCGCCGCCCATCGACCCCGTGTACAGCGGACACGCCTTGTTGGTCCGCATGTGGCCTACTTGCCCGCAAGCACCGCACTGGATAGAAATATAAAGGAAATATAAAATAAAATAAGGGTTAGGAACGAATCCTTGTAAAATCCTGTAGTGTAAAGCCGGCCGCACATTAGATACGTTTTGTCCGATATTACTATGGAATCTGCGCACTTCCATAGTACTTGGAATGACGGAATTGTTCGTACTTTTTCAAACGCTAACGTACAAATGAATGAAATTCGGGCGAAAACGTATCCAAATTGCGCTCAGCCTAAAGTAGAACGAAATAAAAAACCTGCAAAGTGCGAATCGGACTCGCGCGCGAAGGGTTCCATACATTAACACAATAAAATCTCTTTTCTTCAATGAGAACCACAGTTACATATTTATTTTATTGTTTTTGTTGTTAGACCGGCAACAGAAATACATCACGGGTGAAAATTTCAACTGCCACGGTTCATGAGATACAGCCAGCCAGACGGACAGTGGAGTCTTAGTAAGCTAGTTTTAGAAGTAACACCTTGTACTTTCTTACCTTCAATTTCAAATCAGGCTTCAGCTTATTGCGTCTACGACTTGGCGTTTGCAGATCCGGTTCCTGTTTGATTTGACCAATTGGAATCAGTCCGGGGGACGGAGCAATCTCGTTTGACGTTATACTCATCATACCTAAATATAAAAAGCATTACTTTAAAAAAGATAATATAATGTAATACAAACATCACTATAGCCCAAGAAGTTTCATCCGTAGATTTGTCAATAGTTATATCTGATCCGATGGTTGTCCTTGGCTGCATTTTATAGTGCAGACAGAGATAATCGCCGGCTTGGTGTCCACTTCATAGTTAGCGAATAAAATTGTTATTGACGCAGGCCTCTATGTATTGGCCTCGGCTCCACGCACGCTTTCCAAAAGTCCGGGGCTCCATAGCCCCGTGATAATGTGTATAGGTATAATATGGAGATCTAACTCTCATAGTAAACCCGGTAAAAATGTGTTCCAAAGTCAACCATCGCGCAGACATTCCGCGCACTGGATTGTATTATTGATGACATGACTGACAATAAGTACGGACATAGTGGATAGTGTTAAACAGTGGGGGGTCAGTCATTTAATGTGAACTTAATAGTTGGGTTTTAACTTCGTCTAGGCAAATAACAGAAACAGAAAACATGTTTATTGTTCTGGTCGGTGCTGGAAACAACATCCAAAACATTAAAAGTGACAACCCTTTTGCGTAGGTTATATTTTCTTCAACTAGGCTTAGTTTCCATACTGTTCCTTATTTGTACTGTGGTTTGGCGATCAAGTCGTCAATTTTCAAAAGTCTGCAATATCCGTGGAATTTGTTTTGAAACAAATGCGAGTTCCATGTATATTCTGAGTTCGTTGGGTATAATATTCCAATCAGAACTACTTTTGGGGTTAGTTTTCTGATAAGAACAAAATGTAAATCTATTTTTTAAATAAATTAAATTAATTTATTTGTACCTACCATTATCAATATAGCCAAATATGTTTATTGCTATAAATAAAAAGAGATTACATGAGTTTTTCCTCGAAATTACACAAACTGGACTCAATTAAGAATCTAAAATGCCCTTCTCTGGACTCTAATGTACTTTTGGGGGTACAAGATGTTGTGTACCTCCAAAAGGAAGATCTTCCACCGGGCAGGTGGTTTTGCCCGGTAGGCCGCGGCCCGACGATGTTTCGTTCAGTATTGTGTTCTAGTTACGCCATCTAGTAGGTTCTGTGGGCGTCCGCCACATACTCTATCTTTGGAGATAAACCATTTGGCCGTGAAAAGGGTATATAAAACACAGATGATATTTAAATTAGAGATTGGAAGTACGAATATTTACAAAGATTCTTTGTAAATATTCTCTGAATTTTATCTATCTTTGTAAATATTCTCAAATATTTTCTGAAGAAGAAAAGACTCGTAAAGGTCTCGAAACGTTGAGCATTAAAACAATGCTAAAAGTAATAAACACCACGCGATTAAAACCGAAAAATTGGTTTAAATTCAAAGAACTTACTGTCCCCAGGGAAAGACGGACCGGCACTGCCATTTCCTGCTAGCCGTTCTCGCTCTTGATTCCTCTTGATACGTCTTAGTTGTTCCTAAAATAATAAGTCGGAAGTAATACCAGTAGCTACATTGACGGAATCTATACTAGTTTATGAGAAACAGCCTGGTGACAGACGGACAGACAGCGAAGTCAGATTTCCTAATAAATAAATAATAGGGTCCCGTTTTTACCCTTTGGGTACGGGACCCTAAAAATGACTCTAGCTCACTTAGAATAGACGGAAGAACCAGATTTTTTAGTTTTTCAAATTCATATCTGTCTGTCTGATTTTGTGTTAGTAATGCATTAAAAAACTACTGAACCTAATAAAAATTTGCATAGTTTATTATTATCCAGGTTAGCTCTGTTTTAAAGAAAGGTTGTGGTACTACTTTATATCCAAATTCAACAAGTAGAACCCAAGTAATCAACGAAAGATTGAGGCAGCTACCCACCTAGTCAACTCTCGAGTTTTCTAAACATTTATTTATAGTCAACATAAATACTTGTCCCCGGCGGGCATCGAACCCGCAACTTTCTGCGTTGCAGTCGATGATTCGCCCGTCGCGCCACAGATGCCATCTGTGTTCTGTGACGAAACTTTGTTGTGATTATGCAAGTCTGTGAATAAGATCTTACTTGAATTCTACGCTTTTCTCTTTTCATCTCTTCCTTCTGTGTTTCATCCATAGTCGCAAATTGTCTGATAAAGGCGTCATCTTTCGTATTACGTATTTTAGTGTATGCTTCGATGACGGCCGCTTTGCGAACTAACTCCACTCGAGTGTAGCGCTGTCCGGTCGCGTTGCGGAAGGTTCGGATGATTCTTAGTAATCGACCTAAGAAAAGGTATTAGTCACAATTAGTAATGTACTATACCTGAATTAGTAATCTATATCTATATAGTAATAATAAAAGTAGTAATATATAAAAGGCTTTGTCCTGACTGACTGACTGATCATCGCACAACCAAAACCGCTGATAGTAGAGAGCTGATATTTGGAGAGTGTGTTCTTTAGGTGCTGTAAGTATCAAATAAGAAAGGATTTTTCGAAAATCTGGACTTATGTGATAAAAAAAACGGGACGCAGCTAGTGTACTATAAAGGGCTGCTATGGTCGATGCGGTATCATAAATAGCCCACTTAAACAATAAAAATACTTACATACAAAAGTTAGTAGAATCACTGGTCCTATTGATAGTTTAATAATTCACCTACCTAGATGAGATAACTGCTGTTGATCAGCCTGGCTGATTTGTGGCTTCTTCTCTGATTGACCAAGAATCATTTTGCGGAGTTCAGCTCTTTCAGCTTCCTCTCTTTCAAGTGATAACTAAAAGAAACATATAATATTTGCTTTGTTTTTCTTTATTGTGGCTTTGAACAGCTTGCGCATATGGCCAATAGCAATTAGAATAGTCTTACTCTTCGGCTTTTGCAACACTGATATAAAATTAAATTTTATATCAGTATTGCATCAGTACTCATTTTTCGGGTTTAACGCGCTGCTCTTAAATATATTAAGAAATTATGAAAGCCCAATGAGTATAAAACCGAAAAATTAGTTTATTTTCATGTAACTCTTATTTTTTTCTTAATTTCTGACCCATAATAACATACTTACTTGTTCAGTAGTTTTCTTATTAGCCAACATATTTTCCAAATTCTTGCCCATTTCCTCCAAATCTGATTCTTCACTGACTGAACTTTCGGCCTCGTCTGTACTTAACACTTCTGTGCTTTGCAGTACACGGTTTTGTAGTTCGAATATACGTTGGCATTCTTCTTTGTATCTGAAACAAACGCAAGCATTTTCTTTTTATAAACAATAGCAGATTTCCGCAGTTTCGACCCCCGTAAGTCCCGATCCCGTGGGAATATCAGGATTAAAGAAGCCTATGTAACTCCCTGATAATGTAGCTTTCTATTAGTAAAATAATTTATGAAATCAGTCCAGTGGTTTCGGGGATTACCCCCAATAATATACATACATACAAAAATTCTTTCACCAATGGAAAGTTACATTATTGAGTAAGTAACATAGGCTACTTTTGATCCCGATACTCCCACGAGATTGAGACTTACGCGGGTGAAACCGCAGTAATCTTCTAGCTAAATATAAGGTAAATAAAAACTTGAAATTTTATAAAATTCAACCATAAACAGAAGGCAATAGAGTACATATTTGTATGTTACCTTTCTTGATGTTCAGCAATAGAAAATCGGTTTCCTCTTGAAAATTTAGTCATTCCTTCTTCACCAGCCTTTGCTTTTTCAGTAGACAATGTTCTTACTACGTCAATTACTTCCCAGCGAGATAGTTTCTTGATCTAAAACAAAAATCAATAAGAAAATCACAAATACTGTATTTAACGCAAATGCGCTAAGAACGACCGCGTACGCTTTTCTACGGCCCGTAAAAATAAAATCATGGTAAATACCCCGTTTTTAAATATTTATGGAGTAAATCCTTCGATCATATATAAACTATAGATGCACGGTCGCCGCTCTAGAAATGGAGCCGTCAAAACAAGGCATACTTCAGCCGATATGCCTTGTTTCGCTGTCAGTCGTGCATAAGTGTTTTACAACCTAATTTCGATTTTGTATGGGACCGTGTATCTATAGTTTATATATGATCGAAGAGTAAATCAGTTCATTTTAATTTTTCAGTTATTCCGTAAATGAGAAATAAGCATCATAACCTAACATACGTACAAGCTTTCGCGTTTATAATAATAGTAGGATATAAATCTGTATATACAGGAGAAGGTCTGCCCGGCTACGCTCTTAATTAATATTCCAAAACAAAATACAGGTGCCGGCAAACATCTTGAAAAATAATGACGAAGAAGGGGTAAGTTCGCGCAGAACATATACGTACGACTTTTATGAAAATCTACTTCTGCGCATCCGCCATTTTTTTCAAAATGTTTGTCGGCAACTATAGTTGAGAAACGTCGAGTTAATTCAAATTTAAAATTATCTACAAAAACAAATCGTGTAGATTTAAAAAGTGTGTAACATACTTCCTCCTCAGGAACTCCGAATTTCCTCAACAAAGCCTTGGCGTTGTTCAAGCTAAGTCTTCTCAAGTCGGCGTCAGTTCCTGTCACGGTTCGTTTCGGTTGTTGCTCCTCGTTCGGCTGCTGTGTCGGCTTGTTCGGAATCCTTACATACGAGAAACCTAATAGATAGACAAAGAATACTGAATACACGATTTACTATTTAAGTCACAGTCTAATCTAAACTATATCTATAAAATGCTCTGTCCTGTCTGACTGATGGATCAATACACAGCCTAAGGCGCTGATATTTAGGTGCACAGTAACATTAACAGTTTGACCTAGTGCCTAAGTATTTACATATCAACTCACGTAAGGGCTGCAATCATGTCCTGCCCCGAAATCCTGAATCACGCAAGCGGAGGTTTTCCGAGATTTCACCAAACAAAAATATATATTGCCTCGCGTTTCCGAATTTAACTTGGTAGGCACCATCGTAAATTTCGAAGCATTTTACGTACACACAACGCACATAACTTATACCGATAAAATATTATTTGATTTGAATTATAGAGATTTGTCGAGCTCTGTGGCACGTCGTGCGAAAGCGCGACTGCAATGCAGGAGGTTGCGGGTTCGATTCCCGCCGGGTGCAAGTATTTATGCTTATAAAATAAATATTTGTGTCTGGTCTGGGTGTCCCTCTATGTATAACATGTATGTATTTACAAAAGAAAAATAAATGTAAGTATTATATCCGTTGTCTAGTCACCGTAACACAAGCTTAGTCGCTTACCACGGGGCTAGATGGCGCTGTGTGTTGTTCACAGAATTTATTATTATTTATTTATTTATTTATTATAAGCATACCTTCGCCACAGCCCGTCGGATCAGCCGGGCCAGTCAGTTGCAACAAGCATTTCCCGCGCATGGCTTGAATATAGGCGCGGGTTGTGTTCCATGGAGCTACTTTTACCTGTGAAAATGAAGTAAGAACTCTGATATTAAAATAGGAGTTTTTTAAAAAGAACCAAGTCCCTCATTTCACGATATACGACGATAATAACTCAAAAGCTGTCTAAGTTTAGTAAATTAAAACTTTTCGATACAAAGCGAAATTGAAACAAGTGGTTCTTCCGACCATGTAACTCTACAAAAATAAAGACGTCATTTGAGAAAATAAAATAAAAACAAGACACCAAACATGTTCTTAGACAGATCGCACAAGTCATGTTGTTCCGATTGACACCATATTACTTAAACCATTTAAGTAAACATTATGACGAATCGTCGTGGTAGTCGGCGCTAAATGGCAGTCCGCGCGTGTCTATAGTTGCCGGACGTCCGTAAAAACTAATAAAATGCCTCGTTGCGTAATTAGTAACTGCAAAATTTCAAAAAATTCGAGATCCCAAAGGCAGGAACATATTTTCTGTGGCTGTGACGTCACAGTAGGTATTAAAAAGTCGGCACGCTCGGTTTCAATACAAATCGAGGTACATGTGACATCTACTACATTATGTATATCTGTGGTTTACTCACACTTAGGGTGCCTACATATTACTTTAAAAAAGAATGCCGGGTAAGAATTTCTGCAAGCACGATGATCAAAAAACAACATGAAACTAGTGCAAAACAAACCTCATCATCCATCTTCAACTGCATCTCCTCATCATCCTCATCCTGCGGAGTGAAGATGAACTTCTCCCCGTAGCCCGCGTCTTTGAGCCGCTGCTCCGCGGCCGCCATGCTGAAGTACGCGCAGCACTGCTCCGGGGACACCATCGCGCGGATCTCCTCCTCGGACGGCAGACGGAAGTCCGGCTTTATTACCCACCTTGAGAGGGAAATAAGGGAATGAGAGCTGGCATAGCAAACCCGTATTTATACAATCTGAGTCTGAGTGATTACTTTGGCTAAGAAATGCCCTGTCTCGCTCTTATTTGTGACTAGCTGTGGCCCGCGGTTTAACCCACGTAAGTCCCGAACCGGGGGGATTTTTCAAAGTCTCTTTCTTATTGGATCTTTACATACCACAAAGATCACACTCTCTAAATGTCATGTCTCTTGGATCAGCTGTTTGGGTTCTGCGCTGATATATAAATCAGTCAGGACATTGAATTTTATATTTATAGATAGATTTTTAATGTCAACGAAAATGTGACATACATGTATTAGGTGTTACTACTTAGACGTGGTCTTTTTAATTCATTGGTTGGCTGTAAAAGATCGCCCTCAGGCCATAAAGCGCCCATTGTGGCACTTTAGTTTTAATAAGTTTTCTTTGTATATATTGAAATTGTGTTTTTGGTACAAAAAAAGCGTTAATCTAATCTATAAATATACCTAAGAATAGTTACCAATTAGAATCCAATCCAGTACGTTTGAAATCAGCGCATAGCTTCAACCTCTTTCTAATGGAGCTTTCAGAGTGTGATGGGAACGCTCGCTTTATATCGTCCATTTTGATACGACGCGGCTTATCGCGTGATTTCCAGAACAATCTATAAATGTAGACCTGCAGACAAGATGAAGGTCAACTTTTTAAGCAAATAGTATCAATTGATTGTATTAAGTGTTACTTTTCGGAACTCCATAACTACTCTGTAAAAGAATAATATTTAGTTTTTAGTTCCGACTCCTGACAACTAAAATCTAAATATTACAAAATATAAAATATTATTTATTTCAAATATTTTTTATTTCAAATATTATTTTCTAAATATTATTACTTTACAGAGTAAATAATTTCGCGGATTAGCAAGCAATTATTTTTTGCCACTAAGGCAGAACAAAGTTCGCCGGGTCAGCTAGTTTATCGTAAATACCTGTAAGAAGTCTCGAACGAAGTTATTCGCTCTCTTCGAGTTAGGTCCGGGCACTTCGTACAACGGACATTCTTGTCCGGCCACGAATAAGGCATCCACTTCACGAATGTAATAGGCTTGTCTGAAATACATTGGTATATTACACGACGTTACACATAACGCAATCTAGCCCCAAACTAAGCATGCTAAGCTTGTACTATGGGTACTAGACAACGGATATAGTACATATTTTACTTATTTCTTAAATACATATAAATAAATAAATAAATATAAAACCTGTGTCGCCATGTCAACTTTCAGGTTTACCCTCGCCTATAGATGTTTCATATCAAAAACCTTTTACGTTCGTTCCAAAGAGTTACTTTCGCTCTTGTAATGCTAGTAAGGATTATTATAATATAGATTATTGCTCCAGATTTACTATTGTTCAATAATAAATATGCGACAAATCACATGATTACTGCAAAAAAATATATACCTACAAAAAAAACCCATGAGTTTCTTGTGCCTTCTTCTCATTGGAGGTCGCGTTCCGAAGGCACAGTAAATTACATTATAGAATTGACGATTTAAAGAGATATATTGTAATATCCGAATGAATAAAAGTACTTTGAATTTTGAATTTCGGGCATAATCTAAGTATTTACCTTGTCCTAATAATGAGGAAATCAGTCTGTGGCACTGTGTGTTCGTATATCGGCGCTCGGTACATGTTGTTCTCAACGACGGGCTGTGTGGCCCCCGGAGGCAGTATACCGAGGAACGGCGAAGTATGCGCGAACGCTACCTCACCGTATTTCATGGCTTTTGGACCGCTATCCTGGATACGTAATTTGGAATATTTGATAATTAATAACTAGCTGCGTCCCGTAGCTAGCGTAGCTAAGTCCCGATCCCGTGGGAATATCGGGATCAAAAGTCTATGTTACTTAGGGTGAATGTAGCTGTCTAATGGTAAAAGAATTTTTGAAATCGGTCCAGTAGTTTTTGAGTTTATTCATAACAAACATACAGACGCACACACACGCATACAAACAAAAATAGAAATCTTTTCTCTTTATAATATTAGTATAGATAACTGGCCTTTCCATCTATTTTTTTTTAGATGATTTATACATTGCAAGCAACTTTAAATCCATGTTATTAATGGCGTTGTAGTGCCCGATCATTGTTAGATGGAGTAGGTTTGCCCAGTACCTATACCAATCTCCCAGCCTAGTCAGCCATGCCCAGAGATAAGAACAAGTCTAACAAAGCCGTGGGTTTCCTCACCATTTTTCCTTCACCGTAAGAGTGTTATTAAGAAAAAGACATTAGGGCGTGGTAGGCCAGGATTCGAACACATGACCTTCGGAATGAAAGTCGAGGTATCTACCACTAGACCAACACCGTTCTATTCGATTATCTTCTTGTCGCAGGACGTCGGGGGGTTGGGGTCATGAAGGCTTGGCCTTCATTAGAGAGGTCGGTGGCCGGGAGAGGGGGCATGATGTCCGTTCCGGACCGTTCCTGCTGCAAAGGTTGTCCATTGCGGTTCAACGCGGGAATGCTGCTAGCATTTTGGGCAGCTTTGCATCGGGAACGGTTGGGGATGGTTTATTTTAGGTTAAGTGTATTTTATTTTATTTTATGTGTTTAGTTTGTTTAATTGTATCTTTTAATTGTGTTTTCTTTCATTAGCTTCTAGTCTCACATGAACTATATGGATCCCGCGGTTTCAGCCGCGTAAGTCCCGATCGCGTAGGTATTTCGTAAACCCCTATCTTATCAGATGCGTACATAAAGAACACACTCTCCAAATTTCAGCTGTCTACTATCAGCAGTTTAGGATGTGCGTTGATCAGTCCGCAGTCAGTCAGGACAGAGCATTTTATAGATATAGACTACCTGAGTCCCGCGGTGTTACCCGCAAAAGTCCTGAACCCGTGGGTATTTCGAAACACCCTTTCTTATCGAATGCCTACAACATAAAAGGAACACAGGTCTACTTACTATCAGCGGTTAAGGCTGAGCGTTGATCAGTCAGTCAGTCAGGACAGAGTTTTTATAGATATAGATTTCCCCGTACTCAGAGGCAGAAGCATTAATTGACTTATATCAATAAACCTGAGACAAAAAGGACACTCTTGGTCGCAGTTAGAACTGTAAATCACCTAACTTAATACTGATTTACCTTAGAAGTGGTCCGTTTATAATAATTCTTGATCTTAGTACACATGCCGACTTGGCTGATGAGAGGTGGATGTTCTTCACAGAACTCAACCAGCATCAGTTCACCGTCTCGACCGCTCAAGTCTTCAGGAGTTCTCATGAAGAATACGTCACCACCGCCCGAAGCAAGGCGCTCTGCTTCACGTTGCTGTGGAAAATTAAATACTGAGTCATAGCCCGTTTTAAGGGGAAAGTCTACCTACTCTTTCTCCTTACAAACGTAGTCGACTGTTTCCTCCCTGGATAAAGACAATAGAGAAAATATGTTTATGCCGCAAATCCTATATCAGCCATGACCATGGCCCTACGTTTTGATTTTTTTCATAGTCTAATTTTACAAAAAAATATTTTTATTTTAATTAGAAAATATGATGATAATAAAAAACTATTAGAAAATAAAAAATAAAACAAAAAGTAGGGGTATGGTGGCATATAGAGAATTCATGGCATAAACATAATATTTTTTCTAGTGTCTTTATCCAGAAAGGAAACATTCGACTACGTTTATATGGAGAAAGAGTAGGTAGACTTTCGTCTTAAAAAATAATAATAAGAGATGATCGATTGACCACTATCTCACCTAATTAGTGATGATATGGTCAAAGATGCAACACGCTCATCTAAAAATAGTAAGACGGCAGTGGAAAGATCCGAGTCGTCTTCCTTAATGGCTGCACAGGCCAGCGTATCGAAACTAGCTAGTACTACAAACTGACTTACCTTAGCCTTCTTCTTAATATGTTTCAACAACGGTTGCACGGGGTGAAGTCCGGCCGCGGCCAGCGGTCCATACGACAGCTTCCTTATGCCCGGTCTGTGGAATGCCCTCAACCGAGCCGGACTCATGTGCGGCTGTATGAACGGAGATCTAAGCTCTACCACGGGTGTGCTGTGTTGGATAAGTTGACCGCCAGCTACTTTGAGGCGAGGGTTTTGGGATTTTGGTTGGTAGAAGCTGAAAAGGATTTTTATAAATAAATAATGTGAACATCTAGTTAGGTCAATAGTTGTAAAACTATTGTGGTAAATGGCGTTCAAATCGAACCTCTAGCTATTACGGTTCATGAGATACAGCATGGTGACAGACGGACAGACAGCGAAGTCTCAGTATTGGTTTCGTTTTCACCCTTTGGTTACGAAACCCTAAAAACAAACATGAAAGGTTAATCTTAATCATAAATTTAAATTCACCGTGTCACGTCAATGAGGAGGAACACTAACTTTTTATCCCGGCAGAGGGCGTTAGTCGAATGATCTAAGGTTTGAAGTAAGAACTGTCAAACAGGTGGTTTTTTACAACTCTCGGCGCCAAATTGGCCATATCAGTCTCAGACCGAAAGATAAAAAAACCCGGCGTTTTCATTGGTGGAGGACCATCATCAAAAAAAAGAAAAGATCATCCGACGCCAGCGCCATCTGCTTACAGCTTTGCGTGTGGCACCCCATTTCCCGTGTGGCTTAATTGGAATTTGTTCTCAACGTGGACATAATGTTACCTACTGATGCAACATATTCACAAAAAATTTGAATTTATCTTCGAGTTTAATTCAATATCCCTGTATGTAGGATTCTTTTTAGCTCATCATAATACATTCCACTATGTTTAGAATGGTTAAAATGACTCACACATCGTTAGAAATGTTGAAAGGATCCCGATCCGGTGACTTCGGAGGCGGCGGCGGTGCGTCCTCTTGTAATACATTGATGACACCAGCCTTACCGAGGAGAATTTTAGATTTCTTTACGTGAGGATGCGGTATCTTCACTTTAGGCGCTGGTCCTCTCTCTAAAAGTATGATAAATATATGAATTTATTATATTAACAAGCAGAAACTTCAAAATATTGAATGATTTATACTAGACCGGCCCGGGACCAAACTAAGCTACTTTTGTATGAACACGGCTTTTGTTTTGCATACAAAACTTTCTCGACTTGAACACGGCCCGCTTTAAAATCATCGTAGTATGATGGCTATGATGATAGGCTAAGTACAGTGGCCGGCAGATAAGTTGAAAAATTTAGACGTGGAAGGGGAAAGTTCGCGCAGTACATTTTACATGCGACTTCTATGAAAAATCGACTTGCGCATCCGCCATTTTTTTCAACTAATCTGCCGGCTGCTGTACCTATTACATACCTCTAGTAATCTTCGACGGGTCAACATCATCAGGTATACCCAATATAATGTTCTCATCATTCGGATCCAGTGTCAGTATCTTAGGTTTGGGCACCTTGGGCATGTTTTCTGCGTCCCATATGACTTCATCTTCCCAAGTGCCGTAGACCAACTCCTCATTCTCCACGGGAAATATACTGTACCAAGTATTGTCTTCGCCTTCGGGGTTTGTTTGGGAGCTTGTTCCTGGGGTGTTGGTACTGAAAAATTGGGTAAGGCTATTGTTGGTAGTGTTACCATCTCAGGACTTGTCCTGAGATTTCATGCTTTGTTAATAACCTCAGGTGTAAACCTTTGTTAATAACCTTCGGACGAACGAACAAACGGTTTTTTTTTTTCAAAGAGGTTTCAAAACGGCGACGTTAGTAATTGATAATAAGTTTCAGCCCGTAGTTCGTTCGAAAAAACATAGTAAACCCTTTTGGAATTGTTCGCTAATCTCAGATTTCAGAGTTCATCTTCATATTTGTTGCAGTAGGTTATCAGAGTTATCAATAAAATAGAGTAGATTTTTATGAATATGTTTTTCCCTACAAACAACTTACATACGTTTAAGTACCAGACAATTAGAGCAGCCCCCGTGGATGCTCATGTATGCTGATGATATTGCGCTAGCGGACTCGGATAAGGGACGGCTTGGAAGGCGTGTAAATGCTTGGAAAGAGTCACTTGAGAACGGCGGTTTGCAACTCAACGTAGCGAAGACCGAATACTTGGCTAGCAATACCACAGATCCCACACCTGCCTGCGTAGACGGTCACATGGTCGAGCGGACAGACCAGTTTAAGTACTTGGGATCTGTGCTTCACGAGTCCGGCGACATCGATTGTGACGTCAAGTCCCGCATTTCGGCAGCTTGGGCCAAGTGGCGAGAGGTAACTGGTGTCATCTGTGACCCGAAAATGCCGGTTAAACTGAAGGTACAAGTCTATAAAACGATCATTAGACCTGTCCTTTTGTATGGTAGTGAGGCGTGGCCATTGCTTGAGCGACATAAGCAGGAGCTGCGTGTCACGGAGATGAAGATGCTGCGCTGGATGTGTGGAGTGACGCGAAAAGACCGCGTCAGAAACTCCCGCATCCGGGGCAGCCTTCATGTCCGAGACATTGCAGACAAACTGCAAGAATGCCGCTTACGGTGGTACGGCCACGTTCTACGAAAACCGGCTAGTTACGTGGGAAACAAATGTCTTGCTATGGCGCCTCCGCCCGGCCGCGCCAGATTGGGAAGACCCAAGAAGTGCTGGCTTGACGTTGTAAGATCGGATATGCGTGCAAATGGCCTCACTACACGGGATGCCGAAGATCGTGCGAAGTGGAGACGTAAAAGTAGGAAAGCGGACCCCGGGCTCTCGAGAGGGATGCAACCGGGAACAACGCTCGGATGATGATGAAGTACCAGACAATTAGAGAAGACAAAATCTCAGAAATTTTCTACGGACAAACAAGTTTTTTAGCTGACTTTTAAAATGATAAACTTTGATCACTTAATTGTAGGCTCAGTTATATTAAACAAGTGCGAAACTCGCTCACGAAGGGTTACGTACCACTATCGCAATTGGGGACGGAACCCTAAAATGGTTTACAACAACTTTGATTCAAAGAAAATCTGAAACTTATAAGAAACTCTTTGGTCAGTGAAGGCAGACTAGTATATTTGACAGATAGGGCAGCCATTTTGAATACCATGACCAACTCGATTTGACTCGACCAATCAGAAGCGACCTCACATCGTACTAGAATTCCCTTGTAGTTTTTGAAACACGTTTGTTGTATGGGAGCCCCTTTTAAATAGTTGTTTAATTTTGTTTTTAGTATTTGTTGTTGTAGCGGCAACCGAAATACATCTTCTGTGAAAATTTCAACCTTCTAGCTATTACGGTTCATGAGATACGGCCTGGTGACAGACGGACAGACGGACAGAGGGACGGACAGACAGCGAAGTCTCAGTAATAGGGTCCCGTTTTTACCCTTTGGGTACGGAACCCTAAAAAGATCAACAGCCCTTTAGAGACTAATTGTATTTTTACTTACGTAGTTTTGGACTGCAGAGGCGTAGTTGGTTGCGGTCTGGGATGTGAGAATTGTTGGGCCGTTCGGCTCACTGAAGTCGGCACCCAGCCCGCCGCATTGCTCTTACTGTTTAGACGCGCTAACACCTGCGAAAAATAAATAAATAATAAAGAAAAAAATCAGTAAACAACACACAGCGCCATCTAGCCCCGTGATAAGCTACTAAGCTTGTGGTTCGGTGACTAGACAATGAATAGTACTTAAATATTTCTTTTGTAAATACCTACATATTATAGATAGAGAGACACCCAGACCGGAAACAAGGGAATCGAATCCGCAACCTTCTGCATTGCAGTCGGTCATTCGCACGGTGCAGCACAGATGACGCAGATGTCAAAGATAACTAAATGCATATCGGGCCATGCGTAGTGAGAGATGCCGAAATTGCCTTTAAATCGGCGTAATTAATATGAGAGATAGACGGACGAGCGTGACAACGATAATAACAAAATAATTCTGTCGTAAGTATCCATTCTACTCATTTAAAAAGGTGAAAGTTTGTGTCATATGTGTGGGTTTGTTGCTCTTTCACGCAAAAACAGCTGAATCATACATGCCGATTATCATTGCCGATCGCAATGATAATCGGCATGTATACGGCTTGATACCAAGAACACACATACGCTACTTTTTATCATTATCCCGATATTCTCACAGAATCGGGACTCACGCGACTGAAACCACAGGGCGCTGCAAGTATGTAATATTATGCAAATTTTGGCCTACCAATGCTTTAAAAGAAAATACTAAGCGAACCAGTTACCTTGTGTTTTATCTCACTGCCGTCCCAAATGACGTCATCCTCCCATTGCAACTGGGATAACATAAGGAAGGAATCATCAGGGAAGCCGCTGTCCTGGCTACAAACACTGCCATTTTCATCCGATTTCTTTTCCTCCTCCGTATCTGGTGGTGGTTTGCTATCCGGTTCGGGTGATGGTGCCTGCAAAAGCAAGATTAAATATGCTTTAGATACAACTGGTTAATACGATCCCCCAAAAACATTTTCATGTAAATTGTAGCCATGACGAGAGCGAGAACATAATGTGGACTGTCAGAAACTTATCTGATATCATGTAGAGAAACCATAAGCACCTTACTTCACAATCACAAACTCAACATCTCAGCCAAAATATGTTGCTGACCATTTCGCTATTGCATGGGTTTTCTGTGAGACAATAGTTCTGGCGGTAACGAAACCCAGCCACATATCGTGGCTTAGATGTTGTTGATTTATTTGTTAAAGCGTTTCCTGCACTTGAATTACTGATTAAGTATTTAAAGAAACCTTCCAAAAATTTGCACACGATAGGACTTGAACCTGCAACCCTG
The DNA here is from genome assembly GCA_958496205.1 of Idaea biselata. Classification (NCBI taxonomy): domain Eukaryota; kingdom Metazoa; phylum Arthropoda; class Insecta; order Lepidoptera; family Geometridae; genus Idaea; species Idaea biselata. The sequence goes on along the minus strand of OY292401.1, from coordinate 7,128,027 downwards.
ACATTCCGTGTCATCCGCTCGCCAATTGCGCCACAGGTGCCCGTTCTGTCGTGATGAAATTATAAACTGCATCTTCTTGCATTTTTGGAACGCATTTCTTCAAATAATCAATCATTTAAGATGTTGTTGAATAAAACTTTTTTGACCTCGACTTTGATGTAATCTTACCTTAACTTTGAAGCCATAATCAAATCCTTCTCCAGACTCTGGTACGTTAAGCATGTCATACCAAACTTGAGCTGGTCCGAACCGCCAGTGCGCTGGCGCGGGCCGTTGTGACTTATCACCAGAGTTTTGGTTTCCGTTATCTGAAGTTGATTGCTGATTTTCTTCCATTGGTCTGCAAATACATAAATACTACAAACTTATTGGATGGGGTATGGATAACAGATATAATGAATATACTATAGGATGATCTATATTACATTGCTGTACAGAGAGCTAGCTAAGCGTTTCGTTGAGGCATCAGATGACCGGAACGCTGACTTGTATTTTGCCCAGAAAATAAGTATCTGCATACAAGCAATGAGGCAATGTAGCTATCTGATGGTAAGGGAAGAAATGGTCTAAGGTACAGCACGCTTATCTAGAAGAAGACTTGTAATAGGTACACAGAGCATGCCATTTTATTACAGGCAGTGATAAAATGGCATCCATCGTTGCCAACATTTTAAGATGGAAACGGCGTCCAGATATTTTGTTCTGTGGAGGTCGAAAGCTTGTATAGCCTGAAAACATTACCTTAACAATTTATCCTCATCATCACTAGCATATTGAACTTCCTGGTTGTCCGCTGGTGCCGGCGGTGTATCGCTGCTGGTGCTTCCACTACGTCTGCGTCGTCTACGTTTCTTAACGCCGCGCCATATCTGAGGCAAGCTCGAGAGTTTGCCTGGGCCGAAGAGGCGAGAGAATAAAAGGACCTGAAATGTTAGTTGGTTTTTAAACAAGCATTGAATCTCACCTTCTTTCTGCCAAAACACAAACTTCACTAAGCATTTCCATCCAAAACTTGCCTGGAGGAAATCGCCTTTAGCGATAAGGTCGCCCATTTGTACAATGTTTTACTTTTGATGAATTTTAAATATTGTAATTGTTTGTTGTGCAAAGAAAACATATCACAGTAGGCCTGTCTGTACATACAGTGAGCAGAAAGTATGTCTCATAGTGATTAATATTTGCACCATTTTTGCTCAAAAATGACTGTGAGTAAATAGAGATAAACTAGATATAACTAGAAATGTAAAATAGTACATTTTCTACTTACTTTATCTGGTCTAAAGTCAGGAAACAATTCAGTGACATCAACATTAGCATATTTAGATGGTAACATCGCAGCAAGAGGTGTCTCTAATTTTTTAGGTCTCTCATGTTTTTGGTTCCTATAAACAAAACAAACATATTTCTTTATTCTTTATTAAATAGTAGATACAGTATGTTAGAGTAAATATTGTATGTATAGCATAGACCAATGGGCATGGTCTCTGAAAATAGGAAAAACTCCTCCGGAAACCTCCAACAGTAAGTAGATTGCTGGCTTTCTGGAATACTATGGGATGGTTGGAGTAAAGTTTATGGGAATTATAAGAGTGGCCGAGTTATGAGGATTAGTGTGGAAAAAGCTCAGTGAAACTAAACAAAACTAAACTACAGTAAGTATATTTTTGCTGGCCCCTTTGGCTTGTCTAATGAAATCAAATCAAAGTATGTTTATTCATTCGGATATTAGCAAGATATCTCTTAGAAACGTCGGTTATTACAATGTAATTTACTGTGTCTTTGGGACGTGACCTCCAATGAGAAGAAGACACGAAAAACTCATGGGGTTCTTTTGTTTTTTTTTTCAGTAATCATGTCAGATGTAATTAGATTGTTGTATATTTCGTCTCCAGACTGCAATGCAGAAGGTACTAAGTGTTTTCTATGCATCATGTAAGTATTTACAAAAAAAAAATTACAAAATGTAGTAGGTATGTATTTATATAGCCTAGTGCTTAGTATAGGGCTAGATTTGGCTGTGGGTAACGTCGTGCAATATTTATTAGTAAACTTACGGTATAGTAGATGGTGGTGGCATGAGGTCCCCGTCACCCTCCATATCTCCTTCATACCCCTCATCATTTGTCTGTCTCCGGTACTCATTCCTACCCCAACTGTCCCCTTCTTTTTCACTCTGAGGACAATTCTGAACTTCTTCACTTTTTCCCCCTATTGGGTCTTCCTTCACCTCATTCCGTGTGCTCTGTGTATCTTGATTAGTACTAAGGTCCTAATGTTAACACAAAACATATAGACAAGCACCACACATTGTTAAAACACACACACACACACAAAAGCATTAAGTAATTGACTATTTATTACTAGAAACTGCACTACCTACTGTAATCTCGAATGCCAATAAGGTAAAGCATGGCTGATCTTCATTTATTTATACCACCTACATATTATGTATACTTACCCATGTTTATGAGAAATAAATGAAATGAAATATTTTACAAGGAGAAATGCATCATGCATGAAAAATTCACACGTGACGGGATTCGAACCTGTGCCTCTCACTTGTCAGGTGAGTGCGCTAACTGTGCCACAAGGGAACCCACGTGACACGGCGTATTAGCAATTATGCTTCCTCCTTGTCTTAGGCTTGGTTTGAATTATTTATGGTTTTATTGTGAAGTAAAACCTACTTCAGCTATAAACTTATCAGAATAAAAGTTATAAATATTTTGTAGGTAAATATCCTATTACAGACTTAACTCAGTGAAAGCCAATGTGTTGTGTACCGAGTATTCATAAAATACATAAATTTATTATCAGTATGTAATCTGTTTTGGGCAGATACAATAATAATGGCCATGCTGACGTGCAAATAGAAAGAAGACTGATTTTATTGAACTTATAAAATAAATTTGCAAATCAATAGTTTAAAATACATAAATAAATACTAACAAGCTTATTAGTAACAAACAAATATCAAAATGATAGTTATTAATTTTATATTTTTCTGTACCAATAGATAAAATTTAACTATACAAAACCAATTTACCAGTTTTTGTTTTGGTTTTGTTTGACCAATTAATATAGTGTTTTGGTCAGTGACAAATAAAATACACATATGTAACACAAAACATTAATTGAACATAAAACATAACCAAACAAATATTGTAAAGCAGGAGACCTACCCAACAAGTTCAAGCCAAAGTCGACTTAAGGTGTCTCAACAAATCAGCACTTCACTACGGAACAATTTTGCAAGTGAGATTTTTGACAATTAACAGCCTTAGCTTGAAGCCTAAGCATCAATTTGTAAATGTGCCGACTGTCATTTAAACCAGCCGATCAAGAAATCCATATTTCAATGATAGTTCAAATCAACAGTGTTGTCGACGTCAGCTTGAACTTACTTGGTAGGCCTACAGATTCTTACTGTATCTCAAGGTAGGTATTTCTCAACATTGTGCAATTTTTAAAAACAAAATAAAACATTTCTAAATAAAAGTCCAATTTAGGTATATCTCAATATTGTAATTTCTCATGCTCATATGGGACTTGACTGCGGGGTATAATTTTAAAGATCTAATTTTTAGGGTGATATAAATATGAAAGTCTTGATAAATTTCTATGTCATAGCAAAGGTCAGCCAGATAAAAGGCCTAAAATAAAATGTACCTATTTACTATTTAGCTATCTGTTGAAATATCTTAGTTTGTGTTTAAGTTAGGTAAGTGATTGGTTTGGAAATTTGTGCAAAACTTACTCTGTCATCTTCCGCAACATCATCAATATCAAAGAAATCAACAGCTGATGGACTTTTTTGGCTGTAATCTGAAATGAGAGTACAAAACATTATTTTTTGAACTTATATGGAGGTATCAACAACAAATACGATGGCATAAGTTTAACAGGTTTTGTCGAGACTTATTCAGAAGCTTTTTAATTAATCACAGACACAATTAAATAGGTGAAATTGTTTACCAATCAAGGACCCTTAACGCAATCATTAAACTGTAAATGTTTGACGAAAAACATTGCTCAATTGCAAAACATACTAACCTTTCTCTTCGTCTTCTTTCGCAGTATCGTCTGGTTCCAGCACTTCAGACAGTATTGAACCTAGCCCCAGTCGAGAAAGCGAAGAAAGCATCCGCTTAGATTCACCATCCAGCAGCCCATCGTCTTCGAGCTGACCACTTTCATCGATGTTTCCAAACAAAAACCCAGTCAGATCAAGGCCCGAGGGACCGTGCTCGCTCGGATCGTCGCTGTCACACATGTTCAGTTATTGAAAGAGCGAACTGTGTGTCTACCAAGCCAACATTTTCAATGCAAAACAAAGTTATGGTAAATTCATTAAAACAAAGCGAAGAAAATACAACAATACTCAATGCAAACCAACCACAGACCACTGAGAGATACTACGAAACCAACCAAGCAAGCAAGAAAATATTTTGGCAAGCCAGTGCTGCCAGTCGATAAACTTTGTGTAAATCAAACTTTCCGAAAAAGAGACGATAATTTGACCTAGATTATTGTCCGTATCGTAGAATACTACCTCGGTTGTGATTTGGTTATGCTGATAGGCTGGTAGACAAATCACAACCAAAAAACTGCACGATATCTGAATATTATATTAAAAGTTAAGTGCATGAGTTTTTTTGAACCAACTTCAGAAAAAGGAGGAGGTTCAGTTCAGAATTCGGTTGTAACTTTGTTTTGTTTCATGGATGTTCGTCGATTTCTCGACGAATCAAAGACGATTTTGATGATTCATTTTCGGAAAGAGCATCTTCGGAGTGATGAGCAGAATAGGAACTCAGAAAGCAGTAAATTACTTACTTTTGGACTTCTGCCAGTAGAATCAAACCATATGCTGTTGGTTAGGTTAAGTTAGTTTGTTAGGGATTGATGGAGAATCTGGAACCACCAATTGGTTAGGGATTGATGGAGCACCTGGAACCACGTTCAAATCTGCTATGTGTTACAATGTTATTTGAAAAATTCGTTACGTACATTTTTGTTTGATAGAGTGTAACAAATTTTGTTACAATAAAATCACTAAATTAATTAATTAAAAAAGTCGACTTCAAAAATTAGGGAAAATAGTAATTGCTCCTACAAAGAATTTATATCTGATGACTTCTGTGAAGCGTCGGGCGAATGTCCGGCTGCAATGCAAAAGGTTGTGGGTTCTATTCCAAGGGTGCTAAAAATAATTTTTGTTCCTGGTTTGGGTGGCTTTTTATGTAAAAATAATAATTTTAAATTATAATGTTTAATAGATATTTTTAATAAATCTAATATAGTTTGTTTTTTTTTAAATTTAGTTTTGTATAAGTTTTTGAATTAGTTTCAGAAATGTACAAATCTAAATTACTAGGCAACACTGATTAGCAGTGACATTGACGGCTAAGTAAAGGCAAATTACGACTTTGAAGTTTCTGTTAGAAAGTTTCGTCTTGTTTAGGGTAAGAACTTCAAATATACTTCAAGTATCTCGTAGGTTTTATTGTTGAGAACTTTTTGGATTTGCAAAATTAAAAAAGGTGAAAGTATTTTAAACTAGCTGCGCTCCGCGGTTTCACCCGCGTAAGTACCGATCCCGCTGAAATATCGCGATAAAAAGTAGCCTATGTGTTAATCGGCCCGCTGATTCCGTATTATTGTTGCGGATCGATCCTGTCTAGGTAGGTAGGTACCTAGGTACATACCGAGTTTCATGAAAATCGGTTCCGCGATTTTTACGTGATTTAGTAACAAACGCACATACATACATACAAACTTTCAGATTTATAATAATAATAGGATTCAAGTAGGATGCTCGATCGTATGATGGATGCATGACGCACCGCACGAGCATTTTATGCAAAGAGTAGTTTAGATAATAGTACGCTAAGCTTTCAATAATTATTCTTACCTACCTATCGGTTCGAATATCGCCAGTAGAGATAAACGAGGAGAACGTTAGGTAAGTAAATAAGTAGGTAGGTAGGTAAAGAGCCCAAATTGTCTTCTTTTATTTAACTAAGTAGTAGGTAGGTATAGTACCTAGGTCCTGCAACCTAAACAATTTGTACCTACCTACCTACATAGGTATACCTACCTATTCTACAAAGGGTCATCCCCGTAGTAATTTCACTAATCGGATTACAACCAGACTAAGTATTAAGTTTGTCGGTACCTATACACATTGTATGCCAAGCCAAATTGTTCCCTGCACGGTTGGATGATCTGGTAAATTGATGTAAGGTACCTACTTTCCTACTATTTCAACTGCACTGCTTCTGAAACTGCATTCGGAGTGCAAAACTTTTCGGGAGAGCCAACAAGAGGAACAGGTAAACTTGTAAGTAGGTAGCTTCTAAGTACAGATCTAGATCGTCTAGAGTATGAGCGATGGCGTAACATGCTCTATGAGCCCAGGTTGAGCAAAAGTTGTCACCCAATGAATATTTGTTATTTTAAAAAGCTCTACGTGGATCGATCCTGGACCTTTATAGATTTACGCTTTATTTTCGTAATCAGCTGACAGAGACTGTATTCCTTGGTACAATTTTTAGCCTGATAATATCACAAGTGAAACAGCTCTGTTGTTCACTGACAACATCAGCAGGTAGGTAATATAGGTACCTACCTACGTAGTAACGTATACCTAACTCAAGCTGTCAACGGAGTTCTCACGGCCTATCCAAACTGAAACTGTAACAATAATTACTTCTTGGCTCCCTTTAATAATAGACGATCCTGCTATCGTACTTAAGTACCTACTCCTACTAATTCTATCTTAACATATCCACATATATAAGACTAGTAGAGTCCCGCGGTTTCACCCGTGTATGCCCCACGGCATTTCCCAAAATGAAGAAGAAAGAAGAAGAAAGAGACTCTCCAAACTTCATGTCTCTAGACCAGTGGTTTCGGATCTGCGTTGATATTCTTACACTTGATAATGACTTTAAAAAAATCGTTACAATTTTGGTGATTATTAGTGGTAGGTAGTTGAAAGTATGTACTAAAAAGGCCGACTTCCTAAAACCGACTTCAAAAAAGCTCAAAATAACCTCACCTACATACAGTGCCACCGACCTATCTGTTAAGTTATGTAATCTGAAATCGGGCAGTTTTACTGAGTGGGCCGATTGTAAGTTTGGCTGTCCGACTTCAGATTATCTTTAAAATATAAGTAGGATGGTCACACAACAGCATGTACCTACCTACCTACTTCTTCTTTCACCCTTCTAACCTATTCAATTAACCCATTTTATATGTTTATAGGTAGATCTGTACCTACCTACCTATAAAGTCTTAATGGATTTTGAAGGAAGAAATAGAACGTTTGTATAAAGTAGGTCCCCACCATACTCCGATTAATTAACTTCTTGTAAATTCGACGCTAAATCGTGTTTAACGCACAGTAATTCACTAAAGAGTCAAATGAGCTCTCTTCCATTGTAATTGAAAATCCTACTCGGTTCGTGTAGGTACCTACCTACTATTTAGGTGTGAGGTATAAAATGAGGTACTTTATCTATATTAAGTATTATTCTTTCCTCGGAGCATGGCTGACTAGGCTGGAGGGTGGTATAGGTCCTGGGCAAGCCTACTCCACCTAACAATGTCCCGGGCACTACAGCGCCATAAATAGCATGGGTTAAAAGTTGCTTGCGCCGTATAAATCATCTAAAATAATAAATAGATGAAAAGGCCAATTAGGTATTATGCGTCTTGCGATTTCACACGTGTAAGTCCCGATCCCGCGGGATTTGCGGGACTAAAAGTAGCCTGTCTTTCTACAGGGTCCTATCTATGTCTACACTTACCGAAATTCATCAAAATCGGTTCAGCACGAGCGGTTCAGGTATGTAAGCGTAACAGACAGACAGAGTTACTTTCGCATTTATAATACTAAGTAAGACGTGAGGAACCTAGGTGGATATCTGTAGGTTTAGGAATAAGTATTGATATCCGAAGAGGCAATGTTTTTCAGCCAGCCTTTTGGGTATCTACCTAGGGACTTTTTTAGATTTTTCGTTTTTAATAAGAAGTATTTGGTTAGGTATAGTGGTCGTTTAAATTTTTGATGTTCTAACAATATAGGTTCGGGTCGAATTGAGTACCTCCTCCTTTTTTACCGGACTGCGCGACGCAAAGAAGCGTTATGTGTTTATCAGTCTAAGTATGTATGTATGTTTGTTTGCTTTTGAAGTCGAAAAAGAAATTCAAAGAACCAATCTCTAACTTATAAATTATAGAAAGGTCACAACCTACCTCACAAAGCAGCTTTTAGCAAGTACCTAAAAGTCCGGCCAATGCCCGTCCTCTCCAGGGCCCTAGTAAAGCTCCGACTTGAGATTGTTCGTCTCAAACATAGCGTGCAAAGTGTTGAAGTTGTCTCCACGAACTACCAACAACGTTCCCCCGCAATTAACAACTGTAAAGTATTATAACTTTTGTTAACAGCCCCCACATATGCGTTTATCCCTCTCTTCTAGCGAAAGGCCATGTTCAAAACGTATACCAACTAAATGCAACACCCCATTCATCCGTAAATGGTTGAAGTTTCGAGACATAAAGGCGAAAGCTGCTTGAGATCTGCGCCCACTGTATTATGTCATCAAATATTGAGGACTGTATCCGGATAATACAGAACTTAGTAAATTGTCATTCAGTTGTTTAATTTGAAAAGTTTTCGTATACGTAACTCTATTAAAATTTCAGAATCATAGATAAAAAGAGTAAACAAAAAACGTACCTATATATTTATTTGAAAGTGACAGCTCTTTATTTCCTTTTTCTTTTGGTATTGCCAGTTCTTTGTTTACATTTTTGATCTCAAGTAGAGTACAAGTACAACTCTGCCATTTCCACGTAAGTACCTACTATCGTAAGGATGTAAATGACAACCGTTGCGGGAATAGTAGTTTGTGGACGCCCAACTTCGACCATTTGATACTAACTTGACCCTGGTGGCTTAAGGTACGTATTATAAAATTAATTTGTTAAAGTTATTTTATCAAAACAACAGTTGAATTCGGGGTTAACCGCAGAGGTGGGAAAATAAGTGGCGTTCATGCCCATTTAATTCACCGTTTAATAAAAGATTACGAGGAACGTTACGTACGTCTGAAGTCCTGAGCTACGTCAAACGTAAGCCGAACTTAGCTCCGCTCTCTGGGTAAAGGTGAGCACTCAAAATTTAATTGCCTCTAAACTTTACAGTCTAGCTAGAGGTTAAACTAAAACAACGAATACCAGAATAGAATAACCTACTTACGAGTTTTTACGTAAACTCATTTTTCGGTTTTAATCATGTGATGTTTATTACCTTTAGCATTGTTTTCAATGACAACGTTTCGAGACCTTTAGAGATCTCTTCTTCAGGATTGAACAAGATTGAAGAATAAATCTGTAAAGGTCTCGAAACGTTGAGCATTGACACAGTGCTAAAAGGAATAAACACCACGCGATTTCTATCCAACATCGCGAAAACAGAAGAAAAATCCAAGTAAGTTCTTTTAAATACCTTTCCATCTTTATACTCGTATTATAAGACTACTTTATTTGCACACAATATGAGAAAGGAATCTAAACTCAACTTTAAACGACCACTATTCCCTAATCAAATACTTCTTATTAAAAACGAAAAATCTAAAAAAGTCCCTAGGTTAGGTCGCCAGGGTTGGCGACCTACCCACATAAGCGTTTTAGGGTGTAGGGGATGATCGGCCCCTTGGATCGGTCTGTCTTCTTGTAAAAGGTTTTAAAATAGTTGTCTGGTGGACATATACAAAACTGGAGCATCAGAATCTACGTGAAGTTAGTTAATTATTTTGGGAGCTTTAAAGCGACTGCAAAGCAATACGGCCGACGGAAATTGTGTGGAAGTATTGGCGACTTATTTTTAAGTATATTACCTAAAATATGCGTGAAAATCGGCTTGGATAATTAACTTCAGATATGTATAATTTTTTTATGTACCTTGATGACCTGATATCTGAGGATTGGCCGTCGCAGCAGGCTAGCATGCGATTTTAGTACATACTACTAACACTACTCAATCGATCACATTTCGTTCGTCAGAAAATACGTGATGTCTGCCGGGCCTGGACTAATACTAAAACTAGACTATCTTGGACTAATAAGTATGTTATAGCTACCTACAGAATATACCAAGAAGGTAATGCCCACCGGTATACACCTTTATGTTAAAGTACCTAACTGAATTACCAAGCAAAAATAAATCGCTACTTACCTACTTAAGCAAACTAAATTCTTTTCAGTTACGAAAATAACTTGAACTAGAAAAGTCTACTTAAAATCACATGACTTCACAAATTTTATTCATATTCGATTCCCTTGGGTGAAATTTGTGGCCATTGTTGGAAATGAAAAGGGCAAAAAGTGACGTGCAAGGGTTTGCTCTTAAAAACTTTCCTTAGGTAAGTTTGTTGATTCAGAGGTTAGGGTTACACTGAATTTTCGTATCGGAGGGATAGATAGAATCAATTTTGGGTTGGAAGCATTTTTATAAAATAAAATCAAATAGGTGGAAAATACGTAATAGGTACTCGTAATTCGATGGCCTCTGTGGGGCGTCGGGCGAAGGCCCGACTGCAATGCAGAAGGTTGCGGGTTTGATTCCCGCCGGATGCAAGTATTTATCATTAAAAATAAATATTTATTTCTGGTCTGGGTGTTGTCTATGTATCATATGTATGTATTTACAAAATAGTGTTTAGTTTGGGGCTAGATTGCGCTGTGTGTAACGTCGTGCAATTTTTATCTATTTATATTTTCTTCTAATATATAAAATTTCCATGTCACAATGTTAGTTACCGTAGGTACTCATCCGAAACGGCGCGACCAATTTTTACCAAACTTTATATGCGTATTCAGTAGGTCTGAGAATCGGCTACTATCTATAATTTATAAGGCAAAACAACGTTTGCCGGGTCAGCTAGTTTATCTATATGTATATTTTACTGAAGTGGCAATGGGCAGGCCATATAGAAGGACTCGAAGGACTGATAACCGTTCAGGAGTAAAAGTCCTCGAGTGCGACCACGATGCAATGCGAAACGGTCGTTATTATTACCTGCAAAGTAAATGATCTAGGTCTCTAGGTGGGTATTATTCTGTCACATCTAGCCTACGTCAGTCTCTAGACTTCTAGATTATATGAGTCCAAGACCCTACATAATATAGTTATGTACAGGTGGGTTCAAAAGTGATGACACTGTGCATTTTTACCTACAAAAACGTTGTTATTAAATTCTTCCCTAGACACACGGGCAACCCCCTCCATTACTACAATGCTTATGATAAAGCGTCCCCACAGGACAGCGTCAAGGCGTTCCAGGCGGGATCCGAAGTTCCGTAAGGTCACTCCGAAAAGCACCATCCGGGATCAGTTATAGACAGATCCTGTCCCCAAAGCTAGTGTTCGGTAGACACACAGGCAGTGGGAACTCTCATACTTTAATCAGACTTCCTGGAAGACCACAGACTCTTCGAACTTTAGATCAAATTAACGATTCAAAGAGATATACCTAATGTAATATCCGAATAAATAAAAGTACTTTGATTTTTGATTGATTTTGATTTTTACATTTGCTTGATTTTGGATGAGGAATATAATAGGAAAATAAGGATACGTCGCAATTACTGTGCGTATAATGTTAAGCCTTATACTCACCCTCAATACAAACGTCGTCGACTGTTCCTTCCTGGATTAAGACATTAGTTAGACCATATATGTTTATGCCATGAAAACTATATACTTGCCATGCCATGACCATGCCCCTACGTTTTGTTTTGTTTTTTTTCTAATTAGAAGAAAAAGGAAGGGCGGACAGACAGCGAAGTCTCAGTACTAAGGTCCCATTTTTACCCTTTGGGTACGGAACCCTAGAAAAAAACAATACATAATCTATATATAGGTACAAAAAAATAATAAAAACATAATTTCTCTAATGTCTTTATCCAGGGATGGAACATTCGAGTACGTTTGTAAAGTTTGTAGGTACCTACCTATGGAGAAAAGAAAGAGAATCCTTTCCACTTATGGTAGGGAACCGATTTTGATCCCGACAGTGTACCTTCAAAAGGTCGTATCGAATCATTGTTTCTATTTTACACTAACAAACTTGTGTTAAGTACTATTAACAATAGGACAATGTGGTTTTGTTTGTATGTATAATGTTTCTACGTCCAAACTGTGCCTTTGTTTAATTAAAATTAGTTGTTGCAAAGTTGTAATAATTGGCATCGCTAGAGTCGGTCGGTATGCGTGGTCGCTGCCGCGTGAGATACGCTAATTAACATTGTATGTAATGTAAAATGAGATCGAATTTAATATTTGTAAATTAGTATTTATCAGTAGTTACATATTATATTACTTCACCTATTCATATTAATATTGGATGATTAAAAACTTTTTAAAGGAATAATTACATCTTCAAAAATTCACTCGCAGCCAGGTTTGAACTAGCGTCTTTGGGTCAGTACCCCATTGTCTTAATGAACAAAACCACACGAGTTCCCGATTTTAGTTAAGACATTAGGGTACTGACTGATAATGACAGTATTATTTTTAAAACATATTTACATAACAACTCTACCTACTTACAAAATGCCACAGTTTGTAACCTTTACCACAGAATACATAAATAGTACAAGTACCTTTACACGAATAGGTACCTACTAATACTCCTAATGCTATCAAAATTGGTACCTGCCTACATAGTTAGCGCGATTCGGTTAATTCGAAATACCCCTAGCCCGCAAAAGTACCCAAAGACATATTTCAATCGTCTTGTGTTTGTTACGATCGCCTTTCGGTTTTATTTCGATCTCCTTATTATAATTAGCTCTGTGGTAGGTACAGTGTGTTCATTTTTGATCGTCTGTCCGACCGGACAAAAGTTACTGGATGGCTAGACCAGACTAGTCTGGGGACCAATGGGCTACTTACTTACCTATCTACAACTTTTATTCCCGGGGACGAACTTCTGGGGACGAGTGAATCCTGAATTCCTGATTCATCAGAATGTCTTACCCATCAGAACCTCGACCGAAACTTCCCGCTCTCACAACAGTCGGTTACATCAACTTGAAAGAATTTATTTCGAAAGAAAACTTCGTTTTATTTACAAGCGAACACTTGTGTATCACGTTTTTTACGACTTACGGAAAACTTCTTTGTTTATTGTATAATGTTTTCTGGATAAATTTCGTCACTTTCGGTTTACATGCGATACCTAAGGCGTTGAAGTTTTCCGGGATGTTCATTTCGAAACAATAAATTAGCTCTCCAGGCGATTTTTTTAATGAAATAGAATAATTTCTCTTCTTTTTAGATTAGGTAGATAGATTGGTGTTCATTTATACCTACCTAGTTATCTACCCGTATATTCACATCGGCTACCTCCAATTTCGAAGTGGCCGCTGGCACTACGGTAGTCAATAAAAATATTTAATGTAATCAGCCCCGTCCGTTTCTTCCTATTTGCCACCTTGGTGTCGGATGGTGTTTTATACTGGTGGTAGATATGTGCACGAAAAATAATAATCTAAAAATAACTGAGGTAGTATTTATGTATATTCGGCATAATTTTATGTAACCTAGGCAATCATTTTACATAAAATGTAATTTAAATAATAGGTAAACGTATCTAAAACAGCTGCGTGATCAATCTCTATTCAAAAGAAGAAATTACCCGTTAATTTATAACCCGAAATCGCGTAACCGTCTGTTTATCACACTTTACTGAAATAATAGTATTCTGCGGCAATTTAACTAGTGCAGGTTCGAATAAACAGTTATTAGCATTAACCACACATCCTAATTTTAGATCCCGTTTCAAAGCAAATAACTCGTTGACTAACTGACGTTTCACGGTTTCCCCAGCATCAAGCCGATCATCCAACTACTAACTTATCTATACTAAACTAAGTAAGTTATTAATAGAATGGAAAAGAAAAAAAAAATACATAAAAACATACCTAACCGCACATCAATAAAAAAAAGTCTGCATTCAACGGCTTGAAGTCGATCCAATGTAAAAAAAAATGTGAGCCGTCACGGCACGCCTGGCAGATGTGAATCATCGACTCGCTACATATATAATAGTTCATATTATATTTCATCTTATAGCTTGGCGAGGCGTCGCCATGGCCTGTACCGCCACGCGGGTTTTTAGGTTTACCCGCGCCTATAGATGTTTCACATCAAAAACATCATGTGAACTGACGCCCTCAAATATATCTTTTTTGTGGTTACTAGCCTGTCAGTTTTAACCCATTTACCCAGACGACCTCGGTGGCGCGTCGTGCGAAAGCGCGACTGCAATGCAGGAGGTTGCGGGTTCAATTCCCACCGGGTGCAAGTATTTATGCTTAAAAAATAAATATTTGTGTCTGGTCTGGGTGTCCCTCTATGTATAATATGTATGTATTTACAAAAGAGTATTATATCCGTTGTCTAGTCACCGTAACACAAGCTTAGTCGCTTACCACGGGGTTAGATGGCGCTGTGTGTTGTTCGGAGAATTTATTATTATTATTATTTGTTGTTACCATTACGGATACTCGGGGCTATGGAGCACCCGGACCTTTGGAAGGCGTGCGTGGGGCCGAAGCCAACACGTAGAGGCCTGTTTTAGTAACATTTTAATTTAAATTTTGTGATGGACACCAAACCGGCGGTTATCCCTGTCTACACTATAAAATGCAACCAAGGACAACCCCCGGTTTGGATAGAACTATTGTGTAAACTACGGGTGAAAAACTACTTGGGCTATGGAAATGGGTTGGTAGTGGATTGGATACTGGGGGGAACTATGGGGACTATGGCGCCTGCCGTAACAATGTTCAATAAACATGTAAAAATGGCAGGCGGAGACTCGCCAACTCACAAACTGGGCCACCCTAATTAAGCCGAGCAAATTACAGCCAGGGGGCAACAGGGGCGTGAGTGGCTGAAGGATGGAGCAACCTCACCGGATTTTAAACCATCCTAGGTAATCCTGTGGAGCGGGCCAACTCATCACTGACGTAAGGTGTCCATCCTCCGAGCATTTCTGCTCTCGCGACTCCACTCTGATCGGCCGGTGAAGGCAAGCCAGAGGCGGGGGACCGCTTCCTCGTCAGTGTTCACTCCGACCAGCCAACTAAGGCAAGCCGGAGGTGAGGAACGGTGGTTTCCCCCTGGAGCACTCGGGTAGCCGCGGGGTCGCTACTCCCCGACACCTCGCCTCAAGGTGCCCTTATTATTATTATTATTATTTCGCATTTATTTTACTAGCATTAAAGCTAGCAGCTTCAAACCTACGGCTCGGTAGTCGGTACCGTAAGAATAAAGAGCTGCACATACTAACCAGTCGTTCAATATCCTCCAACAAATCCTACGATACTGAAACGTCGAGCCATCATCGCATGCGTCTCGCGTGCCGACGCTTAGTCTCACTAAATGTATATTCGGAACATTTTTATTGCGAGAAAACGGCAATAAATACGCTATAAAGAAATAAATACGCTAACATGTAGTACTGACGTGTTTTGACCTTGATTGTGGATGGACATTTTTCGTGTTGAATGGCCGATTTTCGTAGTTTACGGCTGGCAATTGGTTGGTTTTCTTTTTCTATTTCTTTTTGAAAATAATAGTTTTATTATTTTGTCATAACTTTGACGTTTTTTTATGTGCGTTTGATTAAACAATTGGCAAGTGACGGTTTAGTTTAAAGTCGAGGTCTCGAATTTAGCGGATCGGAGGACCGGGAATTTAGTCATTTAGAAAATGTCGTGAGGACTAAGTACTCAAATTGTAATTTGTCAAAATAAATGTTTCAAGGCATAACAGAATATCAGCGCTCCATTCCTCTACGCAAATGGAGCAATATAGCTAAATTGCGTCCTTTTCAACAACCTATAGTTGTAAATTAGAATAATGTATTCAAGTTGTGATGGTTAACAACCATAAATAAGTTTTCTTTTTTTTATTTCTAATTACTATGAAATTATCTCAGATCAACTTTTGCTCTTTACCTTAGTTTTACTCGATCTATCTGACTAAACTATCGGCAGAGAGTTATCTGCCGATAGTTTAGTCAGTATGAACTCTTGAACAGTGGCCGCTACCACGAGTAGTGCGCGTTGGAACTATCTATCATACATGTTTACACTGTTTGACCTATCGGCAGATACAGGTAAAAATCTTTAGTGTGCAGGTGGTCCAAGTAATCGCAAAGAAAGGAAAAATGAAAAATAATTGCAAATTATTTCCCAACTTCATTAAGAATTACCTAACTGCTCAGTGCACTACACTGTAATAGTTATTCTAGACTTCAAACGAGAGGAACGGCTTTTGTTCGCGATACTTTGAAACTACTTAAAACACCAGTTGATTTTATGCGAGAATTTATAGCTTTTCTAGGTAAATTTTAACTTTTTAAATTATATATCTACATAATATTTATCAAATGGTGTTACTAACACCTACCATCCAATAGATAAGATATAATCCACCATTTTAGGGTTCCGTACCCCAAAAGGAAAACAAACGAGCCTTAGAACACCACTCGCTTGTAAGTCCGTCTGTTTATTTTATAAAATAAAAAGAGTCCGTATGTTTATAGTATAAAATAAAATAAGTCCGTCTGTTTATAGTATAAAATAAAATAAGTTCGTCTGTTTATAGTATAAATTAAAATAATTGATGGGTGAGCACTTTCTCACAAGGTTTTAAGTGACGATAGGGTCTGAGATGTAGCCCTCTTACCTAAATATACATGAACAGTGGAATTAATAGCTAACCATGCCATTTTTGCATTATCTAAGTTTTGTTAGTTTTTTTTTTATTAACGTTAAAGCTTTTTGGTATGTAAAAAAATCAATAGGTAAAGTATATAGGTATGTAGTAGTAGGAACTTATTTCAATCAATGCAAGTTTCATAAAAAACAATATAAAGAACACTTTAGAAAGCGGAAAACAAGAATGAATTCAACAACCCGTAAGGAATTTATCTTCGTAAGCATAAATCTTTCGTAGCACACTGTCTACGGCTACAGCTACGACATTCTACGTTCGTAGCTTCTCTACGGTTTTCATTGTAAAGCTGTATTTACTTTCTGATGATGTAGGATGGATGCAGGTAAGTCTGTTGCAGACTCAGTTACAACCAAAAATTTGATGAAAGTGAGCGAGTGCGAGTGGAGCAGAGTCATTAAGAAGGTGGGTAGGTACTGTTACCATTTTCATACAAACATAATACCAAAAAATAATTATGAAAAATTTTGTTTTCTACCCTAATATCGGTATTATTCGGATTAAGATATTATTTTTACAGGGCCCCCACCACAAGGTTTTCCAAAATATTCATTCGAATTGAAATAAAACGGAGATACATTTCGTTCATTTTTACAGCGTACTGTTACCCACCTTCTCAATGTGTCAGTTTAACATGCAACGATCGTTTTCATAGTGCGATAGAATCCTAGGATTATAAAAACGAGCAATGGATGCTAAACTGACCGACTCCGCTCCGCTCGCGAAATATTTCTTCGCCAATCATTTGGAGTGTCACACATTTGATCTGCAGAGACAAAAAAATATTAATATAAAACTAGTTAAAAGACAATATTATATTTAATTATATTAAAACGATATTGAGGATTAATATTTCTTGCAAGTTATAAGTATCTTAAGCCTGCTCTACACTCGCCCACGATTCTTGCTGTGAACTTAAAGCGCATTAAAATAGATTAAAAATATGGAAAAGTAGGTAATAACTTAATCATTTTACTGATTTCTCGAATGTAACTACATATCTCATGTTATATCTTACATATCTCGTCTTGTACACTCATGACGACCTCTGTGGCTCGGGGTGCGATAGCGCAATTGCAATGCAGAAGGTTGCGGATTCGATTCCCGCCGGGTGCAAGTATTATGCTTAAAAAATAAATATTTGTGTCTGGTTTGGGTGTTCTTCTATGTATAATATGTATGTATATACAAATGAAAAATATAATATAAAAATATAAGTATTATATCCGCTGTCTAGTCACCGTAACACAAACTTAGTCGCTTACCACGGAGCTAGATTGCGCTGTGTGTTGTTGACACAATTTATTTATTTATGTAAAATACTGAGAGCGTGGATGCGTTCGCTTTCGCACAGAGAACCAACACGCGCGAACTTTGGTCACGGGACAAAAAACCGGTAGTCGACGAACACGAGCCGAAGCTCGACGTAGACACGAAAACATCTTCCTTCAGCTCACGGCTTTCGCGGCCGTTCGTACCGCGAGTGTAGAGCTGGTTTTGTTATAACGATGAATGCTGTCATTCGGGCACGTCTTCAACACATGGATTTGAGACCAAATAATAAGATTTATTTAAAAGATAAGATTTTATTATTAATTTTATAGATGAGAGTTTGACCAGTAGACAGATGTTTAGTTAGGTATCTATGTATGCAGTCCGACATCAGGTCACCATATTGGAAACCTGCTTGCTTAATTTGGGGTTAAACGTGGCTATTTGATATTTCCCATATCATTTTTGTACCATTGATTGGACAAATAGGAATTCAATTGTTTTCTTGATTTCCCGTTTGTCTCATTAACATCTGCAATATTTAACATTAGTACTAACTAGCTGCGCCCCGCGGTTTCATCCGCGTAAGGCCCGATTCCGCGGGAATATCAAGATATAAAGTAGCCTATGTGTTATTCCAGGTCTACAGCTATCTACATACTGAGTTTCATGGTAATCGGTTCACCGGTTTTTATGTGATTGAGTAACAAACACACACACACACATACATATGCACAAACTTTCAGCTTTATAATATTAGTAGGATATAGGATAGGATAAACTATCCAAAGCCTAACAATAACAATAATGTGCATAACAATGATAACCTCCTTATTAAAAATTGGTAAAATATTCCTCTACAAAAATACTGAAACAACATTGCAGTTAATTTAAAACTGCTGCACAGAAGTGAATCAAAACAAGCTAAAACTGTTTCACCTAAAAATGTTTTACACAGCAAATGTTTTGTTGACCACTTCTGTAGTGAGATTTTAATTCAGTTTTGAATAACTAAAATGGACCAGTTTTTACGTTGCGTTAAGGCGAACATGCAATGATTGCGTATTATGTAATATTGTGGTCTTTATTTTATACTAGCTGTATTCCGCAATTTTGGGATCAAAAGCAATGGTGAAATAATTTTTGAAATCGGCACAAAAGTTTTTAAGTTTATTCGTTAGAAACATACGACACATACACAAAATACAAATCATTCCTCTTTATAATATTAGTGTAAACTACCTGTATCCGGGGTTTCACTCGCGTAAGTCTCGATCCGTAGAAATTTCGAAAAACCCTTTCTTATCAAGTGCATATTATATCATATTTTAAAAATCACTCTCCAAATATTCAAATCCAAATAACTTTCTCTTCTCTGTCAGTCTCCATCAGTTATTTAAACAACGGTAACAGTAATAAACACTACGCGATAACCAAAAAATGAGTTAAATTCTATCCAACATCGCGAGAACAGAAGAAAATGTTGCAAAAATAATTATTAAGCAACAAATACGAACCCTTTCATACGAAAATAACAGAATTTACTCTATTAATAGTATCTACCAACATTGTAATCTCATTACTGAACTGGTTTAAAAACCATTACAATTTGAATTTACCAGGAAAATTTTAAAACAGTCACGACATTTCGTTTTATTATAACGCTAAAACGATCTGATACGGCTAATCACCTTACGTTTAGGTTTGCATAAAGCTCATTAGCTATCGGAGTTCGTTTACTGTATACGTTAAAGTTACTCTGAAAATTTTATCAACGGGCAAGTATGCAAGCAGTAGATATTTTGTCGAATTTAAAATTTCGATTCAAAATTTTCATAGAGTTTCTAACGCGTGAGATAAATAGCTATCAGTAGTGTTTTGTTTAACTTATTAGATTTAGTATATTAGTAATATTGTAATCTTTAGTATTAAGTGTTGAAGTTAATAAATAAATAAAAAAATAAATAAAAAGGTAATATTTTATTTATGTAACCAATTATTAGAGCATTAAGTGACTCTCGCTCGAGTATTCTCTATATCAAAAGAAGTTAAATGTAATAGTAGACTTTGTTTCAATTATCCAAAACTCTATTTTGATCGCGATCAAATTCGTCTCTGCTCTCCGGCTCGGCTTATGTAAACTGACTTTTATTTTGAAATTAACCTTCTTTTTTTTTGGTGGGTGTTTATGTTTTAAAAGATAAACACCTCGAAAAATGAGTTTAATTTCAATCCAATTAATGTGCCCTTTTATTTAGTGTGGGCCACTACAATCTTAACATTAATTGCCTTTATTTACAAAAAGAGCTGTTTTTTTTTCAATGATACAACTTCAAATTTTCGAAAAAAAAAGTTCGAATTTCTAAAAGTCGTAGAATAAAAGTGGTTCGCCTAGACCTCTAGAACAACCCCCTTTCGGCTTAATATCCCTCCTCAGAACTGTAAAAAGCTGACCTCTAAATAATTGATCTAATGAAACAAGATCCTAAGGTCTAATCTTGGTCACAGCCAGCAAATATAATGTACAAAGATCTAAAGGCCTAAATGATGTCAACTAAACTGAACGGAAAAACCTAATTATAACGCATCCCTACTACCTGAATTAAAACGATATAATACCTAATTAATTACGATCAATCTGACCTACCTATCTAAACTACCTAATTCGTTTGTGTGATGTACCTTTCTATGTTTTTGGCTCGTGTGAAAGTCTAATAGTTACAGATACCCTCGTTGTGCATTGTAGTTAACTCAAGGTTCCATATAGTAAGACGAGATTACAGAAAACCTACACCTGTCCAAATTATCCCAAGTATTATCTGTACTCCTAAACCGACTTTAATTGAAACGTTAAAGGAAAATTTAAGATGATCTTTTACTGTTTTATGTGATCAAAATTGTTGCTACTTGAATTTAATTAATTACCATATAAATTGACAGAAAGATGTCTCTACTATCTATGTCGGATCCTCAACTCTAGTCTACAGAATGAATGTTATAAGAAAGCTAACTTAAAATTAAGGGAATTAGGTATAAATAATGATGGTACACAATAAATTAGATATCAAAATATTGGTTTTATTAAATCCGATGATTCGATTATCACGTGGAGAAAGAATCATCAAGAAAACTCCACGGACCTAGCTATCAAAGTTAACAATATCGGACGTTAATTAATTGAATTATGAATTTTAATCTCTATAGTAACTTGACCAAAATGTATAAAATAAATGGACTGCTGACAACAGAGGAATTCCACAATCCTAAAAACTATTATAGTAAATCTCATTATGAGACTTTATAGACTTCAGGCAAATACCTTATCTATTAGCGTGAAATAATCCTCTTTATGAGAATTTGATAGTTTGATAAACTTCATTCAGTACACCTGTACTCAAGTCTTTGTCGATTGCGTTCCGGATTCAGTTTGCAAGAAAGCAGAATTGCTAGACCTCGAAATCCGATCATCAAACCAATATTTCCCACAAATAGAGATATAAAAAGAAGGTAAATTGCTTACGTATAGATTATGATTTGAATTAATCTTTATTCATGTAAATTCCACTCGGAAATATCAAAATATATGTACCAAACGTACTTAGGCTTTTGACTTAGTTTTGGTCATTTTACTACAGTAAAATTAACTGATGGATCTTGTCCAAATATAATTTAGAATTAAATTTATTAAAAGGAAACCTCCTTACGAGCGTTTTCCTATAATTTTGTCCTCAAATATGAACTTTAATTTGAAAAGGTGAATTTACAATAAACAGGATTCTTTTATAGAATTTCCTGTAGACTGTCTTTAGATAGACTGATTAAACAATTATGAATTTACATTAAAGCTGTAAGCAAACACATACAAAACACAAACACGACAAAAAGGACGTTCCTTCGACTATGTTAGTCTTAGAACAAAAGGTAAAAATAAAAGATATTACAATGTACTTTCCCACCAGTACTTTAGCATCAAAAGAACAATCAATCAGCGCAGGGATTGAACCTCGCTTTAGATAGAATAATTATTGCATACAACTATAAAGTACTTTGTAATCAATAGTACAGTAGGTATATTTCAGTACAAATGCAGGGCGAGAATCGAACTCACAAGGGCTGCATATTAACTTATAACGTCAAATTAACAAACATAAGCCTAGTGCAGGAGTCTAACCTGACACAAATGGCATAAAATCATAAAATATGAGTAACTAACATATTCAACATACACAAAAATAGGTACAATTTATACATGTCCCATAATTAAGACTATCGAAGTCTACTCTTGGAGAAAAGTCGTTACAATTCAAACCTCCTCTAGTTTAAACAATGAAAATAATTAATAATGTACCTTATATGCTCTACAGGACTAGATACAGTATAGACATCATGGCTGGATCAAAACTGACTCTAATAACTTATTACTTACAAACACTGACTCTATAACATCTAGCAAAATTTATATAATTCAAACTTATGTATGGCACGCTAAAAGCTATACGTGACCGCTCTCGAGGACTTCCAAAATACCAGTGCTGTGAAGGAACGCTTCCCGCTTCCAAATTTGGCGTCATCCCCCGCAAACCTCCGCTTCGTCCTTCATGATTGGTCGAACCTTTAGCGCGAGCCCTACCTAACGGTGCCATCTACGTACAAATAATATGAAGTTAACAAAGATCAATATTTCTGTCGATTGATCAATATTGCAAGAATTTAATATGTCTACATATATTTAAAATTCATGAATAGCACCTGTGTAAAAGGTGGCTTTTGCGAACCGTTACAGAACACCCAGTATAAGTATTTATGAGTGACATTATGTATTTATTATTTATATGTATTTGTACAATATGCACAGTGCATAAGGCCAAATTAACATTAACGTTACAGTACATTTCGTATCAACTCATGGTAGGGACAAAACACCCGGATTTCCTCTCTCCACATGAATGGAAATTTCACGAACGAGGAATAATTAAAAGAGTTTCGGCTTAGCAGTCTCAAAGCTGATTTTGTTCCATACGTAGGTACGCTAAACTAAAGTCGGAACTGGGAAGTAACTTTTTTATCCCTTTTAGCTTCTTTTAGCATTTGCTTCATTGGATCCTATTAGTTCGAACCTAAATACCTAACTAACACAATTACAACTTCACGTAAAACAAGTTAGATGTGTAATTTATATTACCCAACTGAAGTAGGATCACATGTAGGGTACGCGTGCTATATCTTAGACAACAGCGTCATTTGCTATAGTGGGACTAGTATACAAATTCATATCTGTAAATTACAAAAAAAACACGAAACTCAAAAACTCAAAAAGTTAGAGTTTTCAGGTCGCTCTAAGGCCTCTAACTTGACCTTACGACTGCTTTCAGAGATAACAACCGGGAACAACTGATTAATGTGCCTTCCGAAGCACGGAAACGCTCAAGAAAACGATTTTTGCCACACAAATTATCGGTCACCCATCCAAGGGATGACCGCGCCAAGCGTTGCTTTACCCGCACGACCATTCAAGATCGGCAGGTACAGCTAGGCCAATGAATTTCTATCAGCGCCAATGGGCGCTGACTATTACAAAGTATTGTCATCTATGCATATTATGTGTATTTATTATGTATTGATTGAGAAAAAATGATTGATTGATTGAATTACCTACTTAAACTCACGACCCCATTCTCTAGTTAGGCGCTCTAATCATCTGCGCCAAGCGAGCCAAGCGACAGAGTTGAATAAAAGGAACACATTATTCTGATTTTTCGAGTTAGTTATGTGGGTGGTGGCACTATTTACGGTAGACAACATTTGTAAAAATGCCTTAAAATCACTATTTTAGAACAAAAACCATTTTTCTAAACGTTTTCCCTGAAGTAATTCACAAGAAACAAACTTGGAACTATGTAATCGTTTCTCTTTCCAATTAAATGATGAGTTTTAATTGCGTAAAAGCCAACACACAACAAACGATTCAGGTCAGTTTTATAAAACTGCATTTGGTTTTTGTCAAAATAGACCAAATTGCTAAATTGACATCACAGCGTTTCATTTTGCGCTGAAAACTTTTAACCTTTGCATTGTCGAGTACAGAGAGTAGAGTCGAGCTATTTGATCAACTAGGTACCTTCACTGTTATTTAGTTTGGTTCGTCGAACGTTTTTGTTGATTCGGTACTATTTGATGTAAATAAATTGTGCCCTGTAGGTATGTTTAATATGAATTGCATTTAAATTCAGTTACAGTGTCAATGGAAACCTATATAGGGGAGAAATGAGAGAGTTTTGATGTTGTTTTTCTTTTTCATTGATTGGTTATTATTAGGATTTAATAGTTATTCAATTTGTTTATTATTTTTTATAAATTTCATTTATTAAACTATCCTAATCTCTAAATACAAATAATCCTCGAGGAATTCGCTGGCCTTGATACTCGCGGAGTGAGGGACACCGTTAGGGTTCAGTTGGTAAACCTATGGCAGGGAGCCCAACACACCGAGCCGCTTTCCCCCAAGAGTGACCTGACATAAGGAACATTACCCAAGTTTTATGTTCGTATTATGGATAGGATAGGTATATTTTCTACGAAACTATAATGGACTACCGTAGATAGGTTACTAATGTTTTCTAATCTGAAATTCGTCCTGTGTTTTAAGATTCAACATTTTAACAATTCAACGCTCTTAACTTTTTACAAATTCCACATTGCTAAGAATTAATTATTTTATAAATTTGGGAAAACGGCCCAGAAAGTAAATTTAAACTTATTGCCACTACTATTTTTAGGTTTGATTTGACCAAACCAGAATAAGCAATTCTCCGCATAAATCATCATTTTTTCATTGAACAGATCGAGAGCCTTTCAAATAGAAGACGATTTATGCGTAGAATTGGCTTATTCCAGCTTGGTTGAATCGAACCTTAACTAAACAAAATATTTGTACTACATTACGAGATAAGAAGCAATTGTATATCTAACTGTAAATGCTAGTTTTACATGCCCCCGATCTCGTCCCCACTATAAAATACATATGATCTTTATCGTTTTAGGATCTCATTATTTACACTACCAATGAATTTTGTTAGCTTTGACGGTTAAATTGAGAATATTTTGTTGAATTCTTTAAGTTTCTTCGGTGCGAAGGTTTTTTTTACGTAGAATTGAAACTAATTCGGTATAACTGCGGTGGAGGTGGAGTTAAGTCATACACCAGACAAATCTTAGTGATTTTTGGTGTTTCGAATGTTATTTAAGTTTAAAATCTGTTTCAAAATTATTAGTACCTATTAGCTTCTGGTGACCAAAGGGCTGGCGGCTACTTTGGCCAACAAATAGGTATTGCTATCCAAAGGGGCAATGCAGCCAGCCTTTTGGGTACCATATACCTAGGGACTCATTTTTGGATTTTTAACAGCCTTTTAAATAAAATGGTTCAATTCTAATGAATAATGGAATTAATGTATGTGTGATCAGAAGTCTATGTACGTTGTGCGTTATTATATAGAATTTCTACCTAGGAAATGTGTACCTATTTTACATTTCATGTGACACATTTATGTATAAACCTAGGTTCTACGTGGTTCTACCTACATACCTACTTATAACTATCTCAATCGTCTAAAACTCGAAACGAAAGCTTATCCGAACATTCTTAAACAAACTGTGAACTCGTTTGCCGAGTCGACGCGACGGTGCCGGGATGTAGTGAAATGATGCAGTATGATGCATCACTCTTCACTACGCTTCTAGCTTCCATTTCAAGTGAATTTACTTTAACTTATAAGTGTTTGTGCAGACTTCAGGCTTTTTGTCGGCCTCTGTGTTGTATAAATAAATACCTACCTAGTTATAAGTACCTACTTATTAGTACTTAACTAATAAGTAAACTCAAACAATGAATGGAGCTAAGTCGTCTTACTATTAAGCTGAGCTATTAACTTAATAGCT
The DNA here is from genome assembly GCA_958496205.1 of Idaea biselata. Taxonomy (NCBI): domain Eukaryota; kingdom Metazoa; phylum Arthropoda; class Insecta; order Lepidoptera; family Geometridae; genus Idaea; species Idaea biselata. The sequence goes on along the minus strand of OY292401.1, from coordinate 7,101,992 downwards.
TAGCTTAATAGTATACTTAAGTACTTTATTAAGTATTGGCCTGATCCAGCTAAGATTTAGAAACGATATAAGGGCACGATTACTTCGTAATTCGATTTTCTATTGCTCTAGCTAGGCTAGAGCTAGGCTACCTACTAGAAATATGGTACTAGCGTGATCTAATTCGTTAAGACATTGGGGTACTGACCCAAAAAAGACGTTTAAAACTCGCCGCGAGTGAATTTTTGAAGAAGTATAATGTTTCTAGGGCACGATTAATAAAATAAACCTATTTTTCATATTTGTAAGACTTCGTTGGATCAGTTGTGATTTGGAGATGATCTAAACAAAACGATGGGGTTGGTGTGTGATTGATCAATGTTGGATTTGTTATGTTGAACAACATTTAGGATGAATTTGATGCCGCAAAAGAGCGAAGTAAACAATTATTAGATGCAAACATTGAAAACTTGGAGAGTCGGCGAATGTCTGTAGTCTACGGAGACTCTAGAGTTGCCGGCTTTTTAACTGTTGAATAAATAGGTACCTACTTCAAAATTTCGTCGACATCTCTCCTAGACATTTTGACTGAGCGTCGTCGGATAACATTTAGGGAAGTCTTTCTGTAAGAACAAACAACACAGTAAAACAAACTCTGAATCTAAGTACGTATACTCAACAAGAAGCTCCAATATGGATTTTTAATACTAATTATTAAAAATCCATATTGGATAAAAATTAAAGACATTGTTTATGGCATGTGGCGTGGCGTGGTGTGTCCCTTCTTCAGGACCTGTAAAGGTCTCGAAACGTTGAGCGTTGAAACAATGCTAAAGGTACCTAATAAACACCATGCGATTAAAACCGAAAAATGTCTTTAATTTCAATACAACATCGCGAAAACAAGAAAATCCTAAGCATCAATGAAATCTCCTGACTCGATTTAATGTGTAGATCAGAGAAATATAACCATAGAAACGCTTTGTTCTACTATGGTGAATTGGTGATACGTTCAATACTAAAATTCACTTTGACATAAAAACCACAGCTGACTTTTTCGCTCTTACTAAAAATGACTCAAATTTTGAATCTATGTAAAATCAAAGAATGCAAAAAAAAAACTATAATAGGTACTTGTTTTGTTTGACACGTTACTGGTGTAGATAATGTAGGTATTTTATTAATATTTTAACTTACTTCAAAATCGGATGAGTTTCTCAATTCGGTCGAGGCTATGTATATTAAGGCTGTTTACAGATTACTTGAAAATGACTCGGCCTACTTTTTATGACACTTTTTAAGGTTCCGTACCACAAAAGATAAAAATTGGTACCCATTGTGTTTTAATATCCAGCGAAGAATTTTTAGGTGTCTTCTCTGTAATGGCGCGTAAAAGCTTTTGAAAAGTTTAGTTTTGTAGGCACCAACGAGATCGTAAATCTCTCAAGTTTAGAAATAGTTCGTAGTTTTGGTAGTTTTCCATAGTTTGTAGTTTAAATTAATGATTTGCTTACCATTTATTTCAAGCAACAAAGGCCTAAAGATACATGGTACCTTTTATAAATTGACTAGCTCGTAAGTCCTAATTTCAAAAACCATACCTAAAGAACACACTCTCCAAATTTCAGCTCTCTACCACAGTATCTACTGTTAGCGGCTTAGGCTGTGCGTTGATTCATCAGTCAATTGTTAACAAAAAAAACAAGTGCGCGCGCCGAGTGCCATACCGCGTACCTACTCACTCAGCCGATATGCCGCCATAATAAAAACCACGTTTGCTATATGGAAGTGTCACTTATACAGGGTATTTTTTCCAATAAAAAACCGTGCGGGAGTTGATTTCTACATCAAAACGACCAACTTTTGTTCAAGCTGCGCCCAGGGGTTTTACCCGTTTAAGTCCCGCGGGAATATCAGGACGAAAGTAACATAAGTTCCTCTTCCAGGTCCCGTCTATCTCTATATCAAAATTGACCAAATTCGGTCCAGCGGTTTGGGCGTAAAAACGTAACAGACAGAGTTACTTTCGCATTAATCATATTACTAAGATTTTATTACGTTTTAGTGCGGCAACAGAAATATAATATTATCTTTAAAAACTGTCTAGCTATCACGGTTTATCAGATACAACTAGCTTGGTGACATACATACACACAGACATACGGACAGTGGACTTTGATATTCCAAAAATAGTAGAACTAAAGTTGTTCACCTAGACGTCTACCGTTAACCGTACCTCTGCATATATATTACCGCAAAAAAAAACCAATATAAATTTCGCATTAACTGTGTGGAGAGCCATTGAAAAGATCTCAGGGTAAGTCAATGTTTTCTTTGCAAACATCATACCTACCTCATTTTATATCTACCCACGTTTGACTTAAAGAAAATCAACAATAAAGTAAAACAGAGCTAGTACCACTCGTCTGCGTTATTAGCTTTCTTAGGTAACGATGTTTTATGAGAAAACATTGTTTTCACTCAAGACGTAGGTTGAGGTGCGTTATAGTGAACTTTACAATATATTGTACCTACATGTACATTTGTACAAGGAAAGCTGAAATGTTCTTAGATATAAGATAAAGTAGTATTATGATCGTAAATATGAACTAATTATTTTATTTGGGTCATAAGACTAGTAAATAAGGATTACCAATAGTACACCGTCTTAATTCACTTAACTAAATTGAATAATTAAAATTTAGAATCCAAAAATGAGGTATGGTACCCAAAACGCTGGAACTAGGAATTTGGAATTGTCATTTAGGTGTTGATTTTTTGAGACTAGCTTTGAGTGTATCTCAAAACACCCATAGGTCTCAGAATCTTAGATCAAAAATGTAAACATAGAACTGTCAATATCAAAGGAAAAAGTAAATAATGAGATGTCGCTTTCAAGTTAATGCATGAGTTTTTTGTTTCCATTTTTTATCTAAAATTCTTTTTCTAGGACCACAAAAAAAAACAAATATATAGATCCGTCTGATTAAGTTCCTAGCTTGCTTCATTATAGGAGACGCTTTCGTCTAGCTAACGTTGTAGTTAGGTATGTATTATGTATGCTTCATTCATCAAATTCCGTGATTAAACACCCAACGAGTAGAGACTCTTCGAGACACTTGAGATTCAGATTGTAGCTTCAAAGCCAACCCGAATTAAACAAGCTCGATAATATTAAATGTATGAACCACCTACACAAGCTGGGTTTGTCTTGATTTGTTAATCTAGACTCGAGCTGGAAAATTGATATTTCTCGTTAAATAACAACAATGAAATTGTTTAGTTTTCTGTGGCCTTTAGCCTAAATATGTATACCCACATAAAAATGTCAGATTATATTTATTAAATACCAGTAGGTGAGCGTGCTAAATCGTAAACCACCATCAGGTGAAATAGTGGTGACACGCTCACCGATGGTATATAAAAAACAAAGACAATACCGCGAATTTTTCTACAAAACACAACTCACCATTGCATTGCGGGCAGGGGGTGATATAATAACAATAATCAAACTTTGTAATTGGCACCTATATACACTTAGAGCGTGAAATAGTGATGCGATACCTTCAGTATAACTACTACTAAAACGACGTATCATTTCCGTGCGGGGGTATACTTATAAGAAACTCAGTGAATTTGATTCTAATGTCTTAAAACCATATGCATTTTCTGTCGAAAAAGTCGTGTGGAACGGCCATTTGTAATTTGTAGCATAATATAAACACTCCTAAAATGTAGCTACTAACAATGTTAATCCGTAGTTGGCAAATACAACAAAACAACCAACTCTGCGGTAACATTGTTGCTATGAATATTTAAAAAATGTAAGTCGTTTAGTGAGCATGCAACAGAAACTGCAAAACATGGCTGGGAGCTGTAAACTTTGAATTAAATCCAAAAGTCTGGGCTAATTAAACGTTGCCCTCAGCTGAGTTGGCAATGTGCAAGGAGCAATGGCCAACCTTCTGAATAACGTCCATATTTTACGAGATAGAAGCATGTTATGAATGTATGTGCTGCTACTTACCGAAATAATAAAAGTTTTCTCAAAGGAGTTGTTATTTGATGAAACAATGGTTCTGTTGAAGTAATAATTTAGGTATATCTTTATTTGTGTAAGTTTTAATTTTAATATATGAAAGTTAGAACCTAATAGTAATAGCTAGGAGATAGAAAAATACTAGCTGACCCGGCAAACGTTGTTTTGCCTTATAAATTATAAATAGTAGCCGATTCTCAGACCTACTGAATACGCATATAAAATTTGGTAAAAATCGGTCAAGCCGTTTCGGAGGAGTACGGTAACTAACATTGTGACACGGAAATTTTATATATTAGAAAGAAGAAGAAGACAAGCCGTTTCGGAGGAGTACGGTAACTAACATTGAGACACGGAAATTTTATAGATTAGAAGATATATATTATCGTGATATCAGTTTCAATATTTCTGTGATGAGTTTTGTTCGTTACGTCGCAGAATGTCCCTTTCGAAAAATGTTAGCAAAAAATCCTATCGCGGAATGTCCGTATCACAAAATGTCTCTTTTGCAGAAATTCCCATTCGCGAAATATACTGTATAGTTTTACGTGGATCTGTCTTAGATTAAAACAAAAAACTAAAGATACGGTACCTAGTCTCGGAAAATGAGACGATAAAACTGCGTCTAGCTGACGCACTTGCCTCAGTCGTATGTCGAACCGTTGTAGCGTGAGCACGTGCTGTCACACTGCGATTGTCTTTTTGACATCCATAAGAATGCCTATTTTGCTTATTTACAAAGCCTGAATAATTCTTAAAGACAATTGTTTTTAAATACAATAACTTTATGAAAATGCATATAGGTGTTTCTGGCTCATTTTTCGAATACGCAATGTTAGAATATACCGTATCTAAAGGGATCTGTTAACATTATAGTAATTATTATTGATTTGCTTATAAAGAGGCTGTAACTGGCATTAGTAACATGAAATTAATAATATCACACTCATATACCTACAGAATGAGATCCAAAACAAAACACGTAGATACTCGGAAAATGCAAGTGACTACGCTATTAATACCAGGAAATTCAAAGCTGGCATATTCCGCTGGATAATAATTATTTCTTTTGCTCATTTCACAGTAAAATGTAGAAAAGGATATTACCAACCGAGAGTATCTATTAGAAGCAGTAGTAAGGTTACTCATGTTTCACATAAATGTATGTAGGTAATGTAGAGCATGAAATCTAAACGAATGCAGGATTTAGTAGTAAAGATTTCATTCAAAATTAGCCATGGGGTAGTAATTTTAGTTACTTTGAAGAATAGTTTAATACTCAGATTGGCACTATTTGCTGATGGTTCGTGACGATTACGGCCAAATCCAGAGACGCTACTCAAAATTTCAGTTCTACTTAAACAAACTCAAATTTAGAGTAGCGCTAATTTTACGAAATAGATATCACATACAATTTAGCAGTTAATGCTTCAATAACATTACGGTCACATACAAACCCTTTAAAATTCAAAAGAAGTAAGATTTCCAAACCTAATTATTCTCATAGAACCTTCTTTTTCTTGAAATACATTCAGTTCACAGCGGTCGTCTATCTTCTAGTCGAGCTAAATCTCTGCGACTACAGTAAGAAATGTCCGCAGTGTATCTAGCTTACACTCCAACAAGTCAAGATCCATTATCGATACAGATTGTGTATTCGATACCATTCGGTTTCTTGTTGTTGTTGCTGTATTTTAAATCGAGAGATTGGACAAAACCTGTGGGTTAGATTAGACCTGAATACTTGAATACTGAATATCCCATACCTACCTACCTATAAGTGGTTAGGTACGCTATCGCCTTTGATTCTTTTCGAGCATATTGTCTCCCTAGCGGTGCCACCCGCGTGAGTTCCGATTTCACGGTAATAGGTACACCAGAACCGGAAACACATTTTAAAGATAGATATATACTTGCATCCGGCGGGAATCGAACCCGCAACCTTCTGCATTGCAGTCGGGCCCAACGTGCTACAGAGGCCATCAAAAAACTGTTTTGTATTTTATACTAGCAGACAGAAAAATAGGTCAACTACATAGCCCGTTACCTTTAGGTACTTACTATTTTGCTGCGTTGGAACATAATTACTATTTTAAAATAATTCTTGATTAATTGCCTCATTAGTTTTTTACATGAGACAGTATGCTTCGATTTGACCTCATCTCACCTGATGGATAGACACTACAACAGTGTGACATAATTACCTAGAAGAAACCTATTTACTATTTTTCGTTCGCAAGTATTATTTGTTTCCTCGTAGGTACACATTTACAACAAAATCTTATCAGAATTTAAATCGAGCAATAGGTATACTTACCTACTCGTAATTTCCTTTTCTAGGACTCAAGTGGACGTTAAAAAGGGGTTGTTTATCGTAAAAGCAACGGGAATTTACAATCTTGGATTGTGCCGATCCCTGGACGGATACTAAAGAGACCCGAACGTTATACTAACTCGTTACTAAACTCTTTGTTAAGAATAAACGTGTTTCAACAATAGAGATTTCATCTGAAGTCATATTATTAGGTGGTAGGTAGGTACATGGGTGGTACTTAAGCCCCTGCAGTACCTACATGTATTACGCCAGATGTGATTTTTCTTGAATTATCTTCTAATTTATAAAATTTCCAAGTCACAATGTTAGTTACCGTACTCCTCCGAAACGGCTTTACCGATTTTTACCAAATTTTATATGCGTATTCAGTAGGTCTGAATGTAGGTGTAAAAGATCCTAATGGTAACCTGCTATGCGAGGACCTCGCGGTGAAGGAGAGGTGGCGCTCTTATTTCCACGAGCTGCTCAATAAGCAGTATAAAGAGGTGCAGCCACCGGAACTCCCTCCGAATCTAGGACTTGTGCCACTGATAACCCCTGAGGAGGTGCGCAAGGCTCTTCGCTGCAAGAAAAATCGGAAAGCTGTCGGCGCCGATGGAGTCCCCATCGAAGTATGGAAGGCTATGGGTTCTCGTGGTGTGGGCATCTTAACCAACCTTTTTAACCGCATACTCGAGACCGGCAGAATCCCCGCCCAATGGAGACTGAGTGTTATCACTCCAGTGTTCAAGGGCAAGGGATCTGTGCAGGAGTGTGGAAGTTATCGTGGTATAAAGGTCATGTCTCACACCATGAAGCTCTACGAGCGTATAGTTGACTCTCGGATCCGGCAGGAGTGCACTGTCTCGGAGGGCCAGTATGGTTTCCGCCCCGGTCATGGTACCATGGACCCTGTTTTCGCCCTAAGGATCGTTATGGAGAAATACAGAACGAAGAATACGCCTCTGCATTTTCTGTTCCTGGACTTGCAGAAGGCCTTCGACTGTGTTCCTCGCGTGATGATCTGGTGGGCGCTGCGGTCCAAAGGGGTGCCAGAAACTTATACCGGTTCGATTGAAACCATCAGGGACATGTACCGAAATTCCGATTCTGTGGTGCGAACTGCTGTTGGTGACACTAAATCTTTCCCCATTACAGTCGGAGTCCACCAAGGATCCGTCCTAAGTCCGTTTCTGTTTAGCGTAATACTGGACGAACTGTCCGTAGTCATCCGAGACGCACACGAGCAGCCTCCGTGGATGCTCATGTATGCTGATGATATTGCGCTAGCGGACTCGGATAAGGGACGGCTTAGAAGGCGTGTAAATGCGTGGAAAGAGTCACTTGAGAACGGCGGTTTACAACTCAACGTAGCGAAGACCGAATACTTGGCTAGCAATACCACAGATCCCACACCTGTCTGCGTAGACGGTCACATGGTCGAGCGGACAGACCAGTTTAAGTACTTGGGATCTGTGCTTCACGAGTCCGGCGACATCGATTGTGACGTCAAGTCCCGCATTTTGGCAGCTTGGGCCAAGTGGCGGGAGGTAACTGGTGTCATCTGTGACCCGAAAATGCCGGTTAAACTGAAGGGACAGGTCTATAAAACGATCATTAGACCTGTCCTTTTGTATGGTAGTGCGGCGTGGCCATTGCTTGAGCGACATAAGCAGGAGCTGCGTGTCACGGAGATGAAGATGCTGCGCTGGATGTGTGGAGTGACGCGAAAAGACCGCGTCAGAAACTCCCGCATCAGGGGCAGCCTTCATGTCCGAGACATTGCAGACAAACTGCAAGAATGCCGTCTACGGTGGTACGGCCATGTTCTACGAAAACCGGCTAGTTATGTGGGAAACAAATGTCTTGCTATGGCGCCTCCGCCCGGCCGCGGCAGATTGGGAAGACCCAAGAAGTGCTGGCTTGACGTTGTAAGATCGGATATGCGTGCAAATGGCCTCACCACACGGGATGCCGAAGATCGTGCAAAGTGGAGACGTAAAAGTAGGAAAGCGGACCCCGGGCTCTCGAGAGAGATGCAACCGGGAACAACGCTCGGATGATGATGATTCAGTAGGTCTGAGAATCGGCTCCTATCTATAATTTATAAGGTAAAACAACGTTTGCCGGGTTAGCTAGTCATCTATAAAATAATAGTACATTATGATATAAGTGCGGTAAGTTGAAAATTACAGCCGAGGCGATATTGCTAGCCCGAGCCGTAGGCGAGGGCTACAAGAAAGCAGAGGCTGTAATTATCAAAGCGCACGTATGTCATACGACGTTTTATAACACATTTGCGAGGAAATAAATAAAACTCGCGCGGAATAATTTTTATTTGTTCACAAATTAGCGATGCGCGGGCATCAGTGCTTTTTTTTTTAAGGCAACGGTACAAAAACAGCCAGTATTACTAATAAAGTAAATTAATATTTTTTTGTTTCTGTTACAGATGTAATTTACTGTCAAAATGAATTAAATTAAAGAATTAAATGTTTATTTTTATATTTTATCTCCCAAAGTTAATTTTATTCATAAAATATTGACCACTTTTCTGACATAAAAACTTTTTGATTTGCTTTCTTTGCTTTTTTTTCTTAAGATTTAAAAAAGTACCGTTGGTTTTAGACGGAGCATGATAAACCGTACGTGTTACCTTATTAGAAAGAAACTCGTGCGTTTTACTTTACGATTACGCACAAGTACGTAATGACATACATTACGATATTGAAATTGGTGAAATAAGAGGCCCTTTACGAGCAAATGTGTTATAAAGAGTATTTATTACAGTCGGGGATATTTACATAAAAATCATGTAAAAACACGATTCCTGAAAAAAAACGCGTTCTCATGCTTACCTAACAGATAGAAAAAACGATATCAAAATCAGTTCATCCGTTTGGAAGCTACACGACTCAAATACACAGACAACCCATTTTTCCATCGGGGGTTAAAAATAAATCACGAAACGACTACGTTAACGAAAGATCATCATATTTCTGCTCACAAAAACCAATAATTCTTTTTGAGATATACTCATACCCATCCGGAGCTAATTCCGCTCATAACGTACCATTCACCTAACGTGGTAAAAATCCGACTCCTGCTCTTAGATTAAAACATAAAACTAAAGATACGGTACCTAGTCACGGCAAATGAGACGATAAAACTGCATCTAGCTGACGCACTAGCCTTAGTTGTATGTCGAACCGTTGCCGCGTGAGCACGTGCTGTCTCGCTGCGATTATCTTTTTGAAATCCATCAGAATGCCTTCTTGCTTATTTTACAAATACCTGAATCATTCAGGAAAACAAAAAAAAACAATTCACGCGTAATTACTCAAATAATAAAAATACCTAGGTATATTAAAATCAATTTTTAAATACAAATGATTTAAAATATAATAATTTTATGAAAATGCATGTAGGTGTTTCTAGCTCATTTCTCGAATAGGTACGCAATGTTAGAATATATATACCGTATCTACTCTTGTTTGTTTTCATCTAAGCTCCTGCTATCCTAGTTCATATCATAAACTAGTTCTGCTTCGCTGTTTTACCCGGTATTAGTCTCCACTGAATAAATCAAGACAAATCCTAAATTCATAACATGGCTTTTGGATTCTATTGCGTGGTAACCGTTCTTCATATTATAAAAGGGAATGTTTGTAAGTAGGTAGGTGTGTCAAGATGTTTGTTTTTACTTTACTCTAAAAGCACTAAACCGATTCTGGTGAAACGCGTTTATGCGTTGTGCTGGATATCCTACTACCCGCCTTAAAACTTTTGCAAATGTAAATAATTAAAAATGGCTGAACGGATTCACGCCTTAAGTGCAGTACCAATTTTGATGAATTTTAGTATAGGGATAGATAAAATTTTGGAAAATGACATAGGATACTTTAAATCTCGTAAATTCCGCAGGATCGGAATTTACGCATGTGAAACCGCGGGGCGCAGCCAGTACTTAAGATGTCTCGAAACTACCCTAATATGTAAGAAACTTACATGCAATCCATACACAAAAAAACAAAACATTTGATCATTAAAATAATCAACAATTTTCGATGAACTCGACAGAGATTTTGAATTTAGCTCACTCGTTATTATACGCCTTAGTAAAAACAAAACTAACATGACGCCTACAGAAACCTCTAGTTTCACAGTCAGGGAGTTCTATGAAGCTCCAACTTAATAAATCAAATTGTTCTAAAAGAGATGTGTGTGAGCTGAAAGCTGATTCTGTATAATTTATCCGAAAATTCAGGCTGCGATCGATGGAGCCGATAACGAGATTATAGCTCGACTTTTGTTTATTTTCACTGGAGATAAAACTTCTCCGACTTAATAATGGTAACCCGGTAAGGAATAAAGAAAGTATTCTGAAAGATGGGTATTTATGAGCTATTTATTTCATTGTGCCTTGAATCGTTTTGTATTTTAGTGTTGTCAATCAATGAGGAGGAACACTAACTTTTTATCCCGGCAGAGGGCGTTAGTCGGATGATCATTGGTTTGAATTAAGAACTGTCAAACAGCTGTTTTTTACAACTCTCGGCGCCAAATTGGCCATATCGGTCTGAGACCGAAAGAATAAAAAAAAAACTCGGCGTTTCCATTGGTGGAGGACCATCATCGAAAAAAAAAGATCATCTGATGCCAGCGCCATCTACTTACAGCTTTGAGTGTGGCACCCCATTGGTTGCTTTTAAGGTTCCGTACCCAAAGGGTAAAACGGGATACTTTTACTAAGACTATACTGACTAGACTGACTAGACTGTTCGTCTGTCTGTCTGTCACCTCACTAGGCTGTATCTCATGAACCGTGATAGTTAGGTAGTTGAACTTCACATTATAATGTATTTATGTTGCCGCTATATCAAAAAAATTATCAAAATAGAATAAATGTAGGACAGCCTTAAAACTATGTGATGTCTGTCTGTCGCCTCATCAGGCTATATCGCATATGAACCATGATAGTTAGACAGTTGTAATTCACATTATGATGTATTTATGTTGCCGCTCTATCAACAAAAATATTCAAAATTGAATTAAATGTAAAACAAGCAACGTGATATTTAGGGTTCAGTACCTTAAAAGGTGTAAAAGAAAGAACACTTATAGGTTCATTTTGTTGTCTGTCCGCCGATCTATTAAATTACATCTAGACCCACACTAAGCACTAGGCTTGTACTATTGGGTACTAGACCACGGAAATAGGTACTACATATTTAACTCTTTTTTTTTGTAAATACATACATTTATACATTGAATCTATCGGTGAAGACTAGTCAAGATAATACCCTTTATCTTGGGGACGCGTGGAGGTATCGAGTTAAAATTTAAATTTTATTACTTTTAGAAATATTTTAAAGGAAAAATACTTCCGCAAAAACACAACGCACGATTGACGCACGCTTTCTATGAAAACCCAGTGCAGGCTTAACACCTACAAAGGAGCGTGTATATGTCAGTACAGTACAACTTTTAAAGCTTTGGCGCTTAAGAGGAGTATATACGCCAACGACCTTGAAACTGAAAATCCCTGTCGGGCTCATCGAAAATTGTTGATTATTTCATGACGGAATGTCGTAGAACTTTTTTTTGTGCACAGATTGTAGGTGACATTGTTTCCTACATTTTGGTGCAGTTTTAAGACAAGAACCTCCTATTGGTGCAAAGCCTATCCAAATTTTAGACAAAAAATGTCTGATTTGGCTAAAATGTCGATAGGCTTCAATACGTTTAGACATATTTGCATGGAAACTGCACTAAAATATCGGAAACAATGTCGCCTACAATCTGTACACAAAAAAAAGTTCTACGACATTCCGTCATTAAATAATCAACAATTTTCGATGCGCCCGACATGGATTTTCAGTTTTTCAGAATAGGGCCCTTAAGGTGTTAAGCTTATGTTATGCTTAAGATTTAAAAAAATATCAAGAATGTTTTCTAAGTTTTTCTCATAACTCATACATAACACATACTCCATAATATAAAATTACAAGCCATATCAATAAGCAAACTTTTCTACTCGAATAACAGCTGCTCAATAAAACTCAATATTTTCTTAGGTAGGTACTTACTTCGAGAAAATACATTACTATAGCGAAGTCGTAATAAACTTCAACTATTTCATATGAAAAAGTCGAGATTTACGTCATGTTATTATTGGATAAGTTTCTCGAGTTCTAACGTAGAGGCGTTGGCTGAGTTACCACATTTCTTACAAGTTTTAAGTAGGGCTTGTGTTTAGTGCATTTTTATGCAAGCACTTGGGTTATAGCTTTTTCTGGATCGTCAAAATATTATTATTTTTAGGGTAGTGAAATTCTTACAATTAATTGCATACTTACCGTTTTTAAATTTCAGACTACGATCTGACGTTTTAATTCTACGTATTTGACATTTATTCTTCAGGAAGATGTATCAAATCATAGTCTTTAATTAAAAAATGAAGGAATTACAGGCACAGCGCGCTAGCCAAAATTCATCTTCATCATTTATTAATTCTTCATCATAGCCAACTTAGCATCATGCTAAGTTGAAGACCTTACCATCGCCTTAGGATTGTTAAATTTTGAAGTATTAGATATGTTTAGACTTTTTAAACTTACCCAATCGGGTAAGTTTAAAAAGTCTAATAAGACAATCTAATCAGATTGTCTTATTGCGGCAAAGACCTACTTATTTTATCTAACCGAAGCGTCGAGGTATTTCAAAAATATAATAAAAAAAAAAAGAATACGATCACAAGCTGTAAAAAATTACGTCATTTTTAAGTAGAGCACCCGTGAGGCACCCGAAACGGTGAAGCAGTAAGCTTCTACATTAAATTGGATATCTTCATCTAATTACGCTGAAAACTGTTATAGATAGATAGATACAAACTTTATTGCACCAAAAATTTACAAAACACATTACAAAAACAAAAACTTACAGCTAATTTAGAAATTTTATTTTAAAGGAAAAATAGCATTCAAAAATTTTCACTTGCGGCGAGGCTTGAACTCGCGTCTTTGGGTCAGCGTCTGTTTCAACTAGACTACGCAAGTCCACGCTGCGTGCCGTGAAAACTTCCAATGCTATATTCTCCTCTGATTGTTTACGATTAAGGCTCGTTAAAGCGCCATCTATCTAACGCTACATACAAAAATTTAAAAGAAATTTACAGCTAATTTTAGAATAGGTACAATGGGCGTATGGTACATAGGTAGGTGTACCTACACTATGTATTGTTTTTAAAAGTAAAAACTAAAAACGTTTTCAAGCTTTTATTATACTAAATATTACAGCTTTACATAACCTCATTAAACTTCCTATAGTAGGTATACCTATATTTTGAATTGAATTAATAATTTTGAGTAATACAATTAATTAATTAATTAAAAGCATGTACTTAGGTAGGTATCGACACTCAGTAAGTAACTTTCAAACAAAAACAAACCATAATAAAAACAAGTGAACATCAGAGTAAAAAAACTGTTAAACATTTTCATAAAATATTTTTTATCCAAATTGTTTTCATGCGCAACCTACTCTGGCTGTAGTCAATTTGATTTGTCAACCATCCCTCCGTCTGTTTTGGTTTAGCTATCGGTGAAAAATACTCTTGTTTGTCTAATTTCAGCTGTTTATTTACTGAATTTCCAGAAAAAACACCCAATACGATGCCAAGCTTAAGGGACTCGTTATTTTTATAAAAACAAAATTTATTTCCCGATGAAAGAACGTCACCCAGTTTTATATAGAAACATGAGTTTATATTTAGCTAAAACTGCCTCATCAGAGCGTAAAAACAACTCAACTGTGAACGGGATAAACCAATCATTGAATATTTTTCAAGCCAATGTTTATAAAGAGTAACTGAATAGGTACACAAATACTATTTTTATTTGAAGTGCTTAAGCCTGCACTGGGTATTTATTGAAATATTTTAAAGGAAAAATACACCATTTAAAATGCTTTTGTTTAGAAACTGGTTTCATACGAAGACAATTTTCTCTTCTTTAGCAAGGTTACAAACCTCCGGTGTCGTACGCGGCTGAAGCCCATTTTTCTTAGCGATTGAGAAAAGATTCGTAATTCGAACCTCGCTCAGTGTCGGCCATGCGTTGTGTTTTGGAAATATATTTTTCTAGAAATATTTCGAAGGAAAAATACAACTTTTAAAATTCACTCTCGGCGAGGATTGAACTCGCGTCTTTGGATCCTGTACCCCCACCTCTCTGATGCTGAGACCGTCGAAGAGACGTTTTCTTTTAAAATATTTCTACTCAATCTGCCAAGAGCAATTAAAAATAATATACGCTGCAAGTTATTTTTCATTTAAAATGTTTCTTATACATACCTTCTCGTATTCCAGTTATAGTTTAATATAGATTAATTGATTGTATTAGGCGTTACTTTTCGGAACTTCATAACTAGTGTTATAATATAACACTAGTCCAGGTGTCGGGACTAAAAACTAAATATTATCCTTTTACAGGGGATAATATATATTTTTTTAATACTGCTAGCATCCTCGGGTCCTTTGCGCCGGGTACGATCAAGGGCAGCTTATTTAAGGGCCCTATACCTGCTAAACTCAAAATCCATGTCCGGCGCATCGAAAATTGTTGATTATTTCATGACGGAATGTCGTAGAACTTTTTTTTGTGTATGGATTGTAGGCGACATTGTTTCCGATATTTTAGTGAAGTTTCCATACAAATATGTCGAAACGTATTGAAGCCTATCGACATTTTAGCCAAATCAGACATCTTTTGTCTAAAATTTGGATAGGCTTTGCACCAATAGGAGGTTCTTGTCTTAAAACTACACTAAAATGTAGGAAACAATGTCACCTACAATCCATACACAAAAAAAAGTTTTACAACATTCCGTCATGAAATAATCAACAATTTTCGATGCGCCCGACATGGATTAATAAGCAGCCCTTGATCGTACCCGACAGGGATTTTTAGTTTCAAGGTCGTTGGCGTTGTTATTCCTCTTAATTGACTTTTTTATTTTTTACTAGCAGCTCCCCGCGGTTTCACCCGCATAAGTCCCGATCCCGTGGGAATATCGGGATCAAAACTATAACCTATAGCCTTCCTCAATAAATGGACTATTTAACACTGAAATAATTTCTCAAATCGGACCAGCGCGGCGGTTCCAGAGATTAGCGCGTTCAAACAAAGAAACAAAAAAACAAATAGAAGAGTTTATTTGTTTTTTTGTTTCTTTGTTTCATAATAGTAATAGATTTGTTTGTGTTAAATAAAGAAATTAAAGTGTTAACATCTGTGTTTTACAGAGTAGTTATAGTTTATATTTCACAACCAAAATCTATGCGGCACTGCAGTATACCTAAACTGCCTTTGTTACAGCTAGAAAATTACGGAAATCCTTATTTTAAAACACAAAAAAGGTATAAATTTAAACATCTTTAACACACAATGTCCACGCAGAAATAGCCGGGTGAAACGTGATTATGTAAATGGTTTATCCTTTAAAAATTAAAAATGCACAACCTCGTTGAGTAAAAAGAAACTTAATTAACATGGTAATAGTCGTGAATGGGTAAATACCTACAGTAGAGCACAGTAAATATTTCATATGAAAATGGCTCTTTATATAAACTAAGTCAACTAGGGTATTCTCTTAATTGTTAGCAAGCATTTTTATCGTTAACGAGCTATTTCTTTATTTCTGCTTCTTCTAAACTCATTTTTGTAGAAATAAAATATTTTGACTTTTATTTTAAAGTGCTTCCTACACTTGGATGACAAGTTTTTTGGAAAAAATGGGTTTCCAAAATTCTGAACCCGATAGGGCTTGAACCTGCAACCTTACAAAACCGTTGCACTGCGCTATCTAATTGCACTAAATTTCGAAATGAAATTAAGGATTGCATTCCTAACTCCTTATCCTCCTTCATTTGTTTCTCTTTCTTTCTTCTAGAAGAAAGAAGCTCTGGGTTTTTAGAAATTCCCACAAGATTGCTACTAGATATTTATGCGGGCGAATTAATATCTATTATAGCCGCGTGAATATCCCCTTATTGAACTCTCCACGGAGAATCAAACCTAAATTAGAACTTAGAATTAAATTGATGATCGATGTGCTACGAATGTCTAAACATGTTTATCAAGAATTCGATGTTTCACATTCAACGTTACGGTGAAGGAAAACATCGTGAGGAAACCGACATGTCCTAGGACTCACCACGGTCCGAAGGCATGAGATATTCAGTGTTTTCTATGTATCATATGTATGTATTTACAAAAAAAAAAAGTATAATATGTAGTATATCCGTTGTCTAGTACCCATAGTACAAGCCTAGTGTTTAGTTTGGGGCTAGATTGCGCTGTGTGGAACGTCGTGCAGTATTTATTTATTTATTCATCAGACTAATCATTTACCCGATTGGGTAAGTTTACAGCCGAATACAGAAACGCCACTTGAAAATTGAGGGATACTTAAATAATTGAGCAGCTTCCTGAATAATTGAATTTAGTAATTGAGAAAATGAGCCATTTTGGACGACTAGCGTCCAAAATGGCCCACACTATTTTCTCAATTATTAAATAGCGGTATATTTCGATGTCTATCTGTGACTTTACAAATAAATCTTACAATAGAAATGGCATTGTTTCCTAGTCAGAACACTCCTTAAATAAAAATACCCTCTACAAAGAGGTCTTAATCCACCGGCAGTTCCATAAGCTTCAGCAATATTTCTTCTAAGGCAAGAAAATAAAGACAACAACGAAGGTGCCTCAAATTAAATGCACGAATAAACTTCAAACAATACATCAGAATTACAGCGGCAACATGAAGAATTAAGTTTAAATACCCCCAGGGTCAAAGAGGCTTTGTTGGTCCACGAGAGGCAACGAAAGGTTGGGAGTAATTAAATAATTTCGCTTGCAAAAAGCCCCACTGCTGTCGGCAGTAGACTAGAATGAGTTAAATTTTCATCGCGACTTATTAACTGAACTTACGAGTTGGTATAGGTACCTAACTACATTAATACGAAACGCACCACTTTAGTACCCCTACCATGGGTTGATATGTAGATACGTGGACTGTGCCGTTTACAAAAAAGAACTCTAACACTAGATGAGCCATACCACTACACGAACAGAAAAAGAACGTTTACAGTTTGACCTTGTATACTCACTCCACTCTTGTTCCCGCCGCACCTATAGCTACTTCTCGGTATTGCAAGCCCATATTTTGCGTTACGCACATGCGCAAACTGTTAACGTTACAGTGTACGGATATAAATTTACGTTCAACTCATGGTAGGGGTACATAACCTTTCGCGGCAGCTTTCGGTATGTGAGTAAAAGTGCTTATGAAATATTAGATTATCTGTTTAGATATGACTTTTACTAAGAAAAAATTGGGTTTTACAACCTTCCAGTATTTTACTTATACAACTAGGTACGTATATTTAGACAGCCATACTAAACCGTTTCAAAATCAGCTTAGCCGTTTCTGAAAAAAAAATGATAACAAAAATACCCCATCTCCCACCCCAAAACCTTTGCATTTAGGGTGGGATTTTCCTTCTTTTCAATCCGTAGCAGTTAGCCGTAACACTCAAGTGTAAAAATAAACATGTTCAAAAAATATTAGTGCATTTGGGTTGTAAACTCTTAAAACTATTCGCAACTCAACTTACTCAGTTTAATTTGGAAATTATTTCGTGAACGTATTGATAATCATTTATTGCGCCTATATCATGTTACATGCATCCTATACCTACGATTAAATTAATAGCTCCTATGCTACATTTCCTCAAAGTTGTTATCAGTTAACAATGGAAAATCACGCAAATGTCGGATACTAAAACTAAAAGACCTAATATTTTATTTTAACTTCGTAAATAAACGCCGTTAACTTTCCGTTTTGCTTCTAGTTTATTAGATTAGACAAAAAATTGTTTAGTTCAGGCTTAGTTTATTACTTACCTACTACTTTTAGGAATATTTAAATTTGTTTACCAAGGTCTGTACAATAATATTAAGTATGTAACTTTTGTAATAGTATAAACTTAGTTAAATCGTAAATTGGTTAGAAACAACACAAGAAGGTTATTGTATACTAAGGATACGGGGGTTGGCTCTATGTCGTAGTTATAAAAGTAGATTGAAAATTTTCATGGTAAAGAAAGGAGCCCAGGGACTCAATATTCGGCTAATCTACGACTATGATTGATTACCTATTGTTATATTTTATTATTAATTTTAAAAGTCTATTACTAAATTTTCCTTAGTCATACGTAATGATTGTAAGGATTTCTTCACATTTCACCTAGAAGCCGTTTATAGATAGTACTGAAGTCTATTTATTTAGAAATAACTTGTAACCATAGAAATCAAAATCATCATGAAGGTAAGACTTACTTACATAAATGATCATTCTGATACATAAAGTGTGATCAAATATCAGCAGTATGACATACCAACTGCTCATACATTGAATGTCGTTAGGTCAAGTTAGAGGCCAGAAAACTCTAACACCATGTGAGCCACACCACTATACGATAAGAAGAAGGAGCAAAATGTACTCGTATAATGCACATATCTTCTTCCTAATAAAATGTAACTAACTTTTCCATTTTTTAATATTGACCAACAAAACTTGGCAGAAAACCTTACCCAGTTATTTCCCAGCGAGTCGTGGAGCCTCGTCCTGATTTATTCATGCCGACGGATGATAAGGTAGCCAAGTGCAGGTGTGCGTACTGCGAACTCAGCATCGACATCTGTGGGAAAACAAAGTAGGTACTTACCTACAGTGTATACCGAGCTGCAAACAAATAAGTGCTCCAAAAAATACTGAAATATCTAGCTACACTCTCGCTACATATTGGTAAATAAAGTTGAAGTCATCGAGGTACGTGCATGCTAAAATTGGCTGGCTCCACGTCGTAAGAACAGATATGCGTGCAAATGGCCTCACTACGCGGGATGCCGAATATCATGCGAAGGGGAGACGTAAAAGTAGGAAAGCGGACCCGGGCTCTCGCGAGGTATGTAACCGGGAACACCGCTCGGATGACGATGATGACTTTTAGAAAGGTATTCTTCTTTCTTTATCAGAAACAATGACTGCTTGAGGGCAAACGATACTCACTCAACCTTTCTTGATTTTTTAACTTTTGGTGGTTCACCCGAGAAAAGTTGGCTATTTGCAGTTGACATCAAAAAAAAATTAGAAAACGTTGATAACAACTACAAAGATTTTTGGATCAGGGGGATGAAGGGGACTCCGAGTGTCGTCGGTGCTATCTACTTTTTGATGCTGGAATTTAATGTTTAAAACACGTTAACGTTTTTGTAACGCGTGAAAGAACGCGCTGTGCCCAACTTGTTTGCGAAGTACTGTACATTTTATAACGAACTTTGGCCAAAACATCCTCTCCGGCGGCCACTGAATACCTAAAATTAAACTACAACGTCTAACTTTAGGTGAATTTGGAGGGAAGTGGTCACCGGGGAAAAATTGTTGAGTTTTGGACTTTGGTGTACCGAGCGTTTTGATACATTATGTGTAGTGTTATCATACTACTGAATGCGACGATTTTGCCTCTTCTTATTTTTGTGTAGTAATGAAGTTCACTTATATAGTGTTAGATTTTTTCAAGTCACTAAAAAACTCGCTCGCTCGACGACGCGTCGCTAGCTTCGTGTCGCTGACTACGTAGGGAGTTTCATAGAAATACATAGAAACAAGTGGTGTCGTCGCGACACGTCGTTCGCTGCCGCCTCATGTCGCCCGTTGCCAACTCGTACCTTAACTCAACTGCTATCAAAGATTACGACCCGTAACCAAAGGCTTTTTTTGAAGTCCGATTTCGCTCATTCTTTTTTTAGTTGTTACGCGTTATTTTAAGTGTTATAATAATTTCTGTAATAATTATTGATAATCAATATTAATCTTCCTATAATACTTAAAAGAGTCTTAAAGCGCATCATGTCCCCATAGGTAGTCCTACAATTCATGTCAATATTACATCCTAACGGAGATAAACACGTTTCCGTTATAAATGCATTAGAAATCCCGAGATCCCTTTATGCATTAGATACGTACGAGAGGCAAACGCAATATTGGATTAAATTGATTTCGATAGGAACTTTTATACTCGGCATATTAAAACTATGAAACCCTAAAAAATTAGAAAAGATTTTTTGTGGTATTTCTATGAAATAAAAAATATTTTTGAATAAAGCATTGCAAAAACATAGGTCCAAATACAGGCGGAAGCCTTATCCTTACAGGTACAAAGCAACGTTATGAGCTTTAGTTCGCAACCATTTTACAAACATTATCCATGCTATTATAAAATGAGTTTTAAGTGCCAGACCTGGTTTAAACCAGGTCTTGCCTTAAAACTCATTTTATAATAGCAAGGTATAAGTTCTGATTGAAATTATAATCATTTCTTTTGAAAAGCTTCCCTTTTCAAGCTTCAGTGTGATTTCTTAGAAAAAAATAGTGAAATTTCAAGGAAAATGATAAAAAGAAAACATAAATTGAAGCCCAAACTATTAATTTCCTGCTGCAAAAGTTGTCCATTACGGTTCAACGCGGGAATGCTGCTAGCATTTTGGGCATGGGCAGTATTATTGCATCGGAAACGCTTGGAGATGGGTAATTTTAGTTTTGGTGATTTTGTTTTTCTTTGTTTTGTTTAGTTAAGTTTTTTAAAATAATCTACACTAATATTATAAAGAGGAAAGATTTATATTTTTCTGTGCGTGTGTGTGTATGTTTTTTATGAATAAACTCAAAACCTACAAAACCGATTTCAAAAATTCTTTCACCATTAGAAAGCTACATTCACCCTGGGTATCATAGGCTACTTTTGATATTCCCACGGGATCTGGACTTACGCGGGTGAAACCGGGGGATGCAGCTAGTATTTGATAAGTTGATGATTGTAAAATAACCCCAAATAATTTGAATGAATAAAATTTATTATAATCTTTAAGTTGGTTTGTAAAAACTATTCTTAATATTCTAAAATAATTCTAGGTAGTTACCTATTCCATTTAAAAGTTCTTGAGACCAGAGGTAAAGAAAAGCTTCGGAGAATTCTATTGAGTGCGAACATTTTCTCTCCGCACAAGCAGTTTGAAAAGGAAAATGATAATAACTTTAGATGTAAACAAAAAACAGCAGATACGTTACCTAGTCTCGGACAATGAGACGATAAGACTGCGTCTAGCTGACGCACTAGCCTCAGTCGTATGTCGAACCGTTGCCGCGTGAGCACGTGCTGTCACACTGCGATTATCTTTTTGAAATCCATAAGAATGCCTTTTTGCTTATTTACAAATGCCTGAATCATTCTTAAAGACGAATGTTTTTAAATACAATAATTTTATGAAAATGCATGTAGGTGTTTCTAGCTCATTTTTCGAGCACGCAATGTTAGAATATACCGTATCTTCATAATAACTTTTTCAATGTTCAGCTCTTTTGATTCACAACAATAGATAGGTATATAGGGGTAAAACCGATGAATGATCGGATTGCAGGCGACGACGACGCGATTCTATTTCAAGGCTTTGCATTTAAATCAGAATCATACCAGGTGCATTTTCCATATTTTTTCGGGAAAAAATTTCATTCTCTATGCAAACGAAAATATTCGCACGTATTTCGATTTACATTTTACACAGTTATTGTATTAACCGTACGACTGATTGATATTTATAGATGAAAACTTAATGGAATATTTGAATATTTGTTTTTTTCATAAATTGCTATTGAATGCCAGCGTACGCATACCTACATTGATTGAATAAAATAATGAATAAAAATGCTGAGTTATGCACATAAATATAGCTATTTGGGAATAAATGTGGCAGGAAGATTAATTACACACTCTTCAAAATAACATTTGGTCGTGACGTTAAGGTAGGTATACCTACGTACCCCCTACAAACACCCTCTGTGTTTTAGGTAGGGACTATACGATTTGTATGGAGTGGATATGGTAGGTATGGCTTCACAATACCCTATTTAAGTCTTCTTCTTCTTTTCGTATAGTGGCACACCTAATATTAGAGATTTCAGGTCGCCCTAAGGTCTCTAACTTGACCTAAAGACTGTTATCTGAGATAGAACCAGTGTTATCTCAGATAGCACTCGTAAGTAGACCAACTGCTTAACGTGCTTTCAGAAGCATGAAGGAGCTCAAGAAAATGAATATCTACCCATCCAAGTAATGACCGTGCCAAGCTTTGCTTTACCCACACGGCCATTCAAGATCGACAGGTACAGCTAGGCCAATGAGCTCCTCGTGTGTAGGTTATTGTTACAGTGTAAGGTTAGGTAAGTGTATAGGTAATTGTGAAGGTTTTTTAAATAATGTATTTTCATTTTACAGAAAAACCGTCGTGTTTCCGCAAAAATACTTTGGCGTAGACGCTAAAATATCAGGTGTGTTTCCCTTAAGAGGTCACACATTTAATCCGGTTACTGCTTGTATAATATTTTATTCTCTTTTTAAAGGAAAAAAATATACAACATTTTGTCGTCTTAAACCTATTATTTGTTGGAGGGTTTTATGCGAACGTAATCCTGTGAACTACGTAAGTTCATTTGAATCAGTCATTCATTAATAATGGACAGGAAAATATCTTTTATATTTTATACAGCCCCTCCTGGACCCTCCCTAAACGTCGGCCTAAACTAATCATATCGACAAGTGGACGACCGCGTCCGTTTTCCAATACCTAGTCAGATATGTACCTAGTCCGCTGCATCGCAATCCACTTACAGTTACTTTTTTTGTTTGTTACGATGTTGGTTTAAAATTAAACTATTTTTTTAGGTTTTAATCACGTGGTGCATATAACTTTTATCACTGATCTGTCCTGACCTATAAAGGTCTCGAAACGTTGATAGATAGATAGATAAAAACTTTATTGCACCAAAAATTTACAAAACACATTACAAAAACAAAAACTTACAGCTAATTTTAAAATAGGTACAATGGGCGGCCTTATCGCTAAAAGCGATCTCTTCCAGGCAACCTTTGGATGGACAAGAATTGTAGGAGGGGATGGGCGTTGAGCGTTGATCAATGAATCAACGCTAAAAGTAATAAACACCACGCCATTAAACCGAAAATTGAGTTTAATTTTAATCTACTTAGGTACCAATTATAAAACAAAAATTACTTAAAAATTTACGACAGCCACAGTGCAGAATATTATGTTTAATCGTAGAGCACTCAGCCTCGTTGCGTCCGTTTGGGTTCTCTAAGCTTACATTAGGTAAATTCTCGAAGGAGTTCCCTCAGATATTATATCCGGTTTAAGCAACGTAAGCACCACGAATGGGTTGCCTTTGATTATGTGCAAACTATTACGGAAGATTAGTTCGTTAGAGTCGGGTATAACTTCATAATTATACTATAAACAAACTTTAGAGTTCTTGTTTTGGTTCGACAATAACATAACATAAATCTGGATTGAGATGGCGCGATGAGGCCGGCAAATTCCAACCTATAGCATTTAGGTCTATGCTATAACAGCTATGTGAAATAAGGGGACTTTTTCTTACTCATCTTGTGGCAATGAAAGTAGAAACAAAAGACCATCGAAATTACAAACATAATTTTATTAGCCATGCGGCTCTCTAACTGCTGGGTAAAGACATCCTCAAACTCTTCTTTCTGGTCTATGTCATGGGTTTTAGTTTTTTAGGGTACCTACATAATATTCTATAAGTAACTAAAATGTCTATTTTCGTTTTTCCTAGGTCAAGAATGTGGAATAATTCTATTAAATCTGTCAATATAATAGATTGACAGCCCTTTTTATCTCCATTCACTTCGTCTCTTAGCTCGAGCTGTCGAATCTCTTCGTACGGTGCATTATTATAAAAATATATATCTATGAAACTCTTTATCCTGAGTGACAGACTGACTGACTCACTGAGGGATCAACGCACAGACTAAACCGATGATAGTAGAGAGGTGAAATTTGAAGGGTGTGTTCTTTATAGGATGTAGACATCCGGTAAGAAAGGATTTTTGAAAATTCCGTGGAAATTCGGGACTTATGCGGGTGAAACCACGGGATCCTGGTAGTATATAGATAAAATAACTATCCACCTATTATTGCCTACAACAGTAGGTAACTGCTATTGCACTAATACTGCAGTGCCATTTCCTTTAGATACTGAATTGCATGATATTTTTATTTTATGACCACTTTGAAAGCAGCAAACTCCATTTATTACACTTTATTGCACACACTCACCGACTGTACGGTACGTTTTTATAAATAACTAGCTGACCCGGCAAACGTTGTTTTGCCTTATAAATTATAGATAATTAAATTTTTCCTGAATTTTCTTTGCTATAAACCTCACGGAGCCCGAGACCTTTCCAACGAATGCAAAACCGTGGAAATCGGTTCGTGCGTTCTGGAGTTATAGCGTCAGGAAGGAAAACCCGACTTATTTTTATATAGTAGATGATAGATTTCAGCTGTTGGTAGAATTTAATTTCTGTAGACAATTGTGTATTCATATGTACTACTTTTGTTAAATGTGTCCCGTGCAATATCTCCCCGCTGCTTCACCCGCGTAAATCCCGATCCCGCAGGAATATTAGGAAGAAAATTCAGATGGTCATCTATCTACCTACCTAGTTTCATCGCAATCGGTTCAGTAGTGTTTGCGTAAAGGACTAACAAACAAACTTTCACCTTTACTTTTTACGCTGTGTGTTTCTGCAACTAGCCCGATAAGACTTTTTGCGTTTTTGCGTAGGTTTCCTCACGATGTTTTCCTTATTATATGTTTTACTTCACCATAAAACCAATGTCTTTTTCTTTAATTTTTTCTTAAATAAAAATACATTGGTTTGCGGTCGGCCAGGATTTGAAACCACCTTCGGAATGAAAGTCGTGGTATCTACCACTGGACCAACACCGCTCTCCGGGAATATCGGGATCTAAAGTTGTAGAAAAGTATTATTTCAGATCTCCAGCTATCTCCAATCAAGTCCAATCTAAGTTTCATTACAATCGGTTATGAAGTTTTTTGCGTTTTTTGAAAAACGAACGCTTAACAAACGCGAAACTTTGCAAGTATGTACCTACTAAGTGACTACTTAGTAGGTACATACTTGCAAAGTTTCGCGTTTGTATTATTACTAGGATAGTAGGATTACTTTCCTATCTCTACAATTTTATAATCCTCTTGTGCAGATGTAAAACAGCCTTACCCACCTACTTACTTACTTATAAACAAAAAATAGGCTAATAAACAAGAAAATGAAGAACATAAACAATAAAGAAGTAATTTTAGTAAAATGATGTTGTCGTAAAAGTAACAGTAGTTGATGGGCCGAAGGGAGGCCGTCAGACACCTGAGCACTGAAATGTGGACCGTATTATCGTCACCAACGACGAAACATTACTCTCTTGTTGTTTCAGTTTTTAAAACCCTGACGAAAAAAGAGGGTTGTAATAATTTTCGGTATCTGTTTGTCCTCCTTACTTATAAACGACTAGCAGAGTCCCGCGGTTTCACCCGCTTAAGTCCCGATTCCGTGAGAATATCGGGATCAAAAGGAGCCTATGTTACTCAGGGTGAATGTAGCTTGGTGGTGAGAGATTTTTTTAAATCGGCACAGTAGTCTTTGAGTTTATTCATTACAAACATACAGACACACAAACACACACAACAATACAATCTTTCCTCTTTTTATATTAGTGTAGAAGTGTAGATGTAGATGACTTAGTTTGTGTAACGTTTGTCTTTTACTGTGACATGAAGTTTCAAAGTTAACAGGCAGTGACAAACATTGCATAAACATAGTCATCGTTTATAAGTAAGGGGGTGTGTCTGTGAGTCTGTGTATATGTCTGTGGTATCGTAGCTCACAAACGAATGTAGCGATTGTGATCACGATATAGTAAGTAATTGAAATGCGAGTATAATTTATAATTGAAAATTTTGTATTGTTACAGAAAATCATTCAATACTTAAATAGGAATCAGTTTTCGCAAATGTTATGAATTGCTGCTGTGTGGATCAGTTCAGCTCCTTGTTTTGGGCCTTTGCCAGCAATAAAAGGCAATTTGACCAGTCTCAAGTGGAATTTTAATACAAAATCAGCCAACGGCTTGACTGATCCTGTATTGATTTTGTATATTTGCAGTTTAGTTAACTCAAGGGAAAGTCAGGGATCAGTCAAGGGATCTTATCCTACTTCCTACTAATATTATAAACGCGAATGTTTGTATGTATGTGACTTTGTTACTTTTTATCCCTATATTCCCGCGGGATCGAGACTTACGCGGGTGAAACCGCGGGGCGCAGCTTGTCTACTAATAAAGCAAACAAATCTGCTAAAAGTGCAAAGTGCTAAATAAAGATAACACTCATGTAGCATTCGCTATGCAGCGATAAATTAAATAAATTATATTTAACGTGCCCGCGACCACCATGTTTGTTTACCTTTAAACTGTTAAATAATAGAAATTTATATCATTAATGTATTTAATCGTAATATTAATAATTTGTAATACTAGAATACGTAGATTTATTTATAACATAGCTGTGTCGCGCGGTTTCACCAGATTAAGTCCCAATCGCGTGAGTAATTATTAAAACCCTTTCGTAGACACCTATATTTCAAAACACACACTCTTTTTCACCGAGTATTAATCCTACGGAGAAACAGCTTCATACAAGCCCGCGACGCGACGCGGCGTAGGTACTTCACTACATGCACAGCTATGTGTGGGTGACCTATCTCATCGACTTCGGTTCACGTACGTGAACCAGTCGGCACGTACGTAGTACGTAGGCCGAGTAGGCCCTTCGGGCGGCCTCGGCAAACCCGAGTGGAAAGCGATGAGAAGTCACGCACACATAGCTGCGCATGTAGTGAAGTACCTACGCCGCGTCGCGTCGGGGCCGCGGGCTTGTATGCTAACAGCTTCATAAGCTAACATAACAGCTTCAGTAGGCGGTATTATTGCCACCGAGTATTAACTCGGTAGCAAGGTTAGGGCAGTGAGCAATGGAGCACTATCGATAGCAATACTGTGCAGCACTGCATCAGCAGTGGGCAGCGAGTGAAAAATTGTTCTATAGTTTTGTTGTGCCATGCGGTTTTAAAAACGGTTGATTCGTTTTATACACGAAAGTAGTGGGAACAACACACAACATACTAACAAACTTCAGCATTTTAAAATAGAAATTAAAGTCATTTTTCAGTTTAAATCGCGTGGTGTTTCTTGTACCTTTATTATTGTTTCAATGCTCAACGTTTCGAGCCCCTTTACTACATGTCTCAGGATCCAACTTCGCGAAAACAGAAAACAATCCACTTTTAAATAGTTTACCAGAATAACATTTAACATTTTATTATAACTCTCGGTTCGAGAGACGTGGTTTGAATACGAAGGCGGTATTATGAAAAAAATCTAGTTCTCAGCATTTTACCTTTTGCAACGGCTCTCTCGATAGAAATGAGAGGAAAGGTTCAATCCGCTTGAGTGCTCCATAGGCAGTTTTCTTTAACCTACATAACAGATCTATTTCAATAGTTCGCCAATCGAAAACAAGCTGACCGGATTTTATCCGGATCAGGAATCTTTGTTGACCTTGATTATGAATATACTACAATCAGGTGGGTACAGTTATTTTGTAGTTTTATTTGATTTTAAATTTGCGAGGTCCTGAATTTTATTTTCGTGAAACCTAGTTATTTGCGTGTAAATGGTTTAGTTTTGGTGGCATAATAATCAATTTAGTTTCATAAAAGGAAACGAGTGTAGTGAAAATAAAATAACAGTGCCGAACACGGAATTATCGCGTTACAAACGGATGCTCACTTGAAGTTGCATTAAAATTCGCCACCATTTTTTGGTACATTCCTACCCGGATTGTTAAAATTCTAAATGTCACATATTTAGAATTTTATTTACGTGATATTGGCCCAAATTGCCCTTAAATACTGGCAGAAAGACCGTAACTAAAGAACTGAACTGATTTTAAATTTTGTAGGTAGGTACCTACCTACTTTCTTTCTTTCTTTTCGTTTAATGGTGTGCCACCTAAGTAGATACTACTTATTTTAGGTGTATTTTAAACATTAAATAAATCGATCCGGTACATGTCAAAAGTTAACAATTAGCCCCCTTACTTATAAATGATGACTAAGTTTATGTAACATTTATCTAATACTGTGACATGAAGTTTCAAAGTTAACAGACAGTGACAAACGTTACATAAACTTAGTCATCGTTTTTAAATAATGCGATAAGTATAAAGTAAGATTGATGTATAAGAAGTAGGGATGGGCCGACTAGTCGTCAACTACCAATTATGCAATAAAACCTATATTTATTTAATTAGTAGTACAGTTTAGAAGGAGCGTAGTCAGAAAAACGTAAACAAAACACGTCATATCTTACATACATCATCTAAACATCTAAAATGTTATAACTATGCCTCAGCTCCATTTTTTTTCCAACGTTTTTTTACAATTTATATTTGTTTGAACCATTTTTTGGAAGTTTCACTATAGCTATCGAAGTGCAAATTTATCCAAAAATACCAACA
Organism: Idaea biselata; assembly: GCA_958496205.1. Classification (NCBI taxonomy): domain Eukaryota; kingdom Metazoa; phylum Arthropoda; class Insecta; order Lepidoptera; family Geometridae; genus Idaea; species Idaea biselata. The sequence continues at coordinate 7,073,055 of OY292401.1, read as the reverse complement.
AGTGTGTGATCATGATTAACCCAAATATCTCGGAATTATAATGATTTGCATTGACGACTAGTCGGCCGACTAGTCGGCAATTTTGGAACCGACTAGTCGGTTAGTCTGCTAGTCGGCAGAACCCCTAGTCGGCCCATCTCTAATAAGAAGGTATTATAACTCAAACCCTAATAAAATGAACTACTAAATTAAGCAAATAACATAATTAGGAAAATATACTTAAATTATGTACCTATTCATTTTGTTTAATTTAAATTTATTAATTTATAATTAACTATATTTTTATATACGAGTCCCTTCCCAAGTAAGTACCTAAGTATAAAGTTAATAAACAGTTAACAATTTGCTATAAAAAACGCTCTGCTTATTTGACGTTTACCAACTTTGTTACACCTTCCTTCAGCTCAGAAAATCAAAGAGATCAAATTGTATGAAAATTGTGTTAAGAAGACTCCAGAGCTACAGCTGGAAGTTCAATCTCATTGATCACGTAGCTTCGAAACGAATGATTCAATTTGTATGCAGTATTTTCTCTGATCCGTGAGCATTGTCAATTAAAATTTATCCTTTCAAAAATTGTTTTAATTTTAACGTATCGCCCAGCTTTACACGCTGCATATATTACACTTTATTTATATTTCGGGAAACAAACAGCGCATAATCAACTTATCAACACACTTATTAACTTTCCTACTAAAAATAATTAACCTCCTCAAAATCCGTTGCGTAGTTTTAATAATAAATAATAATAAACTTCTTAAAATAAACTTCGGTCGTGGCTTACTACCACTGCCAACGCGACTCGCCCGTGTTCCGGTACATAGACCGGAGCAGCCATAAAAGAAGACGGGTCGAATCTTATTCCACTGCTGTTTTAGTTCTTCTAGAAGAGCTTACTATATCTTAGACCTTATCATCACTAACGCGAACGCTCATCTATCGTGTTTAAAAAATGTTTCAGGTTTACACTTTTTAATCTTATATTACACGATTTCCGTCCATTATTATTATTAGATACGGGTCTAGATCTCGATATAGATGGTAAACATTGTTATAATTACCTCGACGTTTCGGCAAACGGGTTATACCGGCCGTGGTCCCGAGAAGACTCAACCACGGCCGGTCTTCTCGGGACCACGGCCGGTATAACCCGTTTGCCGAAACGTCGAGGTAATTAAAAACAATTATTATTAGAGATGGGCCGACTAGTCGGGAAAGCCGACTAGTCGGCAAATTATGCCGACTAGTCGTCAACTGACAATTATGCAATAAAACCAATATTTAATTGAATTAATAGTTCAGTAAGAAGGTGGATAGTCAGAAAAACGTATCCAAAACACGTCATAGCCTACATACATCATCTTAACATCAAACATCTAAAATGTCATAACTATGCCTCAGCTCCATGAATATTTTTATTCCATCTTTAATTTTTGTTTTAACATTTTTGGAAGTTTCGTTACAGCTCTCGAAGTGCAAATTTTTCCAAAAATACCAACAATCGCCGAGTAGTCATGATTAACCCAAATATCTGGGAATTATAATGATCTGCATTGCCGACTAGTCGGCAATTTTGAAACCGACTAGTCGGCTAGTCTGCTAGTCGGCAGATCCCCTAGTCGGCCCATCTCTAATTATTATCTATAGCGCGATCCAGACCCGTATCTAATAATAATAAATGTTTCATGTTTATTCGTAGAGCACTCACAACTTGACTTTTAGTCTAGCCCACAAGTTTGAAAACGTGTTAAATAGAAAATAATAGAGATAGAGTTCCAGGAGTTAGGACTTTATTATTGGAAATATCCTCCTCTTTCAGGATCTTTTCTCAAAATTCCTTAAATATCATTATTTTAAAAATTATTAACGAAAACCTAAATACCTTTTTTTTTAAATCTTATTTTGTTAATAACAATCGCAATTTTTTATGTGCTAATATATCCTTAAAAAACATTTTTCTAGGCGTAATTCCGAATCGAATGAGCTATCGCACATATTTTTAGGAGCTTTACTTCTATTTAACACGTTTTTAAACTTGTGGACTAGTCTATTTGGGAAATATTCATTTAGGTATGCAGTAAAAGAATTTTTCGGTTTACCTACGAAAACCACTCATGGTAGCCATTGTTATCTATTCCTCTTTTTTCGGTCATCCATCATAGATTGGTCTTATTTGAATGGATCCTAGCCTTTTGGAAGCTAACATTTCCAATTTTCACGGTAGGTTTTTCGTATCAATTTAAACCTAAAATTTTACTTTACCACCCACCAGAAAAGATTTTAGGAAGGTAATACACATTCCTAAAATCATTTCTTAGGATAAGTACCGTAATAATTATTATTAAAACTAACGAAAAACTGTAACAACTCCCTTACCTACTGTAGTACATTTTTTCACTCAGTGCACAGACCGTTCATAAACTACAGTAAGGTTAGAGGGCTAACATTGTTGCAATATCGTTTAGATAATCGTGATTTAAAAGTATATAGATATATACTTTTAAAACTTGATTAAACTAATCACGATTTCCGTCCATCATTATGGACGTCTTCGCGACCACGGCTGGTATGAACGATTTGCCGAGACGTCGAGGTAAATGATAACAAAAAACAGCTACAATAGACGGCAGATTAGTTGAAAAAATGGCAAAAAAAATGAAAAAAAATACTGCCCGAACTTTCCCCTTCCACAACAAAATTTTTCAGCTTATAACGCGATCATTTAGTGAAGACAAAAATCACTGCGCCCGCCCATAAGACCCATGAGTAAGAGAGAGAGAGAGAACGAATTACTCACGACGGCAACACATTAGTGAATGTAATAAAAATCCTAATCAAACAAGTCATCCGAGTTCGTCACCCCCGGCGCAAAGGAACCCAAATGCAAGAAGTATCTCGCTGGATAGGAATTGCTACCCCTTTCATTAAAACAACCTAAGGACTCTCCAAATAATTATAATATTATGTCCATGACTTCTCCATTTAGAGTTTCAAGACGAAATCTGTGAAACCTGCAGTACCTACAACCTACCTATCTCCTAATTAATCATGGAACGGATTCACCAAATCTTGCTTTTCTTTGAGCTTACGTAGCTGCACTTAGACGCTCAAAACCACCGAATCAAACTTTCTTCAATTCTGTGCTTTAGGAGATCTACACTGTTTGTTAGCTGAGTAAGATAATACTTAGTAGAGAGTTATTAGACAGTTGCTTATTCGGGGTTATTAGTTAAGTTTGTGTTAGTTGTAAGTTACTGTTACAAATCTTTAGTCTGTTAAATTAATATTGCTATTATGAAAAACTGGTTTAACTAGCGAAGCTAAGCTAAGCTTACTTAATTTATTTCCCGGTGGACGATTGTCTTTCATATAGTTACATTTTTTACAGGGCCTGTACGTTGGCTGATCTGAAATAAGTCAATGAAAACGCCAATGACCTCGCAATATAGGTACTGGAGTGGGCTGGTTTGGCCACATTCTCCTTACATTTTTTGTGCCATCGATACGAAGAAGAAGAAGTATTCATATATGTTGCGACAGTAAGTATTGATCTCTTATATTACTATAGTAACTAACTTGAAATCAATCAATACAAATCGTGTAATTTTGAACAATATCTTTTCTAATTTAAGACTTTGAAATTATATTTATAGAACCTACTTCTACAAGTCGTAATTTAAATTTGGTTTTTAGGGTTCCGTACCTAAAGGTAAAAACGGGACCCTATTGTGTTATTTGCACTCGTACTTCACGTTTGTACTCATCAGACCCGAAACAGGGTATCGTAGTGTGGGAACTTATGCTCTTTATACAGAGTATCCCAGTGTGGGGACTAATGCTTTCTATGTTACAATTGAGCATGTTAGAGGTTGTGTTTGTAGCTACTTTTAATGAATAAACATACCTACTTATTAGCGACTTGTATTTTTTTGTATTTAAAGCCTGCTGTCAAAACCCCGTATATCTACGAGATATCCTTGCAAGAGTCATCCTCAATTTGAAGTGGGCGTATGCAGAGATGAAGGACAAACATAAGAGCTAAGGTCTCAATGAACAAATTTCTCCCATTGTTTTAGAATAGATTTTACCTTGTCATCGACGACGTTTACTTAGCCACAGAAAGGGTGATCTCACAGGAATAGGCACGTTGTTAATTAAGGGACATGAAATTAACCAATTAACTGTTTTACGGTCACCTATTTTCAGAGTCGTGTACACTATTCTATACTTACATAGACCTACCTATTCTATTAATTTTCTCTAATATTATAAGCACGAAAGTATGTGTGTATGTACACACATAGGTTTAGCTTCACAAAAAAAAACAATAATCGATTACGATGAAAATCGGTATGTACCTAGATATCTAGAGACCTGAAATAAGACATAGGTAAGCAACTGTTAATCTCGATATTTCTACGGGATCGGGATTTAATTAGCCTTATTAATAAACGTGGAGTAAGGTCGGAGTAATTTTACCACTTTTTGTTTCTCTCTGTCTACTTTGAAAGTTATCGGCACGGAAAAAGACAAAGCATGTTCTCACTACTCCGACCTTACTCCACGTTTATTAATAAGGCTAAATATGTTTTGGAAACGATGCTAGTTGCTAATAATTTTAGAGTAACCTATGTGTGACACTTAAAAAAGACCCCCCAAATACAAAAATACACACCAAATATGCCAATTATCTACTATTCTATCGACACACTATTGCAATTATCTACTATTCTATCGACACTCTATTGCTATTCCCTAAGTGGCAGGTCACCTGTGTAGTCAGGTATAAAAACCTGGAGAATGCATTCCAGACTGCTGGGTACGAATAATGAAATTATTCGAAATTGACGCCTGTCAAAAACACAATGTTATGTGTTAAGAATGTTTGTTTTGTATAATATGTTAAGAACTTTATCAGCCTCTAGACTGGCCCCGGCCCCGCGGACACTTCACGGGCGCTATCAAAGGTACTTACCAAATAACCCTTGTATGACTGAGTAAAACTGTGGTAAAACTTAACTTATTTTGTTATTGAATACCATTTTTTCTGTTCTGACCTGATAATCTTGATTGGAGGACGGGGGCGCGGATTTATTCTTATGTTCGAAAGGGGGTGCGTCACAAATAAGTGAGGGAACCCCTGCTCTATTGAGACACGATTCTGAGAGCAGACTTGGGACTCAACTATCCTACATATTTGCACTAAATTAAACTCGTACCTCTGCATAAAACCGATACCAAAACAAACGCAAACAAAACTTTGACTGAGTCCCGAAGCATTTACCTACAGAGTTGAAGCTACATAACTCACTGCACCATTCGGAACGGTAACAAATGGTTTGCAATCTAATTGAATTATGTCACCTGGACACTAGGTGCCGGCCACATCGTCTCAATTTAGCCTAATTTATAACTCGGTCGCTGTGACGTTGCCTACACCGGGGACTGATGGATTAACTTGAGTTTGCACTGCACATTTTTATATTAAAATTTTACGGAAACTGAGCTGAGTAGAGATGCAATGCATCTGAGATTCGATTAATTATCTTTGTAGATGACTTAACAGTAAAGAGGAAAGTCTTCCTACTCTTTCTTCATACAAACGTAGTCGACTGTTTCCTCCCTGGATAAAGACATTAGAGAACATATGTGTATGTCATAAAACGTATATCTGCCATGATCATGCCCCGACGTTTTGGGTATTTTTTTCTCTAATTAGAATAGGTACAAATACAATTTAGAAAAAATAGAATATGAAAAAAATGTTACGTATAGGGCATGTTCATGGCTGATATACATAGGTTGTAACGTTTGTATGGAGAAAAGAGTTTGTAGGGTTTCGTAGCCAACAAGAAATCCCTAAAGTTTCGTCATGTCCGTCTGTCCATCTGTCTGTCTGTTCGTGGCTTACATTGAAATTATTATTTAGTTAAATTTAAATATATTTAACCCTATTCTAATCCAGTCCATTGAATCGCGCCATTAAACATGAAAATGGTCTCCCTGCAGACCTTCACATCAGAAAGTCGTCCTTAAACTTTTTCAATAGGATATTTCTGCATCATTACTCGTAGAGCTCTCGCAGATATATTGATTCTGAGTTCCTCAGAGTTTGGTTTATTTTCAAAAATAAAGGGTTGTTTCCTTTCATTCATATTTGCTACCTTACAAGTGTTTAGAGTAAGTACCATCAACAACGGACAGACAGACATGACGAATCTATAAGGGTTCCGTTTTTTGCCAGTTGGCTACGGAACCCTAAATAGGACCCTATTACTGAGACTTTAGTCGCAACCAAAAAAAAAATTTGACTTTAAGTAATTTTTGTACACATTAATCTGGGAATACATTTATTATTATTTATTATTAACCCGAAAATCTGTAACGACAAAAAATCCTTAAAAATACTTTTACAGACATTTACCTACACTATTTTTCCCTACAAGAGAAAATAAATAAACCACCTGTATATTATGTTTTTGTATTAAAAAAACAACCTGTATATTATATATCTGGTGTATGTAGGTAGGTATAGATAAGGGATGAAGGGACTTATACTTGTAATCATACTTTTATAGTACAACAAAACTACAAAAGTGTTAAGGTTCAAAGCTTTTCATACGTACAGCCGTGTACAACAATGGTTTACCCCACTACAGCCAACTAAAGTCCACGCCAAACTTAAGCCGGCACTCACACCGTAGCGAAATAATTGAGCGTGATAAATGCAGTACCGGTTTTCAGCAACTCAGACCGCATTATACAAATTTATAACAACATTTTATGCTAAATCTGTACAAATTCTATTTGAGTTTTGTGAGCCAAACGAAATATTCAAATGTTTATCATAGAAATAATGTTTTAAAGAAAAAATACTCTACAAAAACACAACGCATGGTCGGGTTTCGAACCAGCTACGCTTCTGTACTCAATCTGGAAGTAACGACTTAACCAATTACTCCAATGGCGTCTGTGACTCACAGGCTGAATCTATGTATCTGTATTTTCCCTTTACTACAACTTAGCCCTTAACTTGTCCAGTGCAGGCTTAAGCATTTAAATTAAAAAATGAATGTTCCTCATAGAGCTCTGAAAACTGTAAAAAAAACACCTAAAGTCATAAATCAAACTCGTAAATACCTATTATACCTAGGTAACTTACAAAGACTTTAAAAAGGTCTCAAGATCAAAAAGTTCGAGTAAAACTTTAATTAGGATTTGAAAACAAACTAAAAGTCGTAGGTAGACAAACAGAATATAAATGAAGAATGTCTAAAGTATGGGTGGCTAAATAGGAGTTCATTGTTTGATATAAGATAAGAAGAGGGGTATAAGACGGCTAAGTATTTAATAATGTTTTGATGAAGCTATAAAGCGCGGTGTAAACTTAGCTTAACTTTAACTTACGCAATAGAAACTTATGGTCTTGGCTCTCGAATTTTCACATGAAAGTTGCCTGTTGAGTCCCTGTATATTGTCCTTATTGGCTTGAATGGTCGCCTCCCCGGGGCCGTTGAAACTTCAACCATAAACTGAGCTCGGCCTAAATTAGCTAGCTTGCATTAGGCAGTTTTATTTTATATTGCGTAGCCAAAATAACCGAGACACTTCGAGTGAAATTCGGCGTGATTATTTAATAAGCTTACCGCCAATTCGTGCGCGATATACCTACTTGTTTCAATTTCTATTTGAGATAAAAAAGTCGTATCTAGAGTAGAGTAGAATATTACGTGTAGGTAGAATAGGTCTTACCTAACTAGCCAGGAAAGTAACTACTACAGGATACTTGGTGCTTCGATTCAGCGTGGATTTTTGTAAACCGGTAGGTAGGTGTTCGAAACGCGAGCAAACCTCTAGGTAACAGCTAGTAATAAATGAAAATAAGTGATTGTTGGACCACCATGGTCTCACCAAATGGTAAGTAACAATGTAGTTTTAGATGTAGCACGTTAACTTATAATTTAGTAGTATGACGGTAGGTATAGGGATAAGTTGCGACCTATCCAATTTTATTTGCTACACTGACCTTCGTGACGAGCCCAGATGAGTCAATTTGGCAATATACAATCAGGCCGTTCTGGTGACAAACCATAGCTGAAGATGGGCTGAAGCTTTTCAAAAAAGAGATACCTAGATCTCAAAATAAATAACAGACATTAGAAATACCTTATACGCTGGATATTTTTGTCACCATGATTTACGAGTTCAGTACAAGTATTTAAGAATCTGCCTACAAACTTTTGCTTTAGATAAAAGATATAGGTACCTAACTTTACCTAAGTATTATACGTACTCTGAAAGCTTTCCGGAAACAATATTTTTTACACGCGCCGGAATTTCGAAGACGTGAATGAATGATCACAAAAAATATAGCTTTGAAGAACTTAACGCCCTCTAGAAACTCCCATTAAAGGTGAAATCAAGGTGCTGAGTAAAATGGCGCTTTCCTTAATACGTCATACAAAAGGTGGCTAGTGTACTAATGATCTGCCACGTGCCTGATTTTTCTAAGGAAAATTAACATTTACTTACGTCATCAAGGTATTTATATTACTGCTTACAAATTTATTCTCGTGAAAGGAAAACGTGACAGAAAAATTATGTCCTCAAATATGTATTGCTGTCTATAGTTATGTAATTTGGCTATGTACCTACCTATAATATATTCCTGTACAGTATACTCTCTACTCAGGAGGGTTACTGCGGTTCGTATCGAAACGAACCGAAGTAACCCCTGGCAGAGGTATTTCAGATTTTTTTCAGTTAAAATTTCGTTTCAGATAGGTATTAATATTACACATACCTATACCAAATATTCACCAGAAAGTAAATGGGGAAGTCGACTTGACCCGCAGTCTGCCTACTCTTTCTCCATACAAACGTATTCGACTGTTTGCTTCCGAAAAAGACATTAGAGCAAATATGTGTATGCCTTAAAACCTATATCTGCCATGACCATGCCCCTGCGTTTTGTTTATTTTTTCAATTTCTTATTAGAATAGAAATAAAATTTAGCAAAGTAAGAAAATAGAAATAATTAAAACGTTGGGTCAAGGTCATGGCTGTTATAGGACTTATGGCCATGTTAACATATTTTTTCTAAGATATTTTTATCCGGGGAGGAAACAGTCGACTACGTTTGTAAAGTTTGTATGGAGAAAAGAGTAGGTAGACAATTTTACGCTTAAAAAATTCATGAAATGAAAAATCTATAACAACATTTAGCCGATAGATACTAAATTATAGGCTAAACTAATGAAGGCATTTAACAATTTGCGATAGCGAATTTAGACGGGACGCCTCGTTGTCAGCGGTGAACCGCAACCTAAATTGCGGCTTCGAATGCACAAGATATGTGGTGGGTAGGTACTATGATACCTAAATTGTACCTGCGTCTGATGCCTGGATTTTCCGGAATTGTATTTGGATTTTAGAATTGGTATCATTGAATAGAACAATCATGGTGGAAGTGGATTATTTAAAATAATTTCACGTTTCTGTGCCTGGAAATCTCAAAAAAAATAAACGATCAACCTCTCACCGTAAACGCATATACTTGCTCCGTTCCGTCGTAGTAAAAAAATGTCTTATACTGAAAATGGTCTTTTGTAGAATTGATTACCAAGATGATGACTACAATCACAGTTTACCTGATGCGCCTCGCGATGCGCTTACTAAGATTTATGCATAAAAAGCTCTATTAGACTTACATCGAATTCCAGGTTTTGGTAACATTTAATTTATGGTCAAAAAAAAGCAATAAATAAAATCTTGTTCATCTAAAATTGGACCACATCAAGGCTACTTTTTGAATTGAAACAACAGCTTTAAAAAGTGTGGAGCAGCCGATATAATTGTTAGTTTCATTTTTCAGCTAAGTGACGTTTCCGACGGACAATTTTCCTTACACCACAGTTCTACGTTGTACTTGGCATAAGTTGCTACGCTAAGTTAGTTTAGCTTAGCTTTGCATGGTCGAGCTAATTTTTCATACACGTCTGTTTTAAGCCAAATGTTATTCTAAAGCTCTATTTAATATACGAGGCCTTACTCGCAATGACACGAGGAGGTGCTTTCTTAATTTCGCCTTGGAGACTTACCCGTGGCGTAGCGGCTATCGCGTTGATTCGGATCACCAGTAGTTACGGCTTCGAGTCCCACCGGGTACCTACTAAAATGTTTGAAAGTATTTTTTTTTCAAAATCAGTAATCTATAGATCACACAAAAAGTAATTGTTAAACCAAAGGAATCGAACCCGCAACCGAGTGTTCGTGCCTATATAATCATCAATAAAAAGCAATTTTGTGTACAGACCCTGTCCTTATAGATAAGCATTCGTCAATTAGGCAACATCTATCTTCAAAGAACTTTAAACTAAAGAAATCACTTCCATTGTATTGTATCTAACAATCTCTTTGTATTGTGGTGTTAACCGTCAAATACCTGTATTACATTACATGCTATATGTAATTAATATGAAATACCTCTGGTTTGAACGCAAGCTAAGTTCTCCTGCATAACTTAGCAACGCTAATTAATTCATGCAACTTAGTTTTGAACATTAAAATGTTAAGGATGTTACACGTTTGATCTATTTTAACCGATTTCCGAACACGAAACACGAGGTTTTCTATTGTACTTAATATTATCAATTATTTTTATAATTTTTGTATGTATGCTACTAGATAATTCCCACTCTAGTTGGTCCCGTAAAAGGTTAGTGAAGATATGATGAGGATCCTCGAAATGTAGAGCAAACCCTCCTAAATTACAAAAAAAAATAACTACCGACTCATGCAAAGTTAAGCTTATTAGTATCATAGGCTAAATGTTATGTTTATTCATCAATGTTAGTACTAAACGTCTCTGAGCTAAGCCGCGGATGGACAGACATGACAAAAACTATAACAGGTTTACTTTTGACAACTAAACCCTAAACATATGATTGCACGCAAATAAATAACTAGACATATAGGTATCTAATTCTTATTCTATAGCTCAAGGCTTTAAAATAAGAAATATTATCAAGAAAAAATGCGACACGGGAACCCGTCTAACATATAAATAAGTCTTTAGAGCACTCGCCCGGCAAGCGAGAGGTTTGAGTTCAAACCCCGTCACGGTAGGATTTTTGATGACGCTTTTTTCTTATTAATATTTCTATACTTACATAAATCTATTCAATGCCGTATTAGCCGTGTAGCCCCGGCATAGAATAGGGTTACCCCATCTCTTCCCGTGGGTGTCGTAAAAGGCGACTAAGGTATTTAAAGAGGACGAGCAAAAATTATGATCTCCCTGCGCGGTGGCGGATAAACTGCTTGGTCCCTAGAAGGGTTGGTGTCAGGCAGGCGGCCGGCCGTAAAAATATTGGCAAATCTATTAGCAGAAAGTATGGTCAATAGTGACTTACCTACTGCGCCAACCCCCAAATATTTGGGGTTTAGCGGACCCCGGGCTCCCGAGAGAAGCAACCGGGAACATCGGTCGGATGAGAGAGATATAAATCTATTCAGTGATACGTGTCCGTTATTATAGTAGTGTAGTAGTGCATAAATTGTTCCATGTCTAATAGAGATATATTGACTAATTTCAGTAGCATCGACATATTATAATGTATATATATAATGACAATAATGTGGTTGCTTAATACCAACAAGCATGGTGGAAGTTTGGCTGAAACTACATCGCTTTAGGCTAAGAAACAGTCCCAGATTATAGACTATTTGGTAGCTTAGCGATCTAAAAGGTACTTTTAGTATTACTTTTACCAAACGAACTAAGCGTCTCTGCTTCAAGTCTGGCAAAATTTTCTTTCATCTGTCAGTATGTTAGTTCTTCTTTACAGGTCGTATTTCTCAACTGAAACTCACGAAACTTGGGCAATCGAGGTTAAAGAATGTTAAGGTAAACTATGACTTGTGTTTATATGATGTTCGCGAGGTCTACTATTCACAGAACTTCTATTCATTTCATCCCATTCAATATTACATGAAAGGTAAACTAAATTAATTCACTAAAACTAAACTCAAGACCACGAAAGAGAGTAGATACCTACCTACCTAGGTACCTAGTTTTTAGTAATGTTTGAATTTGATTTTTTTTACTTAGAAAACGACATGAATTAATTAATTAATTATTTATTGTACACAAATAAATAACATCACAAAGAAAACATACACAACCTAAAACTAGGTACCTAGCACAAAGGGCGGCCTTATCGCTTATAGTGATCTTTTCCGGGCACCCTTTGGATGGACAAGAATTTAAGACAAGTGAAAGGTAGGACATTCGGTAGACTAAATAGTTTTCAATCTACAGAGTCTCTTATAGTGATCCTGATGCACGTTATATTTCCGACAATAATAATCACGAACCATATCTGCTAACCCGCACGCTGCCTACATTTCGGTAACAATAGTTTCGGTTAACAATGCCTAAATAAATAGCTGTTTGGCTTTGTTTTGGGCCCTGAAGTTTTCTGTACTGTAACAACAGCTTTCCATTTGTTATGGAAATTAATGTACAATCACATTTGTGTTTAATTTTTCGGTAAACCAACAACAGTTTACGAACTTTTGGTGACTTTCTCTACGAATTAAACAGTTGGGATTTTCTTTTCTAAATTCTAATTCAAATTTAATCTTAGTTTAGCTAAGCTTCGCATAAGATTATGTTTGTACCTATTACTTTATTTAAACTTAAATAAAAAATGTAAACAAAGATCTGTCAATTTTAAAGGAAAAAGTAAATAACGAGCTGTCACTTTAAAATTCATGTAAGTATGGGATTTTTGTTAATAGTTTTGATCTAGGTTTCTGAAATAGGGTATAGCTAAGTTGTTATAAAATGGTATATCTACCTACCTAAGTATTTACTATTTAGGATTTAGAACTGTCAATTCTAATCCCATATATGTATACTTATTCACAGCATAAACATCGATGGGGCGCTCCCAGTAGTCTGACTCCATAAAAACGCGCGCTTCGAAACCTCACCACTCAAGGACAAACCCCACTTCTTTTAAACGATAATTAGCGAATTACTAAGTTATGTAACATTTGTTTCTCTCAGTCAAATTTCATTTCACAGTAAAAGACAAACGATACATTAGTTTACGCATCTGTTAATCATCGTTTATAAGTAAAGAAGTAGTTGTATAGAGTTAAAAAAATAGGTATCTCGAACTTATAAAAAAAATCCAAAATTACATATAAACATTTGCCAACAATACACTAAAAATAAAACTATAAATTAACTTTCAAAAGGGACTGCAATTGATACTTTATTAATTTAAAAATGTATGGAAAACGGTATTCTACAAAGTTTTTTTTTGGATATAATATCCCAAGTAACAAAGAGTGATATAAATCCAAAATTATAACTCTAAACAGTGACACAAAAACTCTATAAGATTCTTTATATCGCCTTTTTGCGATGTATCTGAATTCATATTGTTATTTAACTCTATAAGCCAATTAGTAACATATTTAATGATATAGTGCTTTATGTCACTAATAAAGTTACAGCTTTGAAGCTGCATTATAATGTTTTTCAATAATACCGTTTCATTACTGCTTGTCTCTATAACTGCTGTCCAGTAACGGGGCTATAGGTCTAAATAGCAAAATTATTTCAGTTATGTAACTTTTATAGTTTAGTGATGTATTGACGGCGGCGCAGAGCAGATTGGCACTATAACATGTTATCACGTCACCTTTTGTTTCTAATTGATTATATAATATTCTCTTGTTCACTTGTATAGTTCAGGCATTATATATCTGACATTTTAACTTCTTTATAATGCTAAGGAGCTTTCTGAGAGCGGGTTCAGAACACTTATAGTTCTAGATTTTTATAGTGTCAAAATGAATTTATAATTGAAATTATTGTGCTAAACTGTAATAGATTGTTAGTAAGTTCATTACTTATAGAGCTTATCCGTGTTACATCAGTTTTTTTCTGTACCTTTTTATTTTATGTTTCCTCCATTACGCAGTGAGGGTTCCGTAGAAAATGCAATGTTATTTTATTCTAGTGAAGACGAAATCAATCAATTTGAAATTAAATTAAATTAAATAAAAAAAAAATTGTATTAATAAAGCTATATTTTCTTTTTTTAATTTGAAGTGTTTCGGCAATTTTACACTATTAACGTGTCCACAACCAACACAATTTTCAGATAGTGTAAAATGAGTTACTTTCCACGGCCACTCCAACAAGTTAAGGGTCAGATGATCCTTCGTCAAAAAACAGTCAACGTCCATATACATAATAAAAGTAGATGTGTGTATAAACGAAATAAATTTTTATTTAGAAGTAATGCTTAGATACTACATACATTTATTAAGAAAAGAAAACACAGAATAAATAAACACAAATAAAAAAAAATAAAAAATAAAAAATACAAAAGTAATCTAACAATAACAATAAACAAAAAAACAAACAAAAAAAATTAGTCAAAAAGCCCCCGGATTGCTCCCGAAGCAAAGGATCCCATCACACTAGCAGCTTTCGCGCGATGTGTGTATTCATGTAACGTGTTATCCTCCTGAAACAAGAGTGCTAGATTAGAAAAAACAGTAACTGGGAAAAGAGAGGAAATAAACAGTAAAATACAATGACGATTACCGTAGTCGGTACTGCTTTTCTCTAGGGAACCCCAATTCCCAAAACACGTTATTATCATGGCCGCTATTAGTGACAAAGCAATCCCATATAGCACCAACTAGTGATATAAATGTGTCCAATGATAAAAAAATATAAATGTTTACTTAAACTTTGTAATAAAACTATGCCAAAATTGAGGCGCATTAAAAATTTTGCATATATAACCTAATAGTTACTCAGTATAATTCATACCGCATGTTTTATCACCTTACAATCGTGAAACGACACATGCTTAAGTTTCTACAGTTAGCGCACGCCATTTTATATAAATAAAAACACAACACTCACCGTGGTAAACACTCCTGACAGTTTTTTTGTTTCATTTGACTTCCGAACTGCGATATGTTCGATCGCCCTTTTTCTCTTGTCCCATATTGATGTTTTTGACACTGGATTAGAGCCAAGTAGCTCTGTAATGTGGTCTCGGTGACCAGTATAACGCCACATTCCGATGTAAAGACATTTTTATCATTATTTTATCACAGAGTAGTGGGAAGCTGTGACTGTTTATCACTATTATAGAAGCTAGATGTAATTCAACAGAGCTAGTATATCACCACAACATCACTCATTAGCCACCTAATGTGCGCCTTTTCTCGAGGATATAAGCGCTTACAGTATTAATATAGAGCTCATTCCATGGACTTTTTAGAGGCGTCAACTCGCTTATAAAGTTTATATGTAACATATTTTTGTTTCTTGGGATGGACAGTATTTAATGTGACTGGTGTGTAATGCTAATGATGTTGAAGGTGATGTAAATGATAGTTTTAATACGTCATCTAGAGGATATGAAATAGTGCAAGGAGTTAGTTTTATAAGCAACTAGCGACCCGCCCCGCCTTCGCACAGTGCACCTTTCTCTTGAATTACTATACCTATCTAATAAAAAACCGCATCAACATCCGATTCGTACTTTTAAATACCCAAGCACACATAGGGACAGACTGCGGGAAGCGACTTTGTTTTTATACTATGTAGTAATAATTATACAGCCGAATCAGCCTACTGTGCAAATTTGTACACTGACCTAGTTAAATTCTATTCCAAATTGATCAAGCAATAAACGTCAAACGAATTATTCATAGTTCGATCTATTACAGTTACCTAGAGTCTCGACGCGACACTTGTTAATAATAAATGAAGTTGGCAATAGTTGCAATCATGCGCATCGATCGTCTTGATAAGCTGTTGGCTTTATTAGAGAGGTTTGTTAAGCTATTCACGTTGCGATTTTTCACGGAAATTTGGTAAAACATAAAACGCTGTATTAGGTAGGTACTTACATTATATTTATTAATTTTATAATTTTAAAAGACTTATACATATTTAAAAATCCAGAATCCTTTTAAATATTACTTACCTACTAGTGAGAAAATGTAAAAACTTGACCCTATTTCAGAAACTTGGATCAAAAATGTAATCAAAGAACTGTCAATTATTTGCTATATAGGTAGCTCTATCGGAAATAAGACCGGGTTGGTACTCACTAGGAAGCTGTAACCATAAACGGTGCATGTACTTAACATAAACAAAAAAATAAATTATGACCGTGGTTTGCGACTCTTCAACGATAGCGGCTCATAGTGAGCCGACCATTGACAGTTTTTACAACGGATCAAAGGGTGCTCGTACACACGTATAGGTACTTCGTTACTGTATCATGGATGTCACGGCTAATGAATGAAGAATCAGCTTACTAATATCAATAAGGCGAAAGTTTTTAAGGATGCGAATGAGTCACGTATAAAAACTACTGAAAGTTTTGCTAAGAATGCTTGAAATGTATACAGCTGGAGTTCTGAATAACACCTAGGCTATCCTAATATTCCGACTCGAAACCATATTATAGTCCTTTAGAAATTACTGATTACACGTGATTTCACAATGATTAAACTTACATGTATGGGTATCTATTCTATAGGAATAGAAATCGTAGCATGCATAGATGTTTTAGTTTTAACCACTTAATTCTTAATGTCTATGCAAATTCGACCCGAATTTCCAATGTTCAAGGAATATAAAGCGAGACGGGTGCCGCCAAATATTTGCAATATGCAAATAAAAACTGTTTCTCAGTGCGATGTTATAAGGAAAACTCATATTTGAAAATGTCCCGCACTCAATGTGGCTTCTTTCCATTTACTTCTTTCAATTTTTTTTTTATCCTAAAATTACAGACCATGAAACCCTTAAGAGTTTTAAATTTGAAGGAGCTCTTAATCCACTCTCAAGGTCATGGTTTGAGGAAAAACGGACAAGATACGAGCAAGTTTTTAAAAGAAAAAATATATCATTTTCAACCGACTTCCAAAACCCATCAAAACCGAATGATGAGTTTTTCTATTCAGCTGTATCCTTTATGTTTAAAAAAATAAAAAGGTCCGACCTCGGTGATTTTCTTTTATATTTCAACTAAAATCTATATCGACTTGACGCTAGCGCAATTTCAAAGCCGCTGCTTCGGGGCGGGACTATTTTGAATGTAGTTTGGTCACTTATTAGATTTGCAGCTCTTTTATTAGGTTACTCATCAGGCTTAGGTCGTGTTTATATCAGAACACTAAAGTTTAGCCCTTATGCTAAGCTAAGCCATGAGCCATGCTAATGCCAAGTTTTAACGTATCCGTAGGTCGCTACGGATAGGTTCATTAGAACCTTGTGGTCCTTCGATTCTAAAATCAAGCGATTCTATTACTCATAAGGTGTATTCCAACAACCCTCTTCTTCCCTACCCAATAAATTCAGCCTAAGGCTTTAAGCGCATTGAAAATTTAATTTAAAAAAAAATTAAGCGCATTGAAAAGTCGCTACGAAGGCACGTCGTTGCAGCGTCGCGTATTTCTTTAATACAGAAACACACAATAAGCGATAGTCACAACGCCTCCGCCACGACCCATCAATACGCGCATAACCTAAGTATAAACACAATAATAAAAGCATTAAATCATAACCAAGTGGTCTTTAAATAAGTATACGTCCATTAGCTGACTGCCGTGATACAGCATTGTCACAACCACTAAAATAGGTGTATTGTTGCCGAAACAGACGGAGCAAATCTGTATATGTTGAACTAAACCCATAATTCACAGCTCGCCAATATTTATAGGCTAGTTGCGAAGCTTAACACGTTCCTATGTTTGCGCTAACAACGATAAATTCACTACAAATAAACGTATTTTCAATTACTGTTTTGTTTGATTTTGAATGCATATAAAATAAATAGTATGGAGTTTTAATGTTCCATTTTCATCACCCTCGTCTTAAAACGAATTACTTAAGAGGGCATTTTTGAATTTCATTGCTCCGAAATGGATTGAATAGTCACATTAGTGCACTTTGCAAATTGCGTTTAAGAAAGAACGATGGGCCCATCGAAAGGCATCGTCATGCAACGGCAACGCGTCATCTTCTGACTGATTTACCACACACGTATTTTAAAAATTACCTAAATATTACTTAACATCTGTGCCCTCTGTGGCGTGCGGGGCGAAGGTCCGACTGCAATGCAGAAGGTTGCTGTATTTTCTATGTATTTACAAAAAAAAGTATCATATTTCGTATATTCGTTGTCTAGTATCCATAGTAAAAGCCTATGCCTAGTTAGGGGCTAGATTGCGCTGTGTGTAACGTAGAACAAAAAAAAATCAAACAAAACTTGAAGATCTCAAAACCATTTAATTTGTAAAATATTTAAGTCGATATAGATACCTATGTAAGAGTAAACTCACATAAGAAACTGTACTTGAGCTGCACTGTACGTTCTGTTTGTAGGTATACAGGGTGTTCCGATCAGGTGGTATTAAGCCAAATGTGGCTTGTTTTAGAGGTCTAGGCGAAAAACTTTTGTTCTACGACTTTTGGAAATTCGAAATATTTTAAAGTTGTTTTACTGAAAAAAACAGCTGTTTTTGAAAAGAATAGCAAGTCGTGTTTAGATTGTAGTAGTCCAAACTAAAAGGGCACCTTAAGGCCAATGACCTCAAACTTTAAGAAACAGCTGATATTCTCGTAAAATTTTAACTCAAAATTTTCGAAAACTACCTCGAATTTCCAAAAGTTGTAGAACAAAAGTTGTTCGCCCCCTTTCGGCTTAATACCCCGGAACACCCGGTATACAGTTTATACAGTAAAACAAACAGAAACAGAATGTTTATTAACTCCCCTGATACTCAGTGTCGTTCGCAATACTACAAGTAGAGCACTTTGGCATAATTAAGTGACTGCCTACGTCTTAGAAAATATAGGGTTCATTTATACCTATACCTTCCTGTTAAAACTTTTTTTAACGGATATATGTAAAAAAAAAACTTGCTTTTCGAGATTACTTAGGGACTTATACACAAAGTGGCTAGGATGAGGGGCCAGGGCGCTTTAAAAATCTGTAGGTATATATAAAATTCAAAGTCTTGCTTGACTGATCTATATATCAACGCAGAGCCCAAACCGCTGGTTCTAGCGGATTCTTCTTCAGGATTGACAATCCTGAAGAAGTGACCTGTAAAGGTCTCGAAACGTATAGCGTTGAAACAATGCTAGTAATAAACTCCACGTGATTAAAACTGAAATGTCTTTAATTTTAATACAACATCGCGAAAACAGAAGAAAAATCTAACCATTATACATTTCTTCTATCTTCACACATTGGTTTGTTTATGCCCATAAAGGGCAATAACTTTTTCTCACCAAAAAATTATTGGCGAAATATTCATGAGTTATACTCTCCCCTTAATATTTAAGTGGCGGTATGTTACTCAGGCGGTAATAACAGCGAAATGTTGATTTATAGGCCAAGTTTGGAAAACAGGCAACTTTTATTCAGCTGGCTTAGAGGAGAATCATCGAAACATGGCTACTTTATCATAATGCTTGAAGTAAAACGTGTTTTATTGATGGCCTAAGTTTTAAATCTGATATTTAAATGTTTCAGACGTCTTTTAGGGATAAATAACCGCTAAATTCAAAATGCATGTCGGGTGCATCGAACATTATTGATTATTTCATGACAGAATGTTGTTGTTAGGGTTCCGTAGCCAAATGGCAAAAAACGGAACCCTTATAGATTCGTCATGTCTGTCTGTCCGTCTGTCCGTCCGTCCGTATGTCACAGCCACTTTTCTCTGAAACTATAAGAAGTATACTGTTGAAACTTGGTAAGTAAATGTATTCTGTGAACCGCATTAAGACTTTCATATAAAAATAGAAAAAAAACAATACATTTTTGGGATACTTAGAACTAAAACTCAAAAAAAAATAATCACCTAACCTATACCTACATGTGGTATCTATGGATAGGTCTTTAAAAATGATATTGAGGTTTCTTATATTATTTTTTTCTAAACTGAATAGTTTGCGCGAGAGACACTTCCAAAGTGGTAAAATGTAACTTCTAAAATAATGGAATGATAAAACTAAAAATTGTGTAATGATGTACATTACTATGCAAACTTCCAACGAAAATTGATTTGGACGAGATCTATTAAGTAGTTTTTTTTTTAAGTCATAAATTGAAAAAAACCCTTTTACCGTTCAAAACAAAATCTGTTGTATAGATAATAGTACGGAACCCTTCGTGCGCGAGTCCGACTCGCACTTGGCCGGCACTTTTTTTTGTGTAACCTATGGATTGTAAGTGCCATTGTTTCCTACATTTTAGTGCAGTTTCCAGACAAATATATCGAAGGGTGTCGAAGCCTGCCTTTGAATATTTTTTAGCCAAAAAATATTTTTTTACTGTTAAAGTAAAGACAAGCGAAGAATTAGGTCCACTTCAAGCACTTACATGCTTGGTTGTGTAGGATACGGGCGCCGTCATATTGTCGCCCTAATCCTAAGAAATCAGAGCGGTAAAGCTCTGGGAGAAAACACCGTTTGAGCTCGCTCTATGAATTTCTTCCACTATAGAGGCGTTATTTGAGGGCATTTTTTTTAATTCATTTTTAGTCATTTTTAGTCAAACAAAAAATAATAACATCTAAACTAATTTTATAAAATGTAAAGATTTGTTTGTTTGTGGCGATCCGAAGCTGACCGAGTTGCTACGATATCGAGGAGTAGTAACATAGGCTACTTTTGATCCCGATATTCCTACGCACGAATACCTATCAGCTTACGCTAATTAATTGTAGATATATTAAACCGTAGAACGAGTAGTAAAAAGAAACGGCTTCCGCTTAAAGAGTGAAAAAGCAATATTTCCATTGAAGTGTGACCTAAGTCAATTTGCATGCAATTTTAAATTAATTTGACTAGGAGTCAAGCAAAGAATACGCTGATAGAGACAGAAGACTTATACTTAGTCTTGCTCCCACTTAGTCATTTAGCAATCAACCCATCCCACTCTAGTATTATACCTCCGGTATTGTGTATATGGACGTAAACATGAAAAAGTTAACGAACCTGTCAAAATGTGTCGTCCTCGTGATGAGGACCCTTGACGTTCGTTAAATAATTACAATTAGGTACCGTTGAACTGACTCTCTCAGGGATACGTGGACTTTAATTTATTTTAACCTATTTTCGTGTGAAACGTTTTTCAATCTAGTTTTTTTTTCCTGACTGGGAAATTTGAATGTTTTTCGCGCCTATCTTATTGTTTGCATGTATGTCTAACCTCCCAAATTACCAAATAAAACACCTAACTATCAGTTTTATCTATAAATATTAATGTACGGACAAACACAGATAGTCAGGCAATTTGAATAAATAATATGAACCTTCCTAACAAATATTATTACTATCGAATGGAAATACATTATCGGTCTATTATCTTCAGTACATCTACATAATAAACTGCTTTGCATATTATTATGATTTAAATCGAATGATTCAAATGAAGGTACCTACCAAACTACCAACCTAGCTTGAAATGGAATTTTCCATTTAATTTAAAATAATAGATACAATACCTACTAAATATATTTCTTTTGTTACCGGGAAAACCTACAGATATCAAGGTAGAGTCCGCCCACTCTCCGTTTATTTCTTCTGCTGTAGTTTAGGTGATGTTCGTTTAAATATTTAATATTCTATATTTTTTCATCTCGAATACCGGGAACTTTTATCTTTTAAATTACAAGAACTATTCAGAAAATCATGGTTAGCATTCCATCACCAATCAGAGGGTTAGGAGGACGTACGAAAGGCGCGGGCGTCACAAGGGGTGCAAGCTCAAATACTTCATTAGCTCACTTTACGCCCTTCCACCTACCACCCCTTTGAAGGATCTACAGACTTTGAACTTTTTCATTCTACTATGGTTCATTCTTTCGTCAATCGCGTAAAACTGAATGAATGCACAAAATGATACCATATTGTGTTCTAATCAGTCACTGTAAATATCCCGCTCCGTCAGAAGATTCTGTAGAGAAACTACTAGACTCTACTTGCACCAGCCAGATTACACAAATAGGAAAAAAAACCGGCCAAATGCGAGTCGGACTCGCGCACGAAGGGTTCCATATCATTATCTATACAACAGGTTTTGTTTTGAAAGGTAAATCGGGGTTACGATTTATGACGTATTAAAAAAAAACTACTTACTAGATCTCGTTCAAACCAATTTTAGGTGGAAGTTTACATGGTAATGTACATCATATATTTTTTTTAGTTTTATCATTCTCTTATTTTAGAAGTTACAGGGTCCACCCCACACACATTTTACCACTTTGAAAGTGTCTCTCGCGCAAACTATTATGTTTAGATAAAATGATATTAGAAACCTCTATATCATTTTTGAAGACCTATCCATAGATACTACACTAGTATAGAAAAATCAAAATCAAAAGTTTTTGAGTTTCAGTTCTAAGTATGGGGAACCCAAAAATTGAATTGTTTTTTTCTATTAAAAATCCCGAATACATCTACTTACCAAGTTTCAACGGTATGGCACTTATAGTTTCGGAAAAAGTGGCTGTGCCATACGGACGGATGGACAGACGGACATGCATGACGAATCTATAAGGGTACCGTTTTTTGCCATTTGGCTACGGAACCCTAAAAAGAAATACAAATCATTTGTTTTTATGTTTTTTCATTATTTTTTATTTACATTTGAACCATAAATTTAGACATAATTTAATACAATCCTGACAAATATGTATGATAATAATACTGTGTTAGCAAACCCAACGTTTAATTTTAAACCCAGTCTGGTGCAAGCCCGCCTATGTATGCCAAAACGAATCCATTCATCCATTCTACTAGTAAATCTAAAAAGCGTCGTTAATTTTGTGCAAAAACAGTGCAGGCTAACAAAACGTTTCCAGTTTGCAGAATCTAGACAGTACTGATGAACCAGCTTAGGTACCTACTCACTTTGTGAAGGCAAATGTTATAAAAAGTTTCGTCAATACGTTCATTTTTACGGTTGAAAAACAAACTTTTATTTTCGTTGGGTTTTATTTTATTGTCGTTTTATGTTTCAATATGAAATCATAAACCGGGTTACTGTCGCAGCTAAACAGAATTTTAATTTACAAACCTGAGTCAGTAATACTTTCATTAATACTTAAATCTTGAGGTTGCTTAAATATATATTTCTTAAATGCTTCTTCTTCTTTTCGTATAGTAATCTGGCTCACCTGGAGAGTTTTCGGGCCTAAGGCTTCTAACTTGACCTAACGACTGCTATTAGAGATAACAACCCGGACCAACTGCTTACCGTGCCTTCCGAAGCAGGACCTCGAGAAAGCCTTGGTGGGACAGTCGGCTTCCTGTCGGCGAACTGCTAATGTGTGAGACCCTTAAGTTTTTAACTGATAAACGAAGAAATGGGATTTCAAATCAAGATACATAACCTTGTCAAACCCACACATATGGTAATCTAGTCATTGAATTGAACGTAGTACCTACCTACTAAAGTTTAAAACTTTAAACTAAGTTTGCTTCATTGAGACTCAAATTGTTATTGTTTGTCTATGATAACGATAACAACTTTATATCTACTTAACTAAGTAGGTGTTAAGCTTTCAATAATAATTTAGTAGGGTATAATAAATCTCACATAAATCCACACTGTGGGCGCTGCAAATATAATGTTAATTTTTTTAAATTTGAAAAGCCTTTTACGTACAAAAAATAATTATCAAAAATCCTTTAATCATTTCAGGTGAGTAAATGTATTGTCAGGAACATTGTTCTAATTTAATAAGTTATAATACTGGCTGGTGTCGCCTAACGAATATTCGTAAAACTCACGGTAGGCAAACGTTGTTTCAAGTTAAATATTAAACGATTATAAAATGAGGAAATTCGAGAACCGCTCACAGCAGTGAAATAATTCGTAAATATATTATCATTCTCATTACGATTGCGGAGGTTTCTGCTTCAAATTGAATTAACTGCTTTCAAAATGCTCGAGTGGCGACAAAGCATTCCTTATTACAATATTATTCGGACCCAAGAAGATACTCTTTAATATTCACGGCTGGATATTCTTTACGGAGGAAACCTGAATTTTAATATACTAGCATCTTAGGACCTACATAGATAGATAGGTATTAATCCGCTAGATGTAGAGTAAACCAAGATTTAATTTTATAAAGTTATGCGCTATAAAGAATGCCGGGATTGTTTATCTGCAACAAAAATGTTGTTGTAGTGGAGCGGTTACGTAAAGTTATGAAACTAAGCAATATTAAACTTTCTAAGAAAGAGTCTATTGGATATTTAGGTACCTACTTCGGTCTTTGCAGTATGAGGAGATTAGAGAGGTCTAATCTCCTCGTACAGCAGAGAGTGCAGTGGCGTAACACACTTTACAATGCTGCTGTTACTTTTGAAGAACGTTGCTTTAGAGATCTCGACGATAAACGTCTTGTCAGGAATACCTGCCCGTGTAATAACCAATCAGGGCGCTCAACTTTACCTCAGTTTTATTAATATTTTTTTTAACATATTAATATTTTTTTTGAAATTTTGCACTGATTTTGAAGTGCTTGTAATTTCTTATAATAACAGCTAAACCGTTTTCTAAAACTGATTGGAGCTGAGGCATATTTAAGACATTTTATTGTTATAGAATTGGTAGGTACGTGCCCAGACCAGTTGCACTGTCATCTTTGCAACAGAATATCTTCAAAACCTTTGGGTTTGCGAGCGACTCCGCTCTAGCCACCCTAATCAAGTAATTCACCGCTTACGAAAACGTCGTGGAAGACTTCATTCATCATTGCAATAGACTAGATAGTCCTAATTTTATTTTATTAAACATCCCATTATGAAATTCCTTAGCTACCTACCTACGTCTTTATTAGAAGCTGAATTATTGAAAGAAGTAAACAAAGGAACGTTAAAATATCAGATTACGTAGGTACCGCGCCGCCGGTAAATTCAATCATACATTTTATATAATCTGTGAGAAGATCCCCGGTAATGGGAACCAACAGTTTCATTCGCCTGTAGCAGATTACAACGGGGTACAATGTCGTCCAAGCCTCTTACGGGCTTCACGTGCGATCGTTCAGGAACATTGTTACTGCTTACAGCCTCTCGAAAACGCTTCCCTCTCTTAATATTTAATAAAATGCCCCGAGAATAGGATTGAAATTTTTTAAACTTGTTGGAAATCATGTCGCACAAAATACGTACGAAGGTGTGACTAGATATTAGATACTTACGTTTAAACGGTTTACGTGAGTTGAAAAAATAATGATAAGAATATGTTTGAAAGGAGACGATCCAGACAACGAACGCTGCTTGATGCTACGAACTGCATAGCTATACCTATTTACAAAACGTATTTCACTTAAGTCAAAAAAAGATTTGTTAGATTGAAATTAAACTCATTTTTTTACATGAAAAGACTGTAACGGCCGAATACAGAAACGTAACTCAAATTTGAGGTCTACTTAAACAACTAAGCACCTCTCAAATTCAAAAATTCCCATACTATTTATGAATTTAGAAGCTGCTCAATTATTATAAATTTTAAGGGACGTTTCTGTATTCGGCTGTAAGGGTGTCAAACGTTGAGTACAGAAACAATACACTTTTATATAGGTATTCTAATACGTATATCTCTAAATTCTTACAACAGTCCACAAAAAAGAATAGATATTACAATTGGTATTTTCATGAGGTCACAAATCCTCTTTATAAAAGTCAAAACAATTTTCTGATACACTAAACTTTAAGCACAAATACCGAACCAATATCAGCACAAAATTGACCACGTTCATTTTTAAACGTCATCAAAAATAGGTCGAGAACATTCTACTAAGATAGTTACCTATACCTATACCGAATTCAGTGCGAAAAAAGGCTTGTCACACTACCTTTAGCCCAAAATTTTACCTACAGACCGAGAGCGGAAAATCTTTGTGTCACAAAAGGATTTTTAAGCTTAAGTGTCGATGAATATGACTTCTCTTAAAGGGCAGGAGGTCGACAAAGGGTGATTCATAAAAGGACAGGAAACTTATATCTTTTGTATATTTTATATAGGTAAATCAGTTTTAAGTGGATTCGGTATATTGGTAGAGCAGTTCTTTAAGTGACGGATGTCGTACAAAGAGGGAAAAAGGTTGTTGAGTTCTCTGAAGTATACGAGAAACTTTTTAAAAGTCGACAGGCGACGTACCTAACGTCATGAACTAAAGGTCGAATTCGGTCATGCATGACCAGCTTCATATTTCATGCCTTATTCACCCGTTCTTTTCTCTTTTGTATTAGGTGGCTAGCATGGGCTGCTGTAATACATACGTATCTAAAGTTAAAAAGAAAAACGTAGTAGTCTGTGGGTGGTTTTAATAAGTAACATAAACGAAATGACAGTTGCCTAGGTAGTGAGTGGTTTTACTTAATACTTAAGGGATGCAAAAGGCAACAGAATATAAATAAGTCAAAGTAGTGGTTTTACTTAATGCTTTAAGGCAGTGGTTCCCAAAGTGGGGGGCGCCCCCCCCTGGGGGGGCGCAGAGACCTTTACAGGGGGGCGCGAGCCACCTGTATAGAAAAACCTGCGATCGCTGAGAGAATACATTCCAGACTGCTCGATACGATCAATGAAATTATCTAAAATTGTCACTTGTCAAGAACAAAATATTGTTTCCTCAGTGGGCGAATGTTAGGAACTTTATTTATGAGCGGTGTTGGTCTAGTGGTAGATACCCCGGCTTTCATTCTGAGAGTCGTGGGTTCGAATCCAGACCGACCGCGCACCAATGTCATTTTCTTTAAGAAAAAGGTATGTGCGCTAATAACATCGCTCTTACGGTGAAGGAAAAACATCGTGAGGAAACCAACGTGCCCTAGGACTCACCACTGTCCGAAGACATGGGATATTCAGTGTTTTCTATGTATAATATGTATGTATTTACAAAAAAAAAGTATTATATGTAGTATATCCGTTGTCTAGTACCCATAGTACAAGCCTAGTGCTTAGTTTGGGGCTAGATTGCGCTGTGTGTAACGTCGTGCAATATTTATTTATTTATTGGCCTCTAGACTGGCCCCGCGGCCACCTTACTGCCTGTCTGTCTGTCCGTCTGTCAGCTGTATCTGTGAACTGAACTGTTCACAGATGCTATCACATGAACTGTGATAGCTAGACAGTTGAAATTTTCAAAGATGATGTATTTCTGTAGCCGCTATAACAGCAAATATTAAAAACAAATATTTAAGGGGTCTCCCATACAACAAACGTGATTTTTGACATATAAATGCAACGATATCGCGATGTATTTTTAAAATTATAGACTGGCGCCAATGGTAAAATAAATAAATAACGTCCGCGTTGCGTTTATGGATTGGTTGGTCCAGTGTTCATTTTAGGGTTCCGTAACTCATTGTGATAGTGGTAGCTACGGAACCCATCGTGCGCTAGTCCGACTCGCACTTGGCCGGTTTTTATTCTGATCTTATAATCTAGACTGGAGGAGGGGGGCGCGGTATTTTTTTTATTCGAGCACAAAAAAATTACCGCCCCCCCCCCCCCCCTCCTCCAGTCCAGATTATCATAAGGGGGCGCGTCTCAAATAAGTTAGGGAACCCCTGCTTTAAGGGATGCAAAAGGCAACAAAATATAAATAAGTGGACTTTGTTAGCTGACACCGTAACCGTTACGGAAGCAAGTGTTTTTAAACTCAGAGTAAACGACCTTATCTTTGGAAGACTTTCAAAAGTTATCTGCGACAGACAAAAAGTATTTTTTGCTTACTATATACACCTACACTAGGCGTAGAGATGACATAAAGATAACATTAAAACCCTACAACCTCTCCTTACCTTTTCCATATCAAAATAAAACTTGTTATTATTTCTTTAACTGTACGTAAGTTTATTTGCAAACCTACCCTTATCAATTATTCTCTCGCATTTTTCATAGACTGACCGTTTTTCTTACCCTTTTCTGAATAGTAGTAGGTACCTACAGTTTGGGTCGGTAAAAGTTCAAACCAAAGTGCCTTTAAGGTTGACTGATTATGTTACAATGGTTAAGGTCAATACGTTCTTATAAATATTTTATGATACGTAAGTGCTAATACAGCTTACACGAACATTTTTATTGGTGGAATAACGGGTAAGCTTATTTTTAGATAAAAACTGTCGTTGAGGCCTTGTTTACTTACTACCTGGGCTTTTTTCAGGACAACGTTTTGAATTTTTATTAAATATTACATATTATTGTGTAATTAATAACACCTATAAGACATGAAGGTACCTTTAGTAAAGTTCCTTATTACCGAAATTAATAATTAAAAGTGAGTCCTAAAAATATAAAGTTGTCCTGTTTTAGTAAATTAAACAGGACAACTTGGTATGTCGTGATGTAGATCTCTACATACTCGTACTTCTTAATAAAACAATAAATAAATAAATAAAATAAAGGGAAACAATGTGGAAAGGGGACGAGAATCTTGAAAACGCATCGTGGTTGCGAACACATAGATACAAAAGACACTAACGAGGTCGATCTCTGTACGATTAAGGACTCAACAGCAGTCGTCGGTGTCGAGTGCAGAGATTCTATTCAAAACGGAATATACTTAGGAATACTTAGTAAGAATATGTAACGGATAAACTACTGTGTACTTTTTGTTTGGAGCGCAAAAGCCTTTGAGCTGTGTTGGCTAAACGTATAGTAGGTATATTCTCTGATGGTGACTGGAAAAGTTGGCGGTAAAAGACCACGAGGGCGGAGCCCTAAACGGACCAAGTATCCGAACAACTAGAGATACCTCTTAGTACGGCTCTTCAACGGGCTACAGAGATCACTGGAGGAAGGCGCTTATGCCAGATTGCATACAAGTAAGGCTAGCATGACAGCACGAGAAACATCATCGAAACGTCAACATTAAGGCGTTTGTGGTCGAGTCCCGAACTGCTACCTACCTCGCGTTATGGGCGAAAATTTCTGGCCGAGGGACGTGGTATTCCGTCGCTTCCGCGGACAAGTCCCACAAGAACACACTTAGACTAAAGTATAGTGTCACGGAAGTGCTACTAACATAGTTTTAAGCTATCTATTACCTAACACATTTACTTTCCTATAAAATGTGTGTAACTCTATAATAAGGTATGTATCTATGGGCCTTAGTAGCCTGAAATAAATGGTTTTATTTAATTATTTATTATGTCGAATCAACATAAAAGTTCCGTCTCTTTTTCTCGTTGTAAGGGAGATAGAGAAAGCCTTTATGTCGATTCGACATAATGTTTCTCGTGCTGTCATGCTAGCCTAGCAGGGGTCCCGATTACGATCCTCGCAGCTGAAAGAACGACGTAGGAAGAGTCGGCCGACTGCCATTTAGTATAGATGTCTGCATTCACTCGTTGAACAGCGGAAATACCCATTTCCGAAGTACACTTACTTCGAGTAGATAGTTAAAGTGCTCATCAAAACAATTCGAGTTTCCAGTTTCACGGATATTATTCGTAGCAATATATTTTAAACTTAGCTACGTAGTCACGATAAACAATAGTTTAATAGTTTTATAACTGTGCTTGACTATAAATTTTCCTAGTTAGGTAGGTAATTACGTACAAGTTGGTTGTGGTAGTAGTAGATATTTGGATTGACCGTGGATTCTTGGATATGATTACTTTCAGACCGTGCACTATATTGAATGGAAAGTGAATGCGTGAAATATGAAGTTATAAATCTTTCACGCGGATATAGTTATTACCATGAGAAGATGTTTGTTACGATGAACACATAGGCTCCTTATCTTCAGATATTCCTGCGTGATCGTGGCTTATGCGAGTGAAACCGCTTTGATAGAAAATGGAGTTTAGACTCCAAAAAGCCAATGCGGTACTTTGATATTCGTATAACTACAGAATAGGCAACAGTTACAAAGGGATTTCGTGCTACGGCACGAAATCCCTTTGTAACTGTTGCCTAGCCGCTTCGCCGGCGCGGTTAGTACTCATCTCAGCCCTTATTCGTCCACTGCTGAACATTGGCCTCCCCCATACGACGCCACAAATAGCAATTGCAAGCCACTTCCATCCAATGACTCCTCGCGACGGCTACAATATCGTCGGCCACCGAGTAGGTGGTCTTCCTTTCGAAAAAAAAAGCGTTTGTATCGAGTAGGGAATATATCACAAAAGTATTCTTTACAATTGGAAAATTGCAGCGTGTAAATAACTTGCCGACGTAGTAAGCACAATAAATAACGCGAGGCCGACATTTTTATGCAGTGGGCAAATTTTACTGGAATGAATGGTACATTATTTTAATATACCTTAATTAACTACATTTATTATTCTGCCTTTCCAAGTTACGTGCGTGTTTAATTTTAAATTTACTGTGATTGATGATGATGTAAACTGAATTAACAAGTAGTTACCTATTGTAATTTTGAAAATGGTATATTACGGGCATAATTTAAAAGGGCAAAAAGATATGGAATCATTATTTATACCTAATACCTTTTTCCATCTATACTAATACCATAAAGACGAAAGATTTGTATTTTTGTATGTGTGAGCGTCTGTATGTTTGCTACGAATAAACTCAAAAACTAATGGACTGATTTCAAAAATACCATTAGAAAGCTACATTCACCTTGAGTAACATAGGCTACTTTTGATCAGTGATTTTGGGGGGTAAAACCGCGGGATTCAGCTAGTTATATATGTACATATTATATATATTCATTAATTTTGGCATAAAAGAATAGTGGATTCTCTATTCTTACCCCTTGTCCTAGATAGTTGAATGACAAACGCAAAAATACCAAATAGTAGTTGTATGTAATAATACAACTACTATTTGGTATTTTTGCGTTTGACACAGCTTAGATCGCTGATTGTAGAGTGCTGAAATTTGGAGAGCGTGTTCTTTTTATTATGATCTAAGCATCCGATAAGAAAGGGATTGTAGGATCTCCCACGGGATCGGACGTATGAGGGTGAAACCGCGAGACATAAATAAAATGATGTTCTTTTTTAAACAATTCTAATACGGGGATTAGAGGACACAGAATGTCACTTTCGCAAAAAGTAATTGTCGCAGAATGTCTATTGAAATCGCAACTGTCCTCGTCTAGTGGCACTCGTTAACAAGATAAATATTTTATCAAATAAAAGGAGAGTTAGGAAATCATACCTAGATTTCCACACACCGATTGATAGACATTTAAATCAAAATTTTCATTCAAATTGAACCGACGTGTATCGAAGCACGGGTTAACGAGAAAATAAACTATTATCACACTGAAAACTTTAAGCTAAAAATATATTTTATTCATGTCGCAGCGTCCACTGTTCGCAACCAATGAATTTGTAGATAACGCGTTTTATTGTCAGTTAGTAAATACATTCGGAACGAGCAATCATGTACAGAGATCACGTTCGGGACGCTCGTTCGAAGGTATAATCCAATCAATTATAATTCTCGTGTTCCAATTTTTCGAATGAAATGTAAAAGGAAAGATTTAATCGTCTAAAAGTGAACACGTCGATAGATTTTGTTTTTGGACATGGAGCAGTTTGGATTTAAATACTGTTCATCATTGAATGTAACTTGATTATTTAACGATTGATATATTTGGTTTGCTTGATTTTCACGATTTCAGGGATTTCAACCGAGCGATGTTCCGGGTTGCATCCCTCTCTGGAGCCCGGGGTCCGCTAAACCCCAAATTGTTTTTTTTATAATTGGGGTTGACGCAGTCGGTAAGTCATCATTGACCATACCTTCTACAATTAGATTTGGCAATCTTTTTACGGCTGGCCGCCTGCCTGACACAAATCCTCTTAGGGATCAAGCAGTTTATCCGCCACCGCGCGGGGAGAATTTAAGGTTTGCTAATCTCCCTCAGATCTCTTAGTCGCCTTTTACGACACCCACGGGAAGAAAATGGGGTAACCCTATTCTATGCCGAGGCTACACGGCAAGATTTCAGGGATATACATGAAATAGGAAATTTATATGAGCCGCATGCCTAACGACTACGTAAACTGTGGTTATACTAAGTAGGTCCATACATAATTAGGGCCGGAAAACCAGCGCTGTGGCTTAGTAGGTACCTATGTTTGTTGGCCACAGCTTTTTTCCTGTGGTCGGCCCTTTTACGGTCCGATCACGGCTTTCTGGTTTGCTAATTTTTTGTAAAATTGTTATTTTTCATTTATATTTGTATCTGTATCTACCTTTTTTGTGGCTGTGTGCAATAAACATATACTTACCTAATTCACATATTTCCTTACTAGATTATCTAATATTTCTTACAGATTTGTTAAAACTTCAATCAGAAATCAACATACGGCGTATAAAATTTTGTCTGACAGAGAAAGGTTAGAAACTCAGATTTGGATATTCTCTGCATAACCCTAGGGAAATAAATACCTACAGACGTTCTCGTAGATATGTAATGTTATAATTTCATAACACCAGCATTGTTATTCTACGAAACTCGAATATCACTTCAGCAGTCTCTTTCATCTTCACTCACTCTGCTCACGATTCAGAACGACCTTGGCGTCTACCTTTCGCCTTAGCTTTTCTACCTTAGCTTTAATTTGACTTACCGCAATACCGCTTTAGCGTCGATTTGAGAACAATTTATCTACCTATTTTTGAAATTTATAGAATCCCGATTTGAAAATTCACCGCGAAAGCCGCCTGTGAGGTGGCCGTAAATTCTCTACAGAAGTGACATGCAGATTAGAAGAAGCTGAGCACATTAGTCATATAGGTAGGTAAGCTACTCATAAAATCATAAAGGAATATACCAAAAATAAAGAAATATAAGATTTGAAACCAAGAATGCGAGGAAACTAGATAGGTACTCGTAAGTACGTACGAGTATCTACTAGGTGTCTATACTTTATTATTCTCGTAAAAAACTAACGTACCCAAAGAAAACTTTAATTAATTATACTTAAACGGGGAATGTTAAGTAAACGTGAACAAATTATTAATGTTTACTCAACTCCAGGGTGAAGCAGTCAGGGAAAGTTGATGTTTTATTTAAATGGAATCTAACTTTTATATTTTTCTAAGAGAAATTTCTTGTGAAGTGGGTAAGTGTGCTCCCTCAGGTATAGTTGAGTCTACCGGCGCTAGCGGTTGTCGCTTCACCACCGTCTTTGTTATTTCGACGAGGTTTGCGCAATAAAAAATCTGACGCTTAAATTTTAATAACAGAGCTCTCTTAAATGAGTTAGTGAGTGAGAAGGTGATAGTAAACTCTATCACCTTATCCTATTTCATATCTACCATCATATTTGGTATCTAAACCTAAATGCCTGTGGTTACAGGATGTCTTACAAAAACCTATCGGTGAAATTTTTAACTGTCTAGCTATCACGGTTCATGAGATATAGCTAGGTGCTAGACAGACAGACGGACAGAGGAGTCTTAGTAAAAGGGTCATGTTTACCCTAAAAAGAAGCAGCCAAACATCAAAGCCACCGGATTATTTTGGGGGTTGCCTTTGAAGCTTACCGCCTAGTAATTGGAAAGTTTTCTAAAAAAATACTTATTTTATCAGTATCTTACCGTGGTTGCATACTTATTGTACCTACTTCATACTGTGTAGATACTTAAACGTTTTGATCAACCTTAAAAAATCTCTATAAAAAGTTACGTCTCACCTTAAAAATAGGTGGCTACTGGCTACGAAATCTTTGTTTGTAGGCCGTAACTTTTTTGCTGAGTTTTTGTAATAAATGTCTAAAAACAGGCATAAAATACTGTTTCACCGTTTACGTGTACGGTCAGCAAGACAAGCATGAAAGATATATTAAAGGGGGACAAACAAAAATATTTACAAACCTAATTACGGCGAGGAAACGTAGGATGTTCTGGCTGTCGGAAAATACGGTACGTGAGGACGGACCGCACGCAACAACTGAACTTTTTGAGGAAATGAGTTAACTTTTGGTAAGGAAACTGACTAATCCTGCCCTGTTTTGGTTAAGTAACAGCCTATATAACTATTCAATTGTATTTATTTTGAAAGAATGATTCCAAAAATTCGTCTCAGCGGGATACGAACCTGCGACTACTGGTGATCCGAACGCATTAGACCGCTTCACCACGATTTCTAGAAAGAGTCCGCTGAGTCGAAATTAAGAAAGCTGATCAGAGCATTTAGCCTCTTTTTACCCAACTACGGCGAAGCCAAAAGGAAGTGTAATATTTTGTCTTAGGTGGTCTAAGGAGTAAGACCCCGTAGCGACATCTTCCAAATAGATTTTGCTGTTCAATAGAAGTTTGAACAATAGAAGTAGAAATCAATAGTTCAAGCAAAGCAAGTAGGTACTTCAGTAGAAGTACCTACTTGTCTTGCTTTTATCAAAAATAATATTTCCTAAGTGTTTTCCACAATTATCTACCGACACGGTTAGAAGTAATGTTTGGACTCCAAACATTACTTCTTTGGTGGACTTTGGACAGTCAATTTAATACATTAAAATCTATAGCTTTTGGTTTTAAAGATACAAAATAACTTCACCAAAATATTTGTACCTATATAAAATGTGAACAAATCCAACAAACCAATAGATTTCTACTGATGGGCAATCTGTTGTTAACAGTGACAATATTTTATCGCATCATTTTGCTCGCTTTTTAGACAGCTTTACTAGTGCAGTGTATACTGCACTAGTAAAGTACTATAAATTAAAAAATAATATTAAAAAAATATTCATAAAAATGACAATTAACATGAGTAATAATATTAATGTACTTAGGTACCTACATACTTACGTTCGTAAGAATACTTCAAAGTTTCATAAATGTTTGAAAGCTTCATCTGAGACGATATTGTTGCAAAAATGTAATAGATAACAAAAGTTTCAAGCAGAAGCCTAACTTCAAAGTACAACAGAGACGTTGAATCAGTAGTAATAAGCTTTATTAAGGTTTTATATAGGTAGTTAAAAGTTTTGAGTAGGACAAAAGTTTTGGCAAAATGAGTTAGGTTTGTTCTGTGACTTGAGCTTTTCTAAGAAACTTCGCTTCTGAACTGATTTTAAACATTTTGTATAGGTACGTAGATTTCTAATCATGATTTTCAAACGCTTGCTTGTAACTTTACCTTTTCACGTTTTGTGATGAGAGTTTCAAGATAGATTGTACCTAGTCTATAGGTAGGTACTATTTAATATTATAAAGAGGTAACGTTGGTAATATAAATAAATAAATTCTGTGAACAACACACAGCGCCATCTAGCCCCGTGGTAAGCTACTAAGCTATCACTCTATCACTCTGTACTCTACATGTACCTATGTTTGTATACCTATATGTTGAGGATAATCTTCGAAACTACTGGACCGATTCAAATATTATTTTACCAATAGAAAGCTACATTATCAGGGAGTTACACAGACTTTTGATCCTGATATTCCCACGGGATCGGGACTTACGCGGGTGAAACAGCGAGACGCTTGTGTTTTATAATGTTAACCCAATTACATTTAGTTATACAGCTAGTGTTTAAGTGGGTCATCCGGCCCAGTAATTTATCAAAAATCAGTGTATAAATTCCTATTAATACTAGTTTCCAATAGAAATTAAAATACCCACATCAGTTTAACCCACAGGGAAAATATATAATTGTCGTTTTAATTAATGGGTCCCATTGAAACGGACACACAAATTAAGACCAATTAACCAGTAAAATCATAGGTGGATTGCGATTCCTATCGATTCTCTATTAAAAGCAAATCATAATCTAATTTATGAACAAACTTAGATTGAGGTAGCGTTGTTCGGAAGATAAATTAGCTAATTTAGTTAGTGCAGGTCCCGAAAGCCATAAAATGCTGTTTTAATTATAAAATTTCGTTCAGTTTGACAGGGAAAAT
Source organism: Idaea biselata (assembly GCA_958496205.1). Classification (NCBI taxonomy): domain Eukaryota; kingdom Metazoa; phylum Arthropoda; class Insecta; order Lepidoptera; family Geometridae; genus Idaea; species Idaea biselata. The sequence goes on along the minus strand of OY292401.1, from coordinate 7,037,116 downwards.
TATGCGCTACCTTTCTGTGAGTAAGTAGGTTCTTCAAACGGCTTGTTCCCAAACAATGTAATGAATCCAGGTGTTCACAATTCACAATTGATTAGGTGTAAAACGGCGGCGCAGCGGTTGCCGTTAATAAACCACAGTGATCGTAGAATGTTATTGGCAATCTGGCGCTGCTGCGGGGTTTCCAACTCGTCTGGGACGATTTGTTGCTGCTATAAATCTAGTTTGCTACAAACTGAGATTTAGATACAATAAACGGTAGACAGGCAAGGCTTTTGGCAAGGAGCGATTTAAGCCGCAATCTGTGCCGAAATTCTCAAAGGATTCGAGAAGCAAGGAGATTTTACAATATCTGTGATTTGACGACCTTTGGCGCGTCAGGTGAATGCTCGACTGCAATGCAGAAGGTTGCGGGTACGATTCTGGGTCAAAATATTTATGCTTAAAAATAAATTATTTGTTACTGTTCTGGATGTCTCTATATGTATGAATTAAAAAGAAAAATAAATACAAGTATTATCATATTAAGTACGTATCACAAGCTTAGTTAGTAGCATAACATGGGACTAGATTGCGCTATATGTTGTTCACAGATATTATTTTTATTTTACTATCTTTTAAAAATAAGATATTGGTTTTGCACTGTTTCTTTAAAAAAAAACAATTCAAAATCTTATAAATAGTCTATCCAGTCAGGCAGATGTGAACGAATTGTTTCAGGGCACGGATTCATGTTCAGTCAGGCCAAAGCAAAGTAAAAGTACCTAGACCTCAATTTTAGTCTTTAGCTCTGAAATTACAGGGCGGGGTAATGTGTCTGAAATACACTCAATTTCTCACGATTTTCTGAATTGAAATATCCTTATGATTTCAAATTTTGAGCTCTAGCCAGTAAGATAAGCGCTAACAGAATTTATTCTAAAATGCAGTTACGAAGTTTAAAGTTGGAGCTTTTTGCCAACGAAGTTGAGTCCTTCAGCCCCCATTCCGATCGGGTAAGGAATAATAGACTTCATTAGAACTGATTTCTCAGAGGAAGTGATCTACGGGTTTACAGACTCGAACGAAACTCCCGTTTTCTTTTTGTTTTACTGGGGTAACTCGTCAACTTTGTTGGATTATTGACTGCTCTATGAGACTATTGTAGACCTAAAATTTCTAACATATTCTTAGATGAAAACAAAAGTAGTAGATACGGTATATTCTAACATTGCGTATTCGAAAAGTAAGCTAGAAACACCTACATGCATTTTCATAAAGTTATTGTACTTTAAAACATTTGTCTTTAAGAATGATTCAGACATTTACATTTACGCGACTTTCCATTAAGATTTGGCTAAATGTCGACTTTTACGGGAGCGACTGCCGTCTGACCTCCCAACCCCGAAGGGAAAATCCGCGCCAGAGCCTCGTCCGTTTTTCGCCAGGTGCACCGGCTAGCAGGTGAGGTTGGCTTGGGCCCAACGATCTTAGTGGGCCCCATTCACACCCGGTACGACCACGTTCTACGAAAACCGGCTAGTTACGTGGGAAACAAATGTCTTGCTATGGCGCCTCCGCCCGGCCGCGGCAGATTGGGAAGACCCAAGAAGTGCTGGCTTGACGTTGTAAGATCGGATATGCGTGCAAATGGCCTCACCACACGGGATGCCGAAGATCGTGCGAAGTGGAGACGTAAAAGTAGGAAAGCGGACCCCGGGCTCTCGAGAGAGATGCAACCGGGAACAACGCTCGGATGATGATGAATGATTCAGACATTTGTAAATAAGCAAAAAGGCATTCTTATGGATGTCAAAAAAATAATCGCAGTGTGACAGCACGTGCTCACGCGGCAACGGTTCGACATACAACTGAGGCTAGTGCGTCAGCTAAACGCAGTTTTATCGTCTCAGTGCGTATACAGAAAGAAAGCTGGAAACTTATAAGCGCTTACCAGCGCTTGTCAGCGCTGGTCCGTTCTACACAAAGGAAGCAGGTTGAGGCAGAATGTCGGACTCATCGGACGATGTTATGACGTCAGCAGCCCAGCGCTGACCAGCGCATGTTGAAGCTTGTCGGCACCGATCAGTGCTTATCGGCGCGGGTTCATACATTTTCCTGCGCGGGTCACCAGCGCTGACCAGCGCTGGTAAGCGCTTGTCAGCGCTTATAAGTTTCCAGCTTTCTTTCTGTATACGGCCTAATTCTCCGAGATTACGTACCTACCGTATCTTTAGCTTTTGTTTTAATCTAAGATCATAATTCTACATTACAACCCCACACCACGCTACAGTTAAAGTCAATGAGTAAGTAGGTACTTTTAATGACTGTAAATTGCGAAAATCTAAGAAAACATTATTATTGACCGAGCAAGCGATGCGTCTCCGTTTTCTGATACTTTTATTTCGCCTATTGCTTCTCCCCCACAGATTACGCAATTATGTGTAGGTACTATGTTATCTCAAAATAGCATCAAAATCGTTAGATTTTTCTCGAAAACTGTTTCTATGCATCCCTTTGTGAACTATGATGCTAAAGACACCTCAAACGTTTACCCCCGTCATTATTTACACAATATAGATGAGCGCTTAACAACTATGTGACCTGTTGGTAAGTGATTTGATGATATGGTAACACGCTCATCTAGACGGAGGAAGATGGATGTGGAACAAGATCTTACCCGTCTTTCTTAGTGGCTGCACCGGCCTACGTATTGGATCACAGACGAGTCCGTTTGACGTTACGACTTAGACCGGAGGGTGGTAACTAGCGGCGGCCAAAGCGCCGACCAAGAAACTGCTTTTTGTCGCCTTTTAAAAAAAAAAAGTATAATATGTAGTATATCCGTTGTCTAGTACCTACCCATAGTACAAGCCTAGTGCTTAGTTTGGGGCTAGATTGCGCTGTGTGTAACGTCGTGCAAAATTTATTTATTTATTTTATGACGGGCAGAGGATACCGTAGCCAGCCATATTCTTTTAGACCCGGGCTACAGGGCCAACTTTGCCATTGTGGATTATTACATAGTAATCGGATGATAACGTAACCTACAAAAATAGTGCTAAATTCTGTATCTACAAAATCCTTAAATGCCTAGTTCTCATTTCACCTTATTATTTACATTAATGTTATCGATTGGACGCGATGGTTTGTTCATTCACTGAATATGTAAATCCTTTATGTGCCTAGAGGCAACGAGATACGTTGTTTGTGTGAATAAATATCGAACTATCTGTTATATTTACGAAAATGAATTATGTAGGTAAATCCGGAGTATTCCCTAGGTATTACTTATCTATTCCGTTATTTGAGAGGTGTTAGTTGAGGTTCGGTTATCGCCTCGAGAGAGAAGCTATCAATTCTACCCTTGAATTCTGAGATCTCTGTGAACGATAAGCCTGCCCATTACTTAGATATAAGTCGTTTATGTTTTTCTTTGTAGGTATATATAAATTCCTTTTGTAGGTCATGTAATTTAATAGTTTTGTGTGTTCAAAAAATACTTTATCTATCTACCTACTTTCCAACAAAAATTCTTTACAGAAACTGTTCAAAATAATATCCATGCTTTCAAAAGTCAAAGTAGTTGCATTTCATTAATTCCTCTGGTGAAATTGTTTGGAAAGTTTAAGAAACTCATTCATTCTTATCCTGTCTGTATTGTTTAGCCGTTCCTTCCATTAGCACGCCTTCACGGCACCTCTAACACGTGCGCCTAGTCCTACCGCCCGTACATGACTTACTAGTCAATACACTTCCTAGTCAATACACTATCCACTAGTCAATGACGACGTCTGTGGCGCGTCGTGCGAGAGCGCGACTGCAATGCAGGAGGTTGCGGGTTCGATTCCCGCCGGGTGCAAGTGTTTATGCTTAAAAATAAATATTTGTGTCTGGTCTGGGTGTCCTTCTATGTATAATATGTATGTATTTACAAAAGAAAAATAAATATAAGTATTATATCCGTTGTCTAGTCACCGTAACACAAGCTTAGTCGCTTACCACGGGGCTAGATGGCGCTGTGTGTTGTTCACAGAATTTATTTATTTATTATTTATTTAATACCTTTCCTAGCCGATACACTACATCCCTCCTTTGTTTTAATAATTTATTTTTATTTATAAATATTCAATCATCTAAATCAATCAGATCAAATTTGTAATCTACCTATGTCATTTTAACCAACGCGTCGCCGTTTATTTCCAAATGCCCATGTAACCTGACTCCATAGCAACCGTGACGCACTAAGTTGCTGTAGACCTTTACCTGCTCAGTTCTGTGGTTTAGTAAACTAATTCGCAAAGTACTGAATATTTACTGTGTTTACACACTGTGTATATAGTAAGTGACAATAAAGCGGAACTTATACCTACTTAGCGCACCGGCTATCGATGCAGCAACTTGCAGAAGTTCTTTTCCTGCTACCATATCCTCCTTCCCTTTTTCTTTTCTTTTTGATTCTCTCTTTTGGTTATGCTTATGCTTAGGTACCTACCTTAATTTTCTTAGGGCGAATTCGACCCAATTTCGGATAACTCTTATTCAAATACTGAGCTTGTATAGTGATTTCTATCACTACAAGGGACTAGCTATGACTGCAACTACTTCACAAACACAATGTACTACACAGCCCTTGTCTTGGTCCAACGTTAAGTTTTTTTTTTTTTTTTTGGCCATAACTTGGTGCCTTGGTACTAATTTAGGCTAAAATATTAATCGTCTATCGCTCAAGAATCTGGACCGAGGCTAAAGCCTCACACTAGCTATTCACATTATTTGTTGGTTCTTGAAATTCAACGAAATTTGAGTTCAGCAGGATCCGAGTGATCCACTATATGAAGAAATATTAGATAGATAGATTGCTTAAGACATGATAGCATAGCCTAAATGAAGGCATTTTATTGGCTCTTACCTGCCTATTATGAATATATAATACACAACATAGAATACAAAGAAAATTATCGAATTTATTGTCAACAAATCACGCACCCATAAATTAGTACTACTATAGTTTGAAAATCTTTTTCTGTTAACTTTCCTTAACTTTATTTTAAATGTTTCCTACACTCGTATACTTTTTTTGAAGCATGGTTTCCAAAATGTTTTCACCCGACAGGACTTGAACCTGTAACCATACAAAACTGTTAACTTTCTATCACCTTTTCTTGTATTTTGCTAATCACCACCCACGAGATTATCAGTTACTCTATAATATGTTTTTTAAATATAAAATATATGTCCGCACAACGCTTGATGATAATGATAAATAATTAAAAACATCAAATTACTCTATTTGATAATTATAATTATTGTTATTTTGCATTGCCACCGCAGTACCTACATAATGCTGTTTACCTAGACCACATCTTGTCACGTAGTGTGACATACGTCTGAAGACTTATCCATAATCTTAGATAAATAGGTATAAGAAAAACTAACATAGGTTAATTACAATCAAGTTTAATAATACAAATAGCGACATCTGTGTATGGTCGATGGCGCGATAGCTTATTTAGGTTCTTAAATTTAGTACAGCTGTGATTGAGATCGAATCGTTTTGGAAACGCCACTCGGGCGCGATAGATGTCGTTGCCTTACCCGTTTGAACCTTGTTTACTAGAGAAAGGTATTTTCTAGAAAGTGCAAGGACTGCACTTTTGTCCTCGGGCGAACTGTGAGAACCCCGTAATAGCTCTGCGTAGGATTGTTCGTGTGCTGCACCTTCCTCTTTTCATCGTAGACATAAGACGGAACGGACGTATATTCGTTGTAATACAGAAATTGTCTAATACGTATAATTTACCGACCCAACTCCCCTGTATTGGTAAGCGCTAAATTCTAAGATAATCTAATGTTGTTTTCTTTGCATTTTCAATAAAAAAAGGAACAAGAAAGATGGACAGCGAGCCGACTACGTACTCAAGCCCGGAATTTCTCGCCTCGTGTCCTTAAGATTTTAAGAACTAGACTTATAGTACTGTCTTAAACCAAACTATTTAATCGATAGTACAATCGTTTTGTGCTTATTGATTTGATTTGTTAAACAATTACATTGATTTTTGGTGGCAAAGGTTGCGACCACGTGCTACGCCGTGACTCTAATCAGTGGATTGTAGGATGAATTCAGTGCCTAGTTCTAGCAAATACAGTTTCTGATCTGGCAGTACTGACTGTGCAATGTGCCTAATTACAATAATTTAAATAATTAAACTAAAGCATAATCAATTGAGTATATATATTTTCAGTGCCGGGCACGGGCAAATTTAGTGTTGTCAACTGGTTATTTTAATTTAACAATGTACTTATTATGTAATAAACTAACCTAAAATTTATGGCCTTCCGCTGCGAGCTGTGTGAACCCCCAAGGACAATCATTTAGTGAACTTTGTAAACTCATCTCTAGTGTTTTGGCGTTTCACACAGTAAGGCCCACCGAAACCTTACTCATTTTCTCGACTGGTGTATTTCCAGGGAACTACGTTCGAGCTCAGAAGTCTTGAAACACCTATCAAAGACACTCTAACTAGACTACCTACAGATTTCCAGCCGAACTATGGGAGCGATGGAAGTTGGAGCTTGGCATAGGCCACCGTCCTGAACAGTGACTGGCAAATCATTCATATATAATAATATTCTACCCATACTACTACAGGAATCGTCACCACTTTAAGATGAGTCCCCTTTCTTAGTTAATTTACTGTACGTACCAGAATCTGTAGAGAGAGAGCTAACGTCATGCATCAATCTTTGGCATCGAACCGTTTCTAAAAACATGACCCCAGCTTAACTCGGGAACAAGTCTCATGTCTTCTTTTCTAAATTAATTCTTTTGCTTACCTACTCAATGTAATTTAAATCCAACCTTATCTGTTAAGCTCATCAAGCCCCTTCAATTCATTCATAACATCTGTTCTTAAAACTAGACACTAAATAACTTAACTAAATTACATCTTATTAACTAAACTTAAACTAAATAAACCTAGCTTAGCTACTTATTATTATAAACTAACTATTTAGTTTATCTATCTAACTGTATTAGATTATATTAGGTTTATTTCTCAATAAATTATTATGTCACTATCTAACCGGTCTTAGAATCTTATTTCAACGTTCCCCATCTCAATCACCGGATAGGTAGGCGACAATCTAGACTAACTTCAAGTTATGTTCAAGTTCAAAAAGTATGTAAAAATACTTAACCGGTACGAATATTTGTTATTCAAAAGTTATTTCTCTCGGAAGTTATTTACATACAGTGTAAATTAAGTAATAGGTACCTACGTCACATTAACCTAATAACCCACAAGTGGGACATACAATATCCCAATTACCAATCGTTTTGAATAATTTTATTAGATAAAACTATCCCCAATCAATGCTCAAAACACGAGGTGGGTAAAATCAGTAGGCAGTAGGTCCGCCTGAGGATAGCAGAATTTCTAACGATTGTTTTTAATATTTATAATATTTGTGGGATACGTTTACAGTAGGAAACACCATGTACTTACTCAGTAAATATTTTTAATATCCTTTTATTGCGGGTAGATATTAACTTTTCCGTGAATACTCTCACTCTCCCCCTGTTTTTTTTTCTTTAAACACTTCACTTTTCGCTAAATGCACGTGGAAGGTACCAACCGTATATTCCTGTCGCCACCTGTATTGTTTAGCCTTGCCTTCCATTAGCACGCCTTCACGGCACCTCTAACACGTGCGCCTAGTCCTACCGCCCGTACATGACTGACTAGTCAATACAATTCCTAGTCAATACACTATCCACTAGTCAATACCTTTCCTAGCCGATACACTACACTGTCTATGTTCTCTTTCGAGAATCCGAAGTCCGGGCTTCCAAGAGTAGGTAAGTGTAAGTGTATTAAACACAGTAGGTAAGTGTAAGCTTTATTGACCATACTTATTACGCAGGCGGCCGTCAAAACGTGGTCCGTTTTGTCGGCCGGCCGCCTACCTGACAACAACCCTTGTTGGGAACAAGCAGTTTACCCGCACGCGGAGAACTCCAGGTTCTCAAGTAGGTCCCCCAGATTCCTTAGTCGCACTGTAAACTCGCTTAATAATTGTTAAAAAAGATAGGTAAAATAAACTGTTTAACGTACCTACCTACCTACATGCACTATAATTTGATTACCAAAGGATTTTTATAGGTATTTAACTAGCTGCGTCCCGCGGTTTCACTCGCGTAAGTCCCGATCCCGTGGGAATATCGGGATCAAAAGTAGCCTATGTTACTCAGGGTGAATGTAGCTATCTTTTGGTGAAACTTTTTTTTTAATCGGTCCAGTAGTTTTTGAGTTTATTTATAACAAACAAACAGACACATACATACACAAAAAATCAAATCTTTCTTCTTTATAATAGTAGAGTAGAAAAAGATTTTTGAACCTTGTGTCGGTGAAATGTTGAACCAATTTTGAACCCAACTGTAGAGTCTAAACTCGAAACAAAATACCTACCTATATAAATACCTACCTTGGTTCCTAAAGCCTAGAAACGTTCTGCCTCGAAACAATTCTTTCTTTTTTTATCCGACATCTCAAGTAGAAACTTTTTGGTCAGATTCGTGCTGACCGACTTTCTGCCTGCATCGGATGTGCATTCCGTGGCCAACATTTTTTTTATTTTCAGAGCTTAATTTCAAGCTTCATGAAAAAGAGCTTGGATTGCGCTAAATAAGTGAGGTAGTATACTATGACCGGTATTGCATGTGCGATAGGTATGGGTGTTTAGGAGTATAGGTTTATTATAATTATTTGACGTAGACCCACTTATACCCTATTTCAGAAGCTTAGATCAAAAATGTAAACAAAGAACTGTCAATTTTAAAGACAAAGGGGAAAAAGGCAAGGAAAAGGTAATTAAAGAGCTGTCACTTTCTAATAAATCAATGGAATTTTTATATATTTTTGATCTACGTTTCTGAAATAGGGTATGCATTCTTCCATGCACTACAGGGCCGTAGCAAGAAAGCGTAAGGGGAATTATTACATTATATTACACCTATAAAACCATTATTGGTTTGACTTGAACGTTCCTCATTCCTCTTTATACTTACTTATACTTACGACACTTACTTATTTTGTATCAGAATCAAAATTATTCACTCTGCGCCTGCAGACTTTTACAGCGCGCTTGGGCGCGGGCCACCTGTATAGAAAAACCGTAGATCTCTTAGAGAATGCATTCCGGACTGCTCGATACGATAATGAAATTATCTGAAATTGACGCCTGTCAAGTACATAATATGTTTTTCTCAGTTAGCGAATGTTAAGAACCCTAACGGCACCTAACGGCCCCGATATTACTTACCAAATACCGTTTGTATGACTTTGTTAAACTTTAATGAGCAAAAAGTAAAAATAGTTATTTTATTCCTTTTATTCTGACCTGATAATCTGGACAGGAAGACGGGGGGGCGCGGTTATTTTTGTGGTAGAAAGGGGGTGCGTCTCAAATAAGTTAGGGAACCCCTGTACTAGACCAACACCGCTTGCTATACCTACCTAAGAAGCAGCGGCCCCTTGAAATAAATCTGTTCAAACAATTATCAAGCTTATTAATAACAAAAACCACAATCTGATACCGAACTAAAGTAGCTGCTTTAATTGCAGAACCTTTCCGAACTGCCTGCGTTAATTACTTATAGGTAATTATACTTGCTTACCCTTCCTCTTAATTACTCTAATTCTGACTAACTACAAAACTTCGGGAACATGAATTTTGAAGGCAGAAACTTTGGAAGTAGGACTCTTTTAAGAGTGCTCTTAATTTTTGTTGTTTTAGCGTCAACTCTGCTGAACGAGTAGGGGGAATGCGCAATGAAATTGACGTGTTTTGAAACAGACACTATCGACTCTAGACTTTTCAGAATTTTCACACTTTTTTTTTAAACTTAAACAATTTCCGTCCATCATTATTATCCAGTCTTCTAGGACCACGGCCGGTATAACCCGTTTGCCGAAACGTGGAGGTAATTAAAAACAATGATTATTTTCTTCAAGTTTTTGATTAAAAATATTTAAGGTGTTGGCACCATTGATGATCATAGAACCATTGATGACAAGGGTTCATGGTCACAGGTCTATGGTCATCATTGGTACCAACCAAAAACACATAAAACATTTTCGATAGTGTCCCTTTCAAAACCTGTCCGTTTCATTGCGGATTCCCCCTACTGGGTTGAGACTAATTAGATATTCTATCAGTGAAAACTTATCTAGTTAGTTACCTACTCAAATATTTCCTTTTTCCCTTGTGCGACGCGGAAAACATCCAATGTTACGAGGACACGTTCGCGTAGTTTTTAAGGCTCCAACTTTATAGGTAGGTACAGGGGTATCCTCAGTTATGTAATATGTATGACGATCGCAAACGTAGACTCGAAATTTGTCGATAGTTGGTAGGTACATATTATAGTTAGGTGTATGTAGTTATGTTATGCTACCAGAGGCCTAGCGCGTCGCCTTCATACAAGCCTGTTCCCCCAAGCAAGCCTTATAGAGTTAAGGGATACGAGGGATAGGCTTGATAAGAGATTTAAAAACAAAAATGAAATTAAAGACATCACAATTAGGTTTTGTCAATCCTGAAAAAGGGACCTGGAAAGGTCTCGAAACGTTGAGCGTTGTAACAATGCTAAAAGTAATAAACACCACGCGATTCAAACCGAAAAATGTCTTTAATTTCAATACAACATCGGAAAACAGAAGAAAAATCTAACAAAAATGAATTTTAATATTTACACAGCTACCTATAGTTTTGGTAAACCAACTGCTTTTTTAATCGTTACGCAATGTAAATTCGTAAAAAAATGTTTACGCCTGTCGCGAAATGCGATGATCGCAACTACATTCCGTGTGTAGTTTGCGACATTAACTGCAAATTCATGCTTCGTTAGTTATTTATCTTTGTAACTAAGCCCTATAATTCCGGCTTACAACTTGCTTCTGGCTCGTTGAGATTAACTCTAAACTGTAAAGTTGGTTTATAAAAAACTTAAATTCACCTAAATAACGAAATATCTTGCTTTTCAGGAGTAACTTAACAGAATTTTACCTTTTGTGTTTTTAACGAGTTCCCTGGAATTGAAGACTATGCTACACGCCAGCTACTACAATAACTTTCTTTAGCTGTCTAGGCTTAATTAATGGAGAAATTAAAATGAAAGGTTTGTACAAAAATAAAGAAGACAATTGGAATAAACAATTTAATTTTCTCAAATTAATCTCTAAAAGACTATGTCTTTTACATTTTCGTTTCTAACTAATGGATACGGATTGACTAATTTATCTTAACTGAACATAAAATTGGCATTTAATTTCTTTAGTGTTAAATTATAATTAAGAGAAGTTACATAAGTACTTCAAATTTTAGGAAGATTGCAGAATTAACAAACCTACAATGGACAATGATCCACATTAAAATACATGTTCGATCGATCGTAAAACTGGATTTTAATATGAACCAGTTTTGTTAAAGTTAAAGATGGCTCCTCACGATCCTTGAAATCACTAGACTTCAGGTCGTAGTTGGGTAAATACTATTGTTAAAACGGTTATTTTATTACGTACAATTGTTGCTCATTTTGCTTATTAAACAATTCGTAAAAGAGTTCGCGAGAAACATGAACTTTTCCGAGACGATGGAACTGACAGTAACAAATCAACCGAATAGAATAAGTATTTAGGGGTTTAGGGGTAGTTCGTTTTATTAAACCCCACCTTTGATTCACAAATCCCCACTATAAATTTGATAAGTACTGAATGGAGGAAATGCCCACAATCCCCCATTTATGAGGCAACTCGATGGGGAATTAGAGGAAAACCCCGGAACTTCAAAGGTGCGGTGTATTTTAGGTGTAGAATGGTCTTTTACTTTGAAATTAAATTTGAATGATAATCAATACCTAGACATGTGTATGTCTAGGTATTGATATTGAATTGGCATAGAATATTTGAAAAAACTTTTGTATGCGTTTCTGTTTGTGATTAGATTGTGCGTGATACGTAATCCGCAGAATTATCTAATAGATCGTGTGGAGCCAGCTTAAGCATTTTAACATACCAATACGAAAAAAAAGTCTGACAATTTTTTTTTACAAAATGTTAAACAACTAGGCAATCTACTTACTTATTCTTATTAGGAATAATCATTACAATAAAAAATACAATTTAATTTTTGCATTATCTACTAAAATATTTTACCTTTAACAAGCAAATAATTATTACCTTAACAAAACTATTTATTTACAAAATCTAACATGCTTTTGCTTTCTAAATAATATAAGATATAAATTCTATTCATAACTAATTAATTTATTATAAATTACCTAATTAATTCAATAATATAGGTATATAACATTCATTGTATTCTAAATTACATTAGATTTTAATATTTACAGAAACTTATGTGTACCTAGGTACCTACTTAGATTGCATATTACAATTTACATTTTAATTGGGCCAAAATTCATTTAAAAAATCTTAACTTAACCCCTTACTTATGTTTATGTAAAGTTTGTCTTTTACTGTGACATGAAGTTTCGAAGTTAACACACTGACAAACGTTAAGTACATAAAGTTAGTCACCGTTTATAAGTAAGGGGGTAGGTTTCGAAATAAATACAACATAGATAAATTAAAAAGGAAGATTTTCAACTACAGACAAACTCTTCCTAGGAAAGTAAATAGGATATGTCATGAATTTTAAAAACCCTTACTTACAATCATATTGTGATATTTACCAATTATGAATGAAGATGTAAACAACAAGGACGCGCTATATTAGTTTCTAAATGTCTTTAAACAAATAAAATAGGATATCAATTAAATGTATTTTAATTTTTTATTAGGTAGGTACTATTGATTGAATAAATGATAACCATTTTCGACTAGATTCCAACAGGCTAAATAAAACGATTCTCAATTTAATTAATTTTACCTATGTAATTAATAATAACATACTACGGTGCTTGTATTTAAAAGGACCACTTAAATCAAAAACGGTAACACCGGAAGACGGAATTTTGTTTTACTCGAAATTTTCCTTGACATGTCAGTGAAAATTACAATGGGGTATGCCCAAATATATTTTTATCATATTTAAAAAACCATTTGGAGATATTCTGATTAGATTGTTTCTGCACAGCTTCCATGTTTTACGACCTGATGTGTGCAGCGAGTGAAAAGCTGTACTATAATTAATGACCGCGGTTGAACCCAGGTTTTAGGTTTTTTAAGTCCAAAGTTTTAAGACGACGCTCTGTCGATCTGTTTCTACTCTTATCACAGAATGTTCTGAGCTCTTAAAAAGACCAACAAACAACGATCAAAACAATTAATATCTTAATTCATTCATTCGTAATAGATCATAATTTAAAAACAAATTATTCTAACAGTTAAAATTAATTAAATTACAAAAACGAATTCAAGAGTTTTACCACAAAGGTAAGTACTAGATATTAAAAATCGCTAACAAATCTAAAGGAAGATTTTAAAAGGCATATTTATCTAAAGGAAGATTTTAAAAGGCATATTTATCTAAAGGAAGATTTTAAAAGGCATATTTATCTAAAGATTTTCCGTACGTAACCTCATAATTGGGCCATTGTACCTGATTTTAAGACGCGGGTTTCCTCGCGATGTTTTGATTAAGAACCTTATGGCCACTAAACTCAAAATCTCTGTCGGGCTCATCGAAAATTGTTGATTATTTCATGACGAAATGTCGTAGAACTTTTTTTGTGTACGTATTGTAGGTGACATTGTTTCCTACATTTTGGTGTAGTTTTAAGACAAAAACCTCCTATTGGTGCAAAGCCTTATCAAATTTTAGACAAAAAATGTATGTTTTGGCTAAAATGTCGATAGGCTTCAATACGTTTCGACATACTTGTCTGGAAACTGCACTATAATATCGGAAACAATGTCGATTACAATCCATACACAAAAAACGTTCAACAACATTCCGTCATGAAATAATCAACAATTTTCGATGAACCCGACATGGATTTTGAGTTTAGCGGCTATAGGGCTCTTAAGAGCTTCGCATAAGAGCGATGTTACTGTGGCGCGTCGTGCGAGAGCGCGACTGCAATGCAGGAGGTTGCGGGTTCGATTCCCGCCGGGTGCAAGTATTTATGCTTAAAAATAAATATTTGTGTCTGGTCTGGGTGTCCTTCTATGTATAATATGTATGTATTTACAAAAGAAAAATAAATATAAGTATTATATCCGTTATCTAGTCACCGTAACACAAGCTTAGTCGCTTACCACGGGGCTAGATGGCGCTGTGTGTTGTTCACAGAATTTATTTATTTATTGGCACGGTTGAAACACGAATTTTGGAATGAAAGTCTATATATCTACCACTAGACCAACACCGCTCATACCCCCTTACTTATAAGCGATGAATAACAGCTGCATAAACTATGTATCGTTTGTCTTTTACTGTGACATAAAGTTTCAAAGTTGATAGACAGAGACAAACATTACATAAATAAGCCTTTAATGTTTATCTAATTACTAACTTTATAAAATAATAGCTGTCTGACTTTTTAATATTGAGCATTATTTTGGATCTCTAATGTAATTAAAATATAATTAAGTTTTTTGACAAAATTCGAGGCAAACAAATTATGAGGCCTTTCATAGTATTTTTAATCGTTAGAGCTGCCAAAGACGAACGGGAAAAACCGATTCAGGAATTTTATTTTATACTTTTTTAATTCACACGAATTGTTAACTGATTATTAACTTTTTTATTTATTTTGTTAAATGATATTTTAAATAATTACTTAATTTATTCGAAATGTGACACTAGATACATACCTATCTAATAATTATTTAGATTTTTCTTCTGTTTTAGCGATGTTGGGTAGAAATAATACGAAACGTTGAGCGTTGAAACAATGCTAAAGTAATAAACACCACGCTATTAAAACCGAAAAATGTTTTTAACTACTAATAATTCTTTTAAAGTAGATATAACTTTTTTTAAATACATTTTAAATTCTTTTTTATTTTTATTGTAATTTCTTTAATATGGATTTGATTATCTGAAATAGGTAAATGAAATTTGTTTGCAAAATTTTAATCGTTACCTACATTTTACAGGGTTTTATTTGCATAACATTGACGATTCGACTATGTAGCAATGGCCTATATTCTCTTATTAAAATTATCATAGCAATAACAGAATATCATGTCTACATCATTGCAGTTAAATTTTAAATTTAAATTTTATCGAGCGACAAAAATGTCTCTTTTTCTCAAACGACGAGTAGTTCAGACGGATTATTTTTGTCGTTTGTGTGGACGCCATTTCGATATTTCCGGTCTCCTCCGTCTGCCTGTGGCAGCTTTTAACTTACATTTATGAAATTTAGTGCTTTTCAATAATTCATTGACCTTAAAATATATTTTATAACTTAGGAACTGCAACAGTCATTTACCAGGGGGATATTCTGTAACTAAAATGTATCAACTATGACTCAACTCTGTTTGTTTTTAAACTGTTTAACAATTTCAAAAGGTTGGTTTTACTAAAAACAATGTAAAAGTGTCGCTAAAGCTTTGGTAACAGTGAGCAACAGGGGTTCTGTTATTTTAAATTACCAACAATCGCTGAACCAATTTTCGAAGTAAATTGAACAAAGCTGAGGTATGGTTGGGACAATGTAATCAAAGAATAGGTGCCCAGATAACAATGTTACTCTAAGGACAGTCAAACGCATCTATTAAACAGCTATGCACACATTTCCTATAGATACTGGCAACTTAGGCTAAATATTTTTTTTATTATGGTAACATTATGTTCTAAATACAAAAGTTAGGTAGGTAGGTACGTTTCATTTTTTTTTCAAACAAGGAATACACATAATAATGGGACCAAATGGGAATGGGACTAACCGAGAATGGGACCACTTTAGAACACGTGACGATTTTGAGAATGAGCCCATTTGCAAGCAAACCATGTCAGTGGGCTTTCTCATACTACAGATTTTTGTTGGTCGATACCGAAAATCGTACAAAAAGTATCTATAGGTACATAAAAAAGTATTCTACAAACAATATAAAAAATTTAAAAAAAAATAACAATGATGAGGTGTAGGTGACACATTATAATTTATAGAATTGGTACCCTGCTGTTGTGTTAAAAGCAGCATATTAATGTACCTTGATACTGAAAATTTATAGAAAACCCGGTTTGAGCGCCATTTTGTTTAATTATCTGAAATTCTACAACGATATGTGCATTTAAATTCAGGAATGTTTCATTTCAGGGTTCCGTACCCACAGGGTAAAAACGGGACCCTATTAATAAGTTTATCTTTCATAACTACTCACACTCGTTCTCACTAAAGGACTCGGTCCTTTTTTAATATATTTCATAAAATCATTGTTTTATAACATTTAGTTTTTACAGAAACATTACGTTGGTACTAAATTGTGTGCTAAGTGGAATAAGCTCGCTACAGCTAAAAGGTACAAACTTTGTTTTGTTGTCGTCGCTGTGTCTGGGAGACCGCACTCTTGTCCCCGATATTCGAGGCAAAATGTCTGAAATAAAAAAAGAGTAGCGTTAGAAAAAAAGTAATAGAATAAAGTGTACAATTAATGATTTCCTCCGACTTGTTTGTTTAAAATGGTGATTGTAGGGTTTTAAAATGTTCACGATATTACCTACATTTGGTACGCTAGGCAAAAAAGTGGATATTCACCGTAGAGTCCTTAAAAACTCATAATATTGGGATTGGTTAGTGTTGAATAAAATAACTTGCTGCTTACTAAATCAGTTTTTACCCCGTTGAATGCTAAAGTTTAAAAAGCGTCAATCGGAATGGTAAAATCAAAACCACAAAATTACAATTTTCTGAAAATCGAAAAAGTCCAAAGCGACTTCAACTTAAAAATACGTTTAAAGTTTTAAAGTTTGTGATAAATAGACAATTTTATTAATTACGATGGATATAAACTTTTATAATCTTACTGTACCATATCCTGCCGCTTATCAGGAAAATGTCCCAGCAATGTGTTTTTCTTTTAAAACCCTTTATTTTGTGAGAGGCTGTTGTAAATTGTGGTCATTTCTAATATAAATATAACTAATTACTAATTATATTAAGTAAGTTAAATAAAATAAGTGTACAGTGTACACTGTATTGCTAACCTGCATAGTAGGTATAGAAAAAAAATTACGGTTCAGTAATTGTTGGTTATTTGCCGCCTTACTTAAAAGATGACTAACTTAATGTAACGTTTGTCTTTTACTGTGACATGAAGTTTCACAGTTGACAGAGACAAACGTTACATAAACTTAATTATCGTTTATAAGTACCTACCAGTACCTAAGGGGGTTAGTGACTTCTTACAGAATGTATAACCAAAATTACTGAACTATCGAAAATCTCGAAAGCAAAAACTATATATTATGCACCTGGTACCCTAATTATTTTTCCGACTGTACATAAGTAAATACTTATAATTAGAATGATGTGGTCATTCCTAGCTATAACCATGTAGGTAATTTAGGTACCGATGGATACCAAATACAAAGCATACCTTATTTGCATTTTATGACTTTTAAGTTCTTCGTCTGATGATTCATTTAGGTATTAATTAGTTATTGACTGTGTTAGTTAGTCTTTAATAGTGGGAATTCTACTTGTTTCTACTACTGTCTAAAACCCTGCATGGATATGGGTACCTAGTACCATGCATTAGGGTAGGTTTAGGGAGAGAGTCCGTAGGACTCACTCCCTAAACCCAGAGTCCCCGTAGATCTCTCGGGGTTTTAATTACCTATATAAGGTACGACCAGACTTCGCTAGACGTAGGTACGCGAATGCCCCACTACACTTGCATTAACTTGAGGCAAACGACCGTACATTTATGCATGCCCCATGGAAGACACGCGGCGTTTTATTGGCTTATTCCAATTTAGCCCAAATTTTTTTCCAAATCGGCCCAAAAATATGTACACCTACCCGTGATACCTACTTTTTTTTCCTAATCGGCCCGCAAATTTCGAAGTAGGTACAGACAGTAAGAAAAATTCAAGTATTCCTATTATTAACAATTTCTCAATTTGCGTGCTCAAACTGAGCTTTTATTTTCATTCTTATTATTGTAGACTGTTGCATGCAGTCACCGTATCTTCGCTAACTCCGTGGTCACTTAGTCATACATCAGACAAACATACCTACTTATAAATACTTTTAGATTTGTTAAATAGAGTATATAAATACTAGAGTTTCGAGTCGAAAATCAAGTGGGTTAATGAATGCTGCCGCTTGGACTGAGGCAGGTGTTCGCAACGTATGCGGAAAATGTTCGCAGAAAACACAGGCCGTCTTGACTCTAGCTAGACAGTCCGAGGCATGCGTGGCGAACCATTCGTGGAACATGCCTCGCGTTGTCTGGACACACCTTTATTCACTCACAAATTTACCCATTTGGCAAATGTAATTCTAATATGAGATACAATAGTCATGGAGACTTTTGACTTTTGACTATGACTGACTGACTATTGTAACAAATTCAAACATCGAAATACCTATTGGAAAGATTCGAGAAGATCAAATAGGGTACAAATCTGGGACAAAGCAATATTGATGACCAAGCAGCATAGCTTAGAAATACAAGTCACATTCATAAATCAAGTAAAAAACATTAACAATTTGAAAGAATGCCAAAGTAATAAATGTTAAAAATACAACTGCAATCTCGTTGTATCTTGTTAGAACAGTTCTGGAGTCACGAAGTCACGACCCGCCATCGGACGTTCCTGTTACGCCATTTGACTTTCCTGTTGTGATCCCAAAACTCGTAATCTTATCAAACAAATATAAACTTTGAAAAATATCACTTGTTGTTTCTTTACGAACATCTTTTCCAATTCTGGGCCCTCATTCTAAGTTATACATCAAAGAAATACTCCTCGTAGGTATATAGAAACAAGACCGGCCAAGTGCTAGTTGGACTCGAGCACGAAGGGTTCCGCGTACCACTATTAAAATTGGGTACGGAACCCTAAAATTTACACTGGACCAACCAATCCGTGAACCCAATGCGAACTGGCGGCAGTCTATCGCTCCTTCACTAGATGGCGCCAGTGGTAAAAATACATTTTTTTATGTAAATCACGTTTGGTGTATATGCTGTAAGCCCCCCTTAAATATTTCTGTTATTTTGTTTTTAGTATTTGTTGTTATAGCGGCTACAGAAATACATAATGAACTGTAATAGCTAGCCGGTATAATTTTTTACAGATCTGTAAAAAAATATACCGGCTAGCTATTACAGTTCATGAGATACAGCCTGGTGACAGACGGACAGACAGACAGCGGAGTCTCAGTAATAGGGTCCCGTTTTTACCCTTTGGGTAAGGAACCCTAAAAATTAGAAGCGTATTTTTGTAACTAGAAGAGTGCTCTTGAGACCTTTTACCCTGAAAGTCCTGAGTAAATAGTGACCGTAATATGCTGCTTACCTTTATAATGTTAGAGGCCATTCGCTTGAGGAATGCGCTGGTAAATAAAGCTGCCGCATCTCCGCAGGACCTTTGAACTGTCTGCTCTGAACACATCAAATATTCTTGGAACGAACTGAAATTAAAAATACACAGGTTACCAAAGTAATTAGTAGGTACCTACCGACTACGAAAATTACCTATACGTAGGTAATGTACCTATTGACAAAAAAAGTATTATGTAGAATATCCGAAGTCTAATACCCATAGTAGAAGCCTAGTTGCTTAGTTTAGGACTAGGTTGCGCTGTATGCAACGTCCTGTAATATTTATTCCTAGCTGCAGGGCTCGCAACTTCGTCCGCCTAATTTTTTTGAAAATATAATATAGCCATGCCTCAATAAATGGACTATCCAACACTGAAAGAATTTTTCAAATCTGACTACTGCAGTTCCTGAGATTAGCGCGTTCAAACAAACAACGAAACTCTTCTAGCCTTATTAATAAACGTAGAGTAAGGTCGGAGTAGTGAGAACATGTTTTGTATTTTTCCATGACAAGGACTTTCAAAGTTGACAGACAGAAACAAAAGGTGGTAAAATTATTCCAAACTTACTCCACGTTTATTAATAAGGCTATTCAGCTTTATAACATTTGTACCTATGAATATTATTTATTTCCCACTATCCCAAAGGTATCCCAAAGCCTCCTTGCTCCTCCATAGGAACAAGTAGGTACCGACGCCGGATCAGAGTTTTGGCAATGACTTAGAGAATCTTTATCGGAAATTACCGGAATATTAAACTCACTGAAACTCAAGGTATCGACTTCAAAATGTTGAAAGGATTATTCAAAATGGACTTTACTGAAATACCGTTTCTAAGAGCTTATCGCTTTGCACTGGCTGTTCGAGAGGGCTTTCATTAGCTTTCATTCATGTAAATTCTGGTCAGAGCGATTAAAAACTAAACTAAGTAATATTAAGTACATACTAATTTGAGTTATTTGCAAAGCTCATGATTTAATTGGCTTAAGAGGACAATAAAAAGGTAGATGCATAGTCATGACAAATATAGGTTTCATGGCATAAACATATTTACATAAACGCTCTAATATCTTTATCCAGGGAGGAAATGTAAACTACGTTTGTATGGAGAAAGAGAATGGAGACTGTCCTCTTAAGTTATCATCATGTCAAATTGGTCTCTATTTGCGCTGGATTGGGTACGTATTCGAATATCAAAAATTAAAATATCAACAGTTAAAATCCCGACGGTCAAAACCTCTAAAATTACAATATCAACTTTATGTAGGTACATACGAATGACTTCACAAACCTAATCCAATAAATAAACCCATTCTCACCAGACATAGGTAATCGTAATCTTGGAACTACTATTTTATTTTACAGAACTAGAAACGCTGTAGGTTAGGTAGGTATATAGGGTGTTGGGAGCTTATATACGAAGTTCGTTACGAACGACGAACATCGTAGGTATATAAGCTCTCAATATCCTGTAGGTGAACAAATTTTTACCTTTTTTTCTTTTTAATTTGGAATAGGTTGAAATTGAAGACATTTTTCGGTTTTAATCGCGTGGTGTTTATTACTTTTAGCATTGTTTCAAAGGTCAACGTTTCGAGGCCTCTTCCTCAGGATTGAAATAGGTAGGTTTCGAAAATGTTGAGTTTAAAGTTTACTTGAAAATCCGCTGTTTTTGAGGGTTCGAGGGCTTGTCCTTTGATTTAGTTTAAACTATTACAATCTAAACATTAATCAAATTGTCTTTATTTTCAAAAATGGCTGGTTTTCAATTTACTGAATCTACTGAGTTAAATGAATTACTTTTTATTTCAAAAATCTGGTTTTATCTATACTCTAAGAGGTAACGTTGGTAACATGTATGTATGTATATTGGGGGTAATCTTCTAAGATAAAATTAAATTCTTTGGAACAAAAAAAAAAGTTTAAAAAAAAAGAGCCAAAGTTGTTTGCCTTAAAGCGTAGAACAACGTATATAAACAGCTGATGCATAAACTCCAACACCCTGTAAAATACTGTAGCTGATTTCAAATGGAAATTGTAAACGTGAACATACTTATTTCAAATGCTAGAATACAATATAAATTCAACATAGATATAAACTATCTAGCTAGAAAATCTAACAGTACCCATCCATAAAAAGTTATTGAACGGTAAAATTCATAATGTTACTACGATGTGATATTAGATAGAACATCAGTATTAAACTGAAACACTTTGTTAAGAGGACAGTCTACCTACTCTTTTCTCCATACAAACTTTACAAACGTAGTCGACTGTTTCGTCCCTGGATACTAGAAAAAATATGTTTATGCCATAAGTCTTATATCAGCCATGACCATGCTCCTACATTTTGATTTTTTTATTATTTTCTATTTTTTTAATTTTATTTCTATTCTAATTAGAAAATGAAAAAAAACAAAACGTAGGGGCATAGTCATGGCAGATATATGTTTTATGGCATAAACAGATTTGCTCTAATGTCTTTATCTAGGCAGGAGACAGTCGACTACGTTTGTTTGGAGAGAGAGTAAGTAGACTGTCCTCTTAATAATCCAACGTTTCGAAGGGGTCTAGATGCGTGTAACTTTCAACATAAATCAGAGGGAAATCGATGCAAATGTTTAGAATGTATGATATCAGTATTTAGAGCACAGATTCCCTCGAGGCGCTACTGTCTTACAGTAAAAGCGTAAAGTTGGGGCTCGTATCGTATATATCAACACATACATGCTTAGGTTGACTTTCATGCCTATCTAGATCGAATTAACTAACTGTAGTCTACCTTAACCTATACTTAAGTATTAATGTTATTGTGGAGAAAATAAATAGATTATTATTTCAGAATCTCTGATCAAAAATGTCAACTAAAAACTCATACATTCATTTTAAAGTGACCACTCTTTATTTAGTTTTCTTTTAAAATTCACAGTTTACATTTTTGTTCTAAGTTTTCAAAATAGGGTATAGTCCGGAATAGGTAATCTTGAGCATCCATGAAGTACGACATTCATCGGTGATACATAATTTGAGAAAGAATTACAAATTTTATGTGAATACGTCATAAAATAGTAGGTATCTATACATAAAGTTCATCATATTTTTTTAAAATATTGTGTGATGATTTATGACGTAGGTACTTCATGGATGGTCAAATAGCCATGACGTACAACATTTATACATAATTTTATTTGAAAAATAATTACGAATTTTATGTATCTACCTACCTAAATGCTATTTTGTGACGTATTAAAATAAAATTCGTATTTTTTTTTATTATAGTGCCGATTAATGTAGGTGGATGAGCCGAAATTTTGTATAGTCATTTGCTATTCCGTTTTAGCTAAGTAATCCTAAGTTAATTTAATGTAGCTGTGCAATCCAGCCTTAGAAAACTAAGTACCTATAGAAACAAGTTAAAGTTATAATGAGAAACAAAAATAATGAGAAAGTATAATTGGGAAGTCCTATTGCGAGCGCATCTCTTTATTTTACCCCAGGAAAATGGCAATGTTTTTATTCATCTTCCCATTGTGTCAGTGCGTGGTCAGCGATGTATAAATCCGGTGATAGTGTTGGAATATTTTAACTAGAAAAACTGACCATACTACCGTTTACAATGAAAAAGTAATTTTGCAACGAATATTTCCACATTTTTCGCTCTTTGAAATTTTCACATCAGAGTTCGTCGCGATGGAAAATAAATTCGTACGAAATTACAGGAACGATATTCTCTACAACGTTTTCTAGATGAAAACAAAAAACAGCAGATACCTAGTCTCGGAAAATGAGACGATAAAACTGCGTCTAGCTGGCGCTCTAGCCTCAGTCGTATGTCGAACCGTTGCCGCGTGACCACGTGCTGTCACACTGCGATTATCTTTTTGAAATCCATTAGAATGCCTTTTTGCTTATTTACAAATGCCTGAATCATTCTTAAAAACAAATGTTTTTAAATACAATAATTTTATGAAAATGCATGTAGGTGTTTCTAGCTCATTTTTCGAATAAGCAATCCATTACTATTATAAAGCGGAAGAGTTTGTTTGTTACAAAGGTCAGGTCCGATTTGAAAAATCCTTCCGGTGTTGGATAGTCCATTTATTGAGGAAGGCTATAGGCTACTTTGATCCCGATATTCCCACGGGATCGGGACTTATGCCGATGAAACCGCTAGTGTTAGAATATACCGTATCTACTATTTTTGTTTTCATCTAAGCGTTTTCTTCGAATGTTCTGTCTGCAGGTTACGTAAGGGCAAAGAACACTACGAGTATTTGCCGATTGGAGACATTGATTGTGATTTGGGAGTCATGAGACGATCGAGCAAACACGGATGGAATTAGCTTTGTGACTTGTCTCAAACGATAGCCTCGGGGTAAATTGTCAATATGTTCGCGTACAGAACCTATATAAAAAGGGATAGGTATAAAGTAGGTTCTGGGATATAGAAATCCATGTAGTTTATTGGTATTTCTTCTTTCCATTTTAGTTCGCTTGACTCAGGAACACAACACATTCTATATAAGAACTACTACGAGGTACCTACTCTCGAATATTCGGTCATATTAGTCTATAACGTAGCCAAACTATTACCACTTGTTACACCGCTTTGTAGGTTGAACGAGTTCTCATTATGTGAACAATTTTCCTATATTTCTGAACTATTGAAGAGTTATAAGAATTATATTTTCGAAATTATGATTCTTATTTTCAGATTATCTTTATCCAAATGCCATAAATAATTCTGAATAGGGTTTATCTACACTAATATTATAACGAGGAAAGATTTGTATTTTTGTGTGTGTGTGTCGTATGTTTGTAATGAATAAACTCATGATCTACCGTGCCGATTTTAAAAATTCTTTCACCAAAAGAAAACTACATTATCGAGGAGTAACTTAGGCTACTTTTGATCGCTATATTCCCACGGGATCGGGACTTACGCGGGTGGAATCGCGGAACGCAGCTAGTGTAATATATTTTGAATTGAATCAATAACTATTACAGAAATAATTACCAACTAAACATAATCAAATAACCCCAAATTGTACCCGGCGCACGGGCCTATCACGCTGGCAGGATTAATCATCATCATCCGAGCGTTGTTCCCGGTTGCATCTCTCTCGAGAGCCCGGGGCCCGCTGGCAGCATTAATACCACGATGTATAGCAATTGCCTTTGCATTCTTAATTAGTATAATTAAACCAAAAATCGTATAATCGCCCTTAAGGCAACCAAAAAGAAAGAAAACCCCTAAACGCTTTCACAAAAATAAATGAATTCAGATAAAAGCTATAAAAGCTTGGTGGAACAGTCGTTAACACACTGAGGATGCCTTGAGAGGCAGTAATCCTCGCTGAATCTTAATCAGAGTATAATGACGAGAGGCTCTCGCAAAAATACGTTTCTACTTAACTTACAAATTGTTGCCAATCACTTTCGAGAAAATTGTACCTAATGGAAATAACAATCTTTCTCTGTCATACGGAATTCTATATTATGAACTCAACACCTTGTACCTACATATTCAATATTACCGGATCAGGTACGGAAAATAATGCCTGAAATTCAATCATAGAGGAAACCTACAACTAAATCTCAACTGATAGACAGTTTGATTTATTTTTTAAAGTGTTTCCTACACTTGGATTAGGTACAGATTATTTGAAAAAATGTTTTCAGGTGACTGTACTGCCGTGATGAAATTATGGACTGCATCTCTTCTTGTTTACGACTGAGGAATGTTGCGACATCTACCGGCTTCTTTTCAGGTTACCGGATTTGCTGTCTTTGATAGACAGTTGACATTTTAACGTAGATACCTACCTATATCTATAGCTTGTTCTGGCTACAACCAACGTAAATGATTATGTCTATAACGTTTAAGCGAAATGACTTGGAGGAATTAGTAAAATGATATGTTTTTCAACATCAGGACCCGTATCTAGTGGATAATTTAGTTTCATAGGCACAATCTTCTTATCTATATCTTATATCTATAAAATGCTTTGTCCTGACTGACTGATCAACGCACAGCCTAAACCGCTGGTAGACAAGTGAAATTTGGAGAATTTGTTCTCTATATGATGTAGGTATGCGTCCAATAAGAAAATATTTTTCCAAAATACCCACGAAATTACGACTTATTCGAGTGAAACCAGGGACACAGCTAGTCCTTACTATGCAGTACATTGCTAGTTTAACGTAACGCGGTAAGCACAAGTGATTCAATAAACCACCAATGTACTGCATAGTACTGCATGGGTTATGCATAGTACTGCAATATTGTAATACTCATGCAAGCAATAAATGAATCTGAATCTAGTGCATATGAAAGGGATTCGAGTTATCCACTAGATAGATAATACGGGTGCAGTTCAATCCAGCTCACACTAAAACAGACACCGCAAAGAACACCGTCGTAGGAACCAATTTACATGCAAATTTTATAACAAATATTAATATCTTCAGAGGAACCTCTGAGGTGTAATTAGTGGGGTCGTTTTCAGAGACTGTTCGATTTGTTGAATATTTTAGTATGAACTATTCAATATTCAAGGCTAGGTCTCTTTGAAGTGACTACTGACGACTTCCCTTGATAAGTTCCCATGACAGTTTAATTTGCGGAACTCAAATTGAGTGACGACACTCGTTAGCCGTTCAAAAATTGGACTTCTCTGAGCCCGTGATTACTTTTATTAGTAGTAGGTGCCTAGAGCGGAATCTACAATTTAACAGTCTTTGATGAACTTCTTTAAGGCCCACGCGAAGTAATTAGACGCGGGATTTGTTTATTTTCTAGTTTTTCGCGAAAACAACTTAGTTGAACAACAAAATATAATTTAAATTCAAAGCACTGAATCTTTATTGCTTTATTACAGAATCACGTGTATGGTTTACATGGATTTTTCTTATGTTTTTGCGATGTTGTATTGAAATTAAAGACAGTCCTTGTGGTGTGGCGTATTGCATAAGGGCGTATACAGAAAGAAAGCTGGAAACTTATAAGCGCTTACCAGCGCTTGTCAGCGCTGATCCGTTCTACACAAAGGAAGCAGGTTGAGGCAGAATGTCGGACTCATCGGACGATGTTATGACGTCAGCAGCCCAGCGCTGACCAGCGCGTGTTGAAGCTTGTCGGAACTTGTCGGCACCGATCAGTGCTTATCGGCGCGGGTTCATACATACACCAGCGCTGACAAGCGCTGGTAAGCGCTTATAAGTTTCCAGCTTTCTTTCTGTATACGGCCTAAGAAAATAAAATTTCGTTTTTTAACTTTGTAAAATGACAAACACAAAAACTATGGCCGGCCGCACTTTGGATACATTTTCGTTCGAAATCATTCGTGCTCTGACATACGAAGACGTCCGAACAATCCAACCTTCCATGGGATTGTTCATACGTTAGCGCACGAATGAAATTCGGACGAAAACGTATTCAAAATGCGCCTGGCCTATTAATTCGCGTACCTACCGGAAGTATCTCATCCCCTTGAGTTAAACTCCTTAATAAAAAAGAACTACTTAAATAAAAGTCGACATTAGTTAGAGAACTAACCCACTAAGACACGTCGTATACGAGTAGAAATGCATTGAGGTGTCTTATCCTGATTCCAGAGAAGCTGAACTTCACTGGAGTCAGACGCCTCAACTCTCAACTCTGTAATTAATTCTAGGCAAGTAGGTACAGGGATTACCACGGCGAAAGTAATTACCGTAAAATCTTAGCTCTCCTGATACTTACTAATAAATTTTGTTAACGCAGTAATTGAATAAAGATTCGCGATAAATAGCCTAGCTTTAAGAGTTTTGTTATGTATGTAGGTACGTACAGTCTTAACGATTTTGAGGATTTAATTTTGTTCTACGTTTTTTTCAATTAGGATTAGGTGATACTTTGTTTTTTTTTTGTTGGAATTTGTTACGTATTCAAAACGGGCGGCTTTGCTAAATACTTTCAGCGTAAGTGGTGATTTAAATTGGGTCAGTGGTCGACTAATTTACGGCTAATTATCAAAGTTGTCTAGGTTATTTCCTGTGGTTATTTCTAATCGATTTCTTCTACGTTTTTTGTTAGTTTTTCATGATAATTAAGAATAAGAATCATTTATTGTTCTAACTGTGTAGATACAATGTAACTATATATTGTAGTAAGTACTATATTAGTGTACAGGATCTAATCGTTTCAAGCATACAATAATGTAGGTAGTACAAAATTATATTAATTAACCTAACTTATATTTATGTTACCTATGCAAGATACAGTGACATGACAATTCTGTGAATTGTGGACTATACTAGGAGAGTCTGTGCGACAATATTCACTATAAATGGATAAATGCACAGTTAAAATTAGTAGTGTATTAGCAAATACAGAATTAAAATATTAATCCTACCTATATTTTTTCGCTAATACCTACTAAGTAATATGTTTACCCACATACCCAATACTACATATTAGTACCTACAAACGAAAAATATAAGTAACCATATACCTATTTAGTTACGCATTGTTTACTAACATCCCAAATAAAGCACACTCAAAACACTTTGATCGCTGCCAAAAAACGGCATCTGCTCATGTCACACTATGTTGCGGTCGCGTCGTCGTCCCAATTCGTAAACAAGGTTGTTCCAGACACATTTACGTCATACCAATACGTAAAACTGTTGAAAACAACAACACACCCACTGTATAAAAAACCCAAGTGTGTGTCAGCAGTCATAGTTGGGGACGCTATAAATATACTTATGTAGATCAGTTGTTGCAGGATGATGTAAAAAAAACCCAAAAACAAACCTACTTTAATTTCAAACAATCACAAAAAACGGGAAGCAAATGACGGCGCTTGAGACGCAAAAGCCGAATCTTTTTAATACGAGAGAACGAACGTGAAATTCTGAATGACATTACCGACTTCTTCAACGAAAAATTATTCTTACTTTAATCAAAAAACATAAAACAATGGCAACAATTTCTTTGGAGGTTTCTACGTAATTTTCATTACATCGAATTTAGATCAAAGAGAAGGAACTAAGTAGGTATTTACACGGGCCTAACGCAATTTACGACAGTGAAGAGGACCCTTTATATCTCATCTCGTTAATGAATGTAAGGTTGGAAAGTCTGCTTTTTATTTTAATTTTGTTAACAAGAAGCAATTGAATTTTAGCCTTAAATTGTGTATAGTTTAACTGAAATGAAGAAATAAGAAATTTTAATAAATAAAGGTATCTCCAGCTGTTCACAAATTAAGTATTTAACTGCCAAGGGTAGGTTAATAATAGCACATGTTAGTTTACTAGACTGGTCTCAATACTCAAATATTTAATTCAGTAGGAAGATATTGTATCCAAATAAATCATTATCATTTTGAAACGTCTTTAAATCAGGACTTTTGATCCGTTCCGTAATTATGACGATTCTATTGTCATCATCATCATCCGAGCGTTGTTCCCGGTTGCATCTCTCTCGAGAGCCCGGGGTCCGCTTTCCTACTTTTACGTCTCCACTTCGCACGATCTTCGGCATCCCGTGTAGTGAGGCCATTAGCACGCATATCCGATCTTACAACGTCAAGCCAGCACTTCTTGGGTCTTCCCAATCTGCCGCGGCCGGGCGGAGGCGCCATAGCAAGACATTTGTTTCCCACGTAACTAGCCGGTTTCCGTAGAACGTGGCCGTACCACCGTCCACCACGCGGCATTCTTGCAGTTTGTCTGCAATGTCTCGGACATGAAGGCTGCCCCTGATGCGGGAGTTTCTGACGCGGTCTTTTCGCGTCACTCCACACATCCAGCGCAGCATCTTCATCTCCGTGACACGCAGCTCCTGCTTATGTCGCTCAAGCAATGGCCACGCCTCACTACCATACAAAAGGACAGGTCTAATGATCGTTTTATAGACCTGTCCCTTCAGTTTAACCGGCATTTTCGGGTCACAGATGACACCAGTTACCTCTCGCCACTTGGCCCAAGCTGCCGAAATGCGGGACTTGACGTCACAATCGATGTCGCCGGACTCGTGAAGCACAGATCCCAAGTACTTAAACTGGTCTGTCCGCTCGACCATGTGACCGTCTACGCAGACAGGTGTGGGATCTGTGGTATTGCTAGCCAAGTATTCGGTCTTCGCTACGTTGAGTTGCAAACCGCCGTTCTCAAGTGACTCTTTCCACGCATTTACACGCCTTCCAAGCCGCCCCTTATCCGAGTCCGCTAGCGCAATATCATCAGCATACATGAGCATCCACGGGGGCTGCTCGTGTGCGTCTCGGATGATTACGGACAGTGCGTCAAGTATTACGCTAAACAGAAACGGACTTAGGACGGATCCTTGGTGGACTCCGACTGTAATGGGGAAAGATTTAGTGTCACCAACAGCAGTTCGCACCACTGAATCGGAATTTCGGTACATGTCCCTGATGGTTTCAATATAAGTTTCAGGCACCCCTTTGGACCGCAGCGCCCACCAGATCATCACGCGAGGAACACAGTCGAAGGCCTTCTGCAAGTCCAGGAACAGAAAATGCAGAGGCGTATTCTTCGATCTGTATTTCTCCATAACGATCCTTAGGGCGAAAACAGGGTCCATGGTACCATGACCGGGGCGGAAACCATACTGCCCCTCCGAGACAGTGCACTCCTGCCGGATCCGAGAGTCAACTATACGCTCGTAGAGCTTCATGGTGTGGGACATGACCATGACGATTCTATTGTATCTAACACATAATCACAAAAAAAGTAAACCCCATGAGTTTCTTGTGGTTTCCAAAAAACTTTTTTTTTTCATATTGACGGCAATATTAATAGAAAATAACTTTTTTCATCTGATACTAAAGATAGCTAAAAATGTGACATTTCCCGACCTTTGGTTTAATTAGTTGCCAAAAAATACAGCGCTCTATAAAACAACGTTGCAGGTTAGGTATAGGTATCTATCTACAACGTAATATGATAGAATTTAGATTAATAAAATGTATTGCCAACAAGAGCGCTGTTGCTATCATATTTTTGCATAGAATGCAAATAAAAATGTTAATAAATTGAATATTTAGTTACTTTAATCTTTTTAAATTAGAATTTTGTGGCAAAAACAGTGGAATAATATGATGCTAAAATGTATGTTTTTGATACAAAACATTCGCAACTAGATAGTTATATCTAAACAGACTCATTAGAGTTCGTGTTTAGAGTTATCGAGTTACTATCATATACTAGCATGTACCTATACTAAAGAGTGCACTTTTGTCTGCCGTAATATATCTGAAGCTCAAAATACACGAGCGACACTGACACTGCAACTTAGAACCCACACCTACAGCACATAATAAAGAAATTAGTGCATGTGTGCAGTAGGTGTGGGCTCTAATTTGCAGTGTCAGTGTCGCCCGTGTATTTTGGGTTTAATTAAAGAATTCAAAATGAAGTTTGTGTTATAATAATGTAAGGACGAGGAACATATTAAGATTTTGTCGGTGCATAAGCTCAAATTTTCCAAAAAAAACCCGATTCCTAGTTCTAAAATCGGACTATAGGTTCCTTCGATTTTTACTCATATTATGAAAAAACATAATTCATAATTTACACAGTATTTAGGATAGGTAAACAACAAAAGTAAACTCACCAACACACTGTCCTCAGATACTCTTCATGACTGACATCCATATCAAACTGATCAGTCTCATACTGCTCGCTTTTCTGATGGTTGTTGAGTCTCATCAACGTGACCTCATACTTCCTACTACAGGTCTCGTATTCTGATCGTACATTCTTCACACAATCAGCGTGCTTCAAGTACTCGTCTTGGTACTTTCCTCTCATGCACAACTCTTGGACCACGTCTATTATTCCCGCGTATATCCTCCTAAAGACGATCTGCTCATGTTTCTCCATGCACGTGTTTGTGTAGTTGTCAATGCATTTTATGCCCGCTTTGAGTTCTCTGTAACAAATCAAAGAAAATACTTCATCACAGCACCACAGATTATATAATTTATTAATTTTGGAAGACAAACAGTAACATTGACAAAATATACAACTTAATAAAACACTGAACGCCATTTACATGTCTTCGCATATGGCTTGCCAAATGCTTGTACTCATCATATGCTGCTTGTATAATAGTTAAATAAAAATAGCATCTAAAAACACTATAAAGTAGATACGCAATTGATTTTTTAATAAAATTATTTTAATAATTCGTTTTCGGGGAACACTTTTAGACAAATAAGTAAAGTACTTACAAGCTTGATGCCCAGTTTAGGTTGTACATATGAGTGCCCTTATTGCTGAATGTGATTTATTTAAGGCAACAGTTGGAAACTAATATTTGTTTCAACTAGTTTTAGCTGACGCCAGAAATTAAAGGCCTTTGCCAAAATTTGTCGGACGAAAGTCAACTACTTATCTATCAAAACTTTGTGTAACTAAGAAATGACTTAACACATCTTTCTGAAAAAAAAAAGCTTCAAAT
This sequence comes from Idaea biselata, assembly GCA_958496205.1. Classification (NCBI taxonomy): domain Eukaryota; kingdom Metazoa; phylum Arthropoda; class Insecta; order Lepidoptera; family Geometridae; genus Idaea; species Idaea biselata. The sequence continues at coordinate 7,005,131 of OY292401.1, read as the reverse complement.
ACAAAGAACTAAAACGTCAGATCGTAGTCTGAAATAAAAAAAAACGAAGTTATAGTTTATAATTTTTCAAGTCTAGTTCGTTGTGGGTCTACGTTTAGTATATATTTTTACCAAAACTATTCTTAACCTGGCTAACTTTTAGCCGTGGCATTTAGAGACTGTCATTCGAAGTGCTATTGAATAAATTAATTGGATGTTTACTCAATTAGTTCAAATAATGATGCAACGCTTGAGTGTTTAATTTAATTTTGTTTATGTTAAGTATATCTGATGGCTAGTGGGACTTGTAAATAATTAAACTAAAGCATGTTTGCTGTTCCCAAAACATCAGACGGACACGTTTAAATCCCCATGCATAATGTTAATGAGTGGTTACGTATACAGTCTCTACATAATCGCGTAAATTCGACGCTACCGCATAGTGCCAACTGCTTCATTGGCTATTCAAGCGGCACTGTGGACCGCTGAGTGAAATTACTCAGTTGGACAACTAGTTTCAAATTGCTATTTACCGCAAACAAGAGCTCTAAATTAAGATGAGCTGCGTGAGGACCGCGCGTTTAAACCGAACTGTTCAGAAGTTAGTCCTGCCTGGGAGTCTTTAGCAAAACTTGCATCACTTTTCACGAAGTTTCAATGAGAGAGTGGAGATCGCGTTATCGTGATAGTGCTGAAGTGTAATGTACTTAAACACTTCGTTCCTTATTTTATAAAATTATCTCTTAATATCTCCCCCGTATTAAGAGGACGATCAGATGGTCGTTGGGGCCGAAAAGTTCTCGAATGGAGACCGCGGATCGGAAAGCGCAGCGTTGGACGTCCACCAACGAGATGGACGGACGACTTAGTTAAGGCCGCGGGTTCACGATGGATGCAGGCCACTTATGACCGAAGCATCTGGAAATTTATGAGAGAGGCTTATGTCCAGCAGTGGACTTCTTACAGCTGAAATGATGATGATGATTAAGAGGACAGTCTACCAACTCTAAAATGGGTTTGAAAAAATGGGAAATTAATGAAATTCTTGTTAAATTCAAAAGGTACTACCACAAAATATTACATCGGAACATTTTTTTTAAACTGATAACATAAACTTGCCCGTCAAATAGTCATCTGCATTTAACGTAGGTACCTACCCTTATTTTCAATTCTAACCACAAACTTTTCGGAAGATTTTCTTAAGTGATTTTTGTCGCTATAGCACCTTCTGTTTTAAGGTGTAAACGATAAAATATAAGTTGAATGCCTTGAAGACTGCGGCAACGGCAACGAGGGTAAAAAACAGGAAACGATAAAGGAGGCCGTTTAAATGTTGTTAATATAAACATTAATTTGGTTTAACAATGGCGGCTTGAAATTTGAAAACATGAAATATGATAATGTTATATTAATCTTAAATAACTGAAATACAAAAAGGAAGATAGCAAGAGAACAAAATACAAATAGATAGAGTAAATAAGCTGCGGGTAGACAAACGGACAGACAGACGAACATGACTATGAAACACTTATCGTTCCGGTCACCGCATCGTCCCGTTACCGGGGCGGATAAAACTTAGGTATTGGGTAGGTACCCTTAGTCTATCCTGAAGAAGAGACCTGGAAAGGTCTCGAAACGTTGAGCGTTGTAACAATGCTAAAAGTAATAAAAACCACGCGATTCAAACCGAAAAATGTCTTTAATTTCAGGTACCCTAAACATATAAGAAAGAAGAAGTATGAAAAATGGGAAACCGTAAGAGCGGCGTAAGGCGCAAACTACTAATCATTTCATTTATTTCGCAATCATGGGTTACAATGGGTTTTAAGATTAAATAAAGTATGATCACTATGATCAGTCAGGCAGGCCTCACTTTACACTTTGCAAAAATTCAAAGGATGTCATGTAATCTTTACAGGTCTCGAAACGTTGAACAACAGGCGATTAAATCGAAAGAAAAATGAATTTAATTCCAATGAATAGTTAAACTAGTTAAACTGTGGTGTAATCAAGTTACATTACTAGTAGGTATGTAACTCAATGGACAGTATCGGGTTATTTTTCTTTTCCAAATAACAGATGGTAATCGCAGAGTCAGCTAGTGGTTCAATTAAAAAATGAACCTACATAAAAAGTAACATGTGAACTTTGTAATCATCTCGTAGGTACATGTATAGGTGCAGTGTTGGTCTAGTGGTAGATACTTCGACTTTCATTACGAAGGTCATGCGTTCGAATCCTGGCCGACAACGCACCAATGTCTTTTTCTTTAAGAGGAGTATATACGCCAACGACCTTGAAACTGAAAATCCCTGTCGGGCTCATCGAAAATTGTTGATTATTTCATGACGGAATGTCATAGAACATTTTGTGTGCACAGATTGTAGGTGACATTGTTTCCTACATTTTGGTGTAGTTTTAAGACAAGAACCTCCTATTGGTGCAAAGCCTATCCAAATTTTAGACATAAAATGTCGGATTTGGCTAAAATGTCGATAGGCTTCAATAAGTTTCGACATATTTGTATGGAAACTGCACTAAAATATCGGAAACAATGTCGCCTACAATCTGTACACAAAAAAAAGTTCTACGACATTCCGTCATGAAATAATCAACAATTTTCGATGCGCCCGACATGGATTTTCAGTTTTTCAAAATAGGGCCCTTAAGAAAAAGTTATGTGCGTTATTAACATCGCTCTTACGTGAGGAAACAAACGGTTTAGTTAGCTCCAGACGTATTGACCTGTTCTTTCCTCTGGGCATGGCTGACTAGACTGGTAGGGTGGTATAGGTGCTGGTCAACCCTACTTCACCTAACAATGCAAAGCAAAGCAAAAGCGCTGCAAAGCACTACAGCGCCATAAATACTTAGCATGGATTAAAAGTAGAACTAACTTAAAAAACGGGGCAAGTGCGACACTCGCGCACAAAGGGTTCCGTACCACTATCACAATTGGATACGAAACCCCAAAAATGGTTTACAACAACCAATTTTTAAATTTTATAGGAAAATATGAAATATTTATCTTCGATTCTACTCCCATCAAACGACCGAATCACTCAATAAAAAAAAAAAAAACCTTGGCACAAAGAAAATCTGAAACTTATAAGAAACTCTTTGGTAAGTAAGGCAGACTGGTATATTTGACAGATAGGGCAGCCATTTTGAATTCCATGACCAACTCGATTTGTCCTGACCAATCAGAAGCGACCTCACATTGTAGTACTAAACTCCTTGTTATTTTTGAAACACGTTTGTTGTATGGGAGCCCCTTTTAAAGAATTGTTTTATTTCGTTTTTAGTATTTGTTGTTGTAGCGGCCACCGAAATACATCTTCTGTGAAAATTTCAACCTTCTAGCTATTACGGTTCATGAGATACAGCCTGGTGACAGACGGACAGACGGACGGACGGACGGACGGACGGACGGACGGACGGACGGACGGACGGACGGACGGACGGACGGACGGACGGACGGACAGACAGACGGACAGACAGACAGACAGACAGCGAAGTCTCAGTCGAAGTCGAAGTCATAGGGTCCCGTTTTTACCTTTAGGTACGGAACCCTAAAAATAGATGAAAGCCCAATAATTATTTTTAGGTACATGTATAGGTAACATTTTTAGCATGTAGCCTTTATTACATAACTAGTTGTCTGCTACAAATCGCGTGGGAGCGATAGGATTACAGCGATATATTTAACGCGAAATTGTTACGTGATATTGTTCAAGGAAAGATGCTTACTTAATTATAACAATTAATCATGATACGTATGGCGTTTCATAATATGCTCGAGTCCATATTATACCTAAATAAACATTACTGGGTAGGCCTGTGTTTATTACCCGCGTAGGTCCTGATTCCACGAGAATATTGAGATAAAAAGTAGAATATGTGGTAATCCAGATATCCAGCTATCTACATACTAAGTTTCATCGCAATCGGCTCAGTAGTTTTTGCATGAAGGAGTAATAAACATGTACCTACTTATTTATTTACACACAACGAAAATCAAAATACTCAAAATATTAGTAGAATAGTAGGATACTTCATTTCAAGTCATTTTATTAATACCGTAACTTGAAGCTGTGTTTGAAGAACTACATTACCTACCTACCCTAGGATATATGAATTTCTCATTGAGGAATCCTACTCATGGGAAAACTAAATGGACAATGTGTAAAACGGATGTAAGTATCAAATTCAATTTGATACGTAAGTATTATCAAAGAACATTTCAAGAGAAGACTCCATTATTTGAACGTTTTAAACAAACACGGCAATACATAGTATAGTTATTATAAAGAATGCATCGAACCGGTTTGTCTTTTTTGGAATACTTAAATTTGCAACAGGTTCCCACAACCTTAAATGTAAACTTATTGCCTGATTTATTTGCAAGGGTAAAGAACTTTAAAGGCATTTAGTTTCAAAGGTCAATAATGTCAAGCATGGGTTGTTATCGCCAATCTCTAGGTAAACTAGGATGACGAGACGGACCTTGTTTCACTGCCGTCTTCCTTCTTCTAGATGCGAGTTACATCTTAGACTATATCATCACTGTCCATGAGCTCGTAATCTAGCAACACTCGCCGATCTCGAATGGTCGTGCGGGTTAAGCAACGCTTGGCTCGATCATTATTTGGATTTGTGTGGCAAAAAATCACTTTCTCGAGCTACTCCGTGCTTCGGAAGAGACGTTAAACAGTTGGTCCCGGTTGTTATCCTGATAGCAGTCGTTAGGTCAAGTTAGAAGCCTAAGGGCGACCTGAAAACTCTAACACTAGGGAGCCATACCACACAGTACACGAAAAGAAGAATCGCTTACCATTAGGTGAGATAGTGGTCAAACAGTCATGTATCGTGTTTAAAAAACTGTGGTTACACTTACATGCAACTCTTATCCAATTCTTCTCTGGTAAGCGCGAAAGAAATATCAGGCGAGCTAAGCACTGGTAATGCCATAGAACACCTTTGGAGTAGATCTTCATTTCTGTTACAGTTTTCTTTCAGGGCATCTGTTAACAAAAAAAATGTATTTAAATGGAGAGTTACGTAAAAACTATTTAATATTTTCATATTCGAAACGAACTTCAGTTTTCAGAAAGACCGCGTCAGAAACTCCCGCATCCGGGGCAGCCTTCATGTCCGAGACATTGCAGACAAACTGCAAGAATGCCGCCTACGGTGGTACGGCCACGTTCTACGAAAACCGGCTAGTTACGTGGGAAACAAATGTCTTGCTATGGCGCCTCCGCCCGGCCGCGGCAGATTGGGAAGACCCAAGAAGTGCTGGCTTGACGTTGTAAGATCGGATATGCGTGCAAATGGCCTCACCACACGGGATGCCGAAGATCGTGCGAAGTGGAGACGTAAAAGTAGGAAAGCGGACCCCGGGCTCTCGAGAGAGATGCAACCGGGAACAACGGTCGGATGATGATGAAACGAACTTCAGTTTTAAATTCTGAGAATTTTTCTTAGTTAGGTAAAAATTACTTGCAAACTTTTTCTTAATTTTGGTCTGTGTTGAAATTCAAAATATTTTCTATAAAAACATAAAAATGTTTGCCAAATTCAAACAGAAGCTAATTAATTATTGGTGAAAATTCTTGCGGAAACTTCCCAACTCTTAACTTGATGAAACTTTAAGAAGCCCATGAAACGGGACTCCGTTACGAGCTATGACAAGATGGGGTAGGTACATGAAGTTTGGAACTGTTTCTTGACTAGTTTCAAAATATTGTTTTATAATATCTATGAAATTACATAAAATGTTTTTTTCTTGGCTTGAAATAGATATATTATATCTACAAACCTATTAAGTTATATTATATTTTGGAAATCCACAATAATTTAAACAAAAATAATCATAAGAAGTGTGTAGAATTTTTCTTATGAATAAAAATGACTTACCAAAAAGTTCAGAGAATGGAACAGAGAAAAAGATAAACACAAAAATAAAATAACAAAACAGGAACCAAAAAATGGAAATATATATTGGTAGGTAGGTATATATATTTTAAGGTAGGTAGATTATTATAATATTATTTGACTTTGATAGTTAAAAATCATTCTATATAGAAATGATATGATAAGTACCTACCTACTTATTTATAAGATGGTACATTTTGTATGTAAGTAGGTAAGTACTTATTTAGGTAAATTTTCTTGCAAATAAATTCCGAAAACTGATCTTAAACAGTCTATTGTTAAACATTTGAGAAGTTTCAGGTGCTCACTTATTTAGGCATTGTTCCTATTGTTTGCTTTATCTATTACAATTTCCTTTTCAGCGTAATTCAGACGTAGAGTAATTTGACATGACATTATTGTTCAATTGTGTTAAGATCTAAATTACATAATAACTCTCTTGTATTGTTTTCACTGCATATATAGGTAACTATGTTTAGTTAATCTTCTTACATCGTTTCTCCTTACTGAACTCTATGTTATCCATCATATTCATATAACAATCGCAAGTCATCTTTGTAAACAGTTTTTTGTGTAACCTTTTGTTTCAATCATTCGTTGATGACTGCTAATAAAACCAAGCCAAAGTTGATTTCGTTCATTGGGTATTTAACAGAGTTAGCAAGCATTTCTCGTTCCTATTACACAGTAATAAGGTTCAAACAGACACCAGTTTATCTTTATCTCGAACGGAATTACTCAGAGAACGTCACTAGAGCACCATTGGGCTTCACGTGGTCTGCACGCGCAAACAGCTGTTAATGCACATGTGATTGGAAATGTACGGAGCTATCTGCAGACAAACTTCGTTATGCTTATTCTAATCATGCAGTTTAGACGTGTCCCTGGTGGCCAATAGATGTTAATATGATCGATAGCTTTACATATCGTTAATATGTAACAAATATAAGGTTACCTTATGAACCGGTTATGTGATAAAAAAATGAAAATACGAGTAGCTTTTGAAGGAAAAATGTTTATAAAACGATAACATATAACTCTTGCGGGAAAATAAACATAACAGACGAGACGCAACCGTTTCGAACGTTTTTATTTATCGAATTTATTTGTACATTTAGCAAAATTATAGCATTTTCAGTACTGCCATATCGTCTTGGCAATGGCCTCTAAAACATTCGCTATCGTGTGCGTCTTGTCAAACAGGTAGTTATTTTTAACAGTGCCGTTCTAAGAACCGTGCATTCCTTTGGTGTGGTGGGGAGTCGAGCCCACTACACTACACTCTCTCATTGGCTGGCAAACATCGTATGATGTTTTTGTATGTGTGGGTTTTGTGTAGCATTACACCATACATTCTCATTCAATCGGAGCGTAATCGAACACCAATTTAAGAAGCATGGCTTGGGAGAGCCGCCAATTGACTGATTGAATTGCCCTGATGCCTTAGGAAGTCATTCTTGCCTTGACACAATGACAACAGGGCATCCACTCACGTTTGTTTTTATTAAGAGTACGCAGATTGACGATGAATTCTTCTATTAGAGCCCAATATACTTCCTTGTTATTATTTTTATAGCTTTGTAGGCAACTTATAAGCAGTTTTATTCACGGAACTGCGGCATAATTTTATTTACCTACCTACTTATGTAACAACTTTGTAACTTTGCCATATAAGTAAGTTACTTTGTGGTTATTTGAATCGTTTACCTATAAAAGATTTGTTTTAGAATTACAATCCCTATGTAAGGTGTATTTCTCTATAAAACATAAGTACCAATTGGTCTTTAATAATGGATCTCTATCTAGATTTTGCTTATTAATGAGACCTTGTAAAAGCATGATGTCAATATTCACTTCAATAAAGAACAAGACACTGGTTGGTCATTATGCCACTGATTATTTCAAATAATACAATAGTAAAAAAATATTCTTATTTAAGTATCGATTTTCTTGCCTACTTTTACAAAATAAATCTAGTTAAGCAGGTTCCTACCTACTTACCTATCTATGTTTTACGTTTTTTGTTTTTCAAACAAAATTGATTAAGTAATTTGATGAAAACAAGGGAAATTGATTAAAAAGGTCAAGAGTTAGGTAGTAACTATACTTACCTATATAAAAATAAGCCACGTAAAGTTTATCAAATCACACCACCCATCGCATGATTGTGGTCTGATATTTGTTTATTAATATTTGGCTCTTTCGACCTCTATTTTATTTAAAAATGTAAATTCGGTAGACGTCTTTTAAATTCAAGTTTTAGCACATTATAGACAGATTCAGCAAACAATATATTATTATTATATGTAGTCCCAAAGAAGCATTTTATCATTGAGTTACTCATTGCAATGTACGCAGCGTGTAATTACTTGCTTATGATTTTTCTATTATTCCACTCTCATAGCTACTCATGGGAACTGACGCAATCAAGAAATCTAGGGCACATACAGTATAACCAAGGTGTATGTTTATATGAATGTGTGGAACTGTTTTATTGCCCACCATTGTTAGCTTACGAGGTGTCCATATTATAGGTTAAGTAGGTATAGGTACCTTTTAAACTTTCAAGAAATGCAATGTTACAAGCCAATATGCTGTACCTCTTGGTATTTTTGTCATTGTGGACGTAGTCGCGGGCACAGCTAGTATACTAGTTCGAAACCTTTCCTACCGCTGTGCAAAAATCCACACTTAAACGATTTTGCGTTTCTGTAATCGGCTGATAATTTGACAAAAATACCATTCAAGATGTTTTAATCCGAACACTGGGACAGGATTCAGGTGTCTATCGCTGATTCGGCGCGTTCGGTCCTCGGTATGTCTAAGGGAGGACGCAAGTGTGACAAGGAAACTTGGTGGTGGAACGACACAGTCCAGAGGGAGACTAGGGCGAAGAAAGCCCTCTTTAAAAAGTGGCAAGCGTCCAACTCTCCTGAAGATCGCGACGCGTACAGGTCTGCCAAACGTGCCACAAAGAGAGCAGTAGCCAGAGCCAGACGGGACCACTTACAGCCATTGTACGATAAGTTGGAAACGTCTGAGGGGCAGAAGCTCATTTATAAGTTGGCACGTTCTAGGATCAAAGCGGCACAGGATATAACCAAGTGCCGCTGTGTAAAAGATCCTAATGGTAACCTGCTATGCGAGGACCTCGCGGTGAAGGAGAGGTGGCGCTCTTATTTCCACGAGCTGCTCAATAAGCAGTATAAAGAGGTGCAGCCACCGGAACTCCCTCCGAATCTAGGACTTGTGCCACTGATAACGCCTGAGGAGGTGCGCAAGGCCCTTCGCTGCATGAAAAATCGGAAAGCTGTCGGCGCCGATGGAGTCCCCATCGAAGTATGGAAGGCTATGGGTTCTCGTGGTGTGGGCATCTTAACCAACCTTTTTAACCGCATACTCGAGACCGGCAGAATCCCCGCCCAATGGAGACTGAGTGTTATCACTCCAGTGTTCAAGGGCAAGGGATCTGTGCAGGAGTGTGGAAGTTATCGTGGTATAAAGGTCATGTCCCACACCATGAAGCTCTACGAGCGTATAGTTGACTCTCGGATCCGGCAGGAGTGCACTGTCTCGGAGGGCCAGTATGGTTTCCGCCCCGGTCATGGTACCATGGACCCTGTTTTCGCCCTAAGGATCGTTATGGAGAAATACAGAACGAAGAATACGCCTCTGCATTTTCTGTTCCTGGACTTGCAGAAGGCCTTCGACTGTGTTCCTCGCGTGATGATCTGGTGGGCGCTGCGGTCCAAAGGGGTGCCAGAAACTTATATTGAAACCATCAGGGACATGTACCGAAATTCCGATTCTGTGGTGCGAACTGCTGTTGGTGACACTAAATCTTTCCCCATTACAGTCGGAGTCCACCAAGGATCCGTCCTAAGTCCGTTTCTGTTTAGCGTAATACTGGACGAACTGTCCGTAGTCATCCGGGACGCACACGAGCAGCCCCCGTGGATGCTCATGTATGCTGATGATATTGCGCTGGCGGACTCGGATAAGGGACGGCTTGGAAGGCGTGTAAGTGCGTGGAAAGAGTCACTTGAGAACGGCGGTTTGCAACTCAACGTAGCGAAGACCGAATACTTGGCTAGCAATACCACAGATCCCACACCTGTCTGCGTAGACGGTCACATGGTCGAGCGGACAGACCAGTTTAAGTACTTGGGATCTGTGCTTCACGAGTCCGGCGACATCGATTGTGACGTCAAGTCCCGCATTTCGGCAGCTTGGGCCAAGTGGCGGGAGGTAACTGGTGTCATCTGTGACCCGAAAATGCCGGTTAAACTGAAGGGACAGGTCTATAAAACGATCATTAGACCTGTCCTTTTGTATGGTAGTGAGGCGTGGCCATTGCTTGAGCGACATAAGCAGGAGCTGCGTGTCACGGAGATGAAGATGCTGCGCTGGATGTGTGGAGTGACGCGAAAAGACCGCGTCAGAAACTCCCGCATCAGGGGCAGCCTTCATGTCCGAGACATTGCAGACAAACTGCAAGAATGCCGCCTACGGTGGTACGGCCACGTTCTACGAAAACCGGCTAGTTACGTGGGAAACAAATGTCTTGCTATGGCGCCTCCGCCCGGCCGCGGCAGATTGGGAAGGCCCAAGAAGTGCTGGCTTGACGTTGTAGGATCGGATATGCGTGCAAATGGCCTCACCACACGGGATGCCGAAGATCGTGCGAAGTGGAGACGTAAAAGTAGGAAAGCGGACCCCGGGCTCTCGAGAGAGATGCAACCGGGAACAACGCTCGGATGATGATGACCATTCAAGATGTTTTAATCCAATGTTTACCAGGATTTTTGGAAATTGTAATCTACGCTACTTTTGTGTAAGTTTACCTATTGTTCGGTTGGTATCTTGCAACTAAATTTTCCGATATTTCCAACCGATTGAGCTGAAATGTAGTATACCTACACACGTTTCTTTCTATTTTTCTAGGGACAGAAACATTTATATTGCGAAGTCAAAAAAAATTAAAAATGCTTCTAAAGTTTCGTTCTCGGCGGGATTCGAATCCGCTACTACAAGTAATCCGAACCAGGCTAAACACTTTCAAAAAAAATATTGGAAGGCAAAAAATGTTATCTTCTTCTCTTATATATAAAAATGAAACTTTTCCGTTGTCACGACATCACGCGTGAACGGCTGGACCGATTTCGATAATTCTTTTTTTGTTGTGTTTGGTATTGTCAGGAGAAGGTTCTTATGAAAGAAAAATTCATAAACCGATTTTGATGAATTTTATTTTTTTATACTAAACGACAGGACAACGTCTGTCGGGTCAGCTAGTACTTAATAAAAATGTCTTAACTGACCTATAAAAATTTTGAGAAAAATGTAGAGATGGGCCGACTAGTCGGCAGATCATGCCGACTAGTCGTCAATAACAATTAGGTATGCAATAATTTAGGTAATAAGGTACCTATGCAATATTTATTGAATTTGTAGTACACTAATAAGGTGGGCAGTCAGAAAACGTAAACAAAACACATCATAGCCTTCATACATCATCAGCATACATCAAAAATATCATGAATGACTATGCCTCAGCTCCATTCAATTTTTTTTCCAACTTTTATTTTTATTTCAATCATTTTTTGGAAGTTTCGCTACAGCTTTCGAAGTGCAAATTTATCCAAAAATACCAACAATCGCCGAGTGATCATGATTAACCAAAATATCTCGGAATTATAATGATTTGCATTGCCGACTAGTCGGCAATTTTGGAACTGACTAGTCGGCTAGTCTGCTAGTCGGCAGAACCCAAAGTCGGCACATCTCTAGAAAAGTGTTTTTTTTGGCACGTTTTGTACAAAATGTTATATAATATTTTACTTTAGTAGGTACCTTGCCCTTGATGTAGCTAGCTATTTCGTAGCTCGAGTAGCTACCTAGCTAATAGATTAACTTCTTGAATCAATCATTATTATTAATATCTACCTGCTTGGTGAATCATTAATCCTATAAAACCCTATTAAGCTGTGAATTGATTCAAATCGAAATCGATTGATTTTTCAAGGAAAATTCCTCATAATCTTGTCGGAGATAAAACTTGATCGCAGACAGATATAGTACAAATTGAGATAGTGTATTTACGAATTCACATTAGTAATATCGTGTTTGCGATATTATTATAGGTATCGTTATCTCACAATGTGCGGTGTTTTTATTTTGAAGGTTTTAGATAAAGATGGCAATGGAAAATGAAATCTGCAGAGGATGGAAAAATAAATCCATATTCATAGCGAAAACTTTAAACTTTTAAAAGTGTTGGAAGACCATCTTCTTGGTGAACCGACAATAGGTACTGTCAAGGACGGATTAACCCTTAATCAAATTAATCAATTGCCTAGGGCATCACGTCTAGGGGAACGCATAATTTAATTTAATGAGTAAATAAAATAGTTACCTACTAAAATCACGCAATAAGCAGAAAACAATACGTTATACAAGATAAATTGAACTCTGATGCTACGATGGACTAACTTACAAAAGCTGACGAAAATTTAGGATGGATTTCGTACAAAACGCCTCAATGAAATCATGTCCCTAAGGAATCAGGGCTGGGTAACAAAGCTCGCGAAGCAAATCGGCCGTTTCACTGATGTCCCTTCGTTCGGTCATTTGTCATCGCTCAGATGGGGTGACTTTTTGTAAGGACAAAGTAACTTCATCGCAGCTTTTGTAAGGAAATCGAGTTGCGTTATCGCGGGTGACACTAATGTGTTAGCAGTTGTCTACTAATCGGGCCATTTGTAAGCAATGTTCCTGGACATTTTTGTTTATTTGATATACTCAAGTGTAATAGCCAACTTATAGCCATAATTTTTCATCTCCTGAAAGCTCTTTATTAATCTTATCTAAGCTTTTCTTTAGAAGAGGTCTAGACTAGACTTATATATTATGTAGGTAGGTGTGTTAAAGGGTAAGATTAGTATAGCTAATAATTAACTACTAATCTTTCATATAAATCTGTAATTATTACAGATTAGATAAAAAAAATCTGTTAGAATTAGATTTCAAAGAAGGTTCCGTGTACAATTTATATGAATCTTCATTTAAAATATTACCATAGCTATTACATATTTGGTACATGATACACAGATCATATTTTCCGGGAAATATTATAGCCGGCCTCCTGCGGGTAATAAATTTGGATAAAACAATTTCATCTGACTCGAATCGCACCCCAAACTATGCGGCTTACCTCATAAATCCCGATTAGCCTTCGGCTGAAAGAATGAATCAATAGATTATCTTGCACATACATAGGTAGGTAGGTACATCATTTTGTTCGCTGTAGGCTCGAGTTTAACTTTCATTTTATTAAAGAATTATAATAATTGTTTTTTTTTTTAATTAAATAATCAAATTATTTAGTGCTGTCGGACATTGATTCCTTGGATGGGTGGCCGATATAATGTGTGTGGCAAAAAATCAATTAACCTCTGATAGCAGTCTTTCGGTCAAGTTAGACCTGAAAACTCTAAAACAAGGTGTGTGCCACACCACTGCACAAAAAAAAGAAGGATTTCATTTTGCCTAGGGTGAGATAATTGTATCATCATCAGTATTCATCAGTCATCGATCATCATCTGCCATTCGGATCTTCAGAAAAAAATTACCTCATAACCTCCTTAAGAGGATATACTTAATACTTTTTCTGGTGTTTTGTGAATGCATAAAGTAGGTAAGTATGTATTTATTTACCTACAGGATGAACGAATACAGAGTAGGGACTTGTTTATTCGCCAACCAAGATAAAAATCATCTAAGTAAAATGATAAATTCACGTTAAGTGTGATGGAGATTTTAACTGAACAGTATATACCTACCTACCTATCTAAAAATCTTATCAGTACCAACAATAATTTAAGGAATGCGTCATTTGAGTAGGTGCCACTAGATTTCAATCATTTTGTTTACAAAAAGAGTACTTACCTAATCTTCCACATCATGGTAATGAATTATGACTTTTTAAGTACATATATAGGAATGATGTAGGTACTACCCACGTAATTTTTTTTGATAATATAAAATAATAATTTTGATATTTACAATTTGAGGTAGGTACCGTATGTAAAGATTTCACAGTGGCGTACTATGAATAACAATTGACTTTCTATGCAATTTCATAATGCCAATCAAACTTCGATTTGAAATTGAATAATGAATAGGAACCTACCATAATTGGACGCACAGAGGATTATTCAAAATCTAAATCGGAGTCCACAAAACCTAACACAAATCTGCCTTTTTAATACAATTAGCCATGCATTTTTAACGTGCCTAAATAAAGGTACGAGTTGGCAACGGGCGACATGAGGCGGCAGCGGACGAACGTGTCGCGGCGACACTACTGGTTTCTATGTATTTCTATTAAATTCCCTACGCTCGCTCGACGACGACGCGTCGCGTCGCTAGCTTCGTGTCTCTGACTACGTAGGAACTTTCATAGAAATACATTATATAACAGTAGTGTCGTCGCCCGTTGCCAACTCGTACCTTAAGAATTCTTGGAAAACGCTGTCTAATTTTTAGAACTGCTAATCTGCCGCAAAACAAAAATTTTACCTATTGCAATGAAACTCGGTTTGGACTTAGCTTTTGACACAAATTTACCGAGGGCGCTTCGAGTAGATAGTACTTACGTAAACGTTTATTAAGATAGGGGTCCACCTGTCGGCATCATACTCACCGAACGCATCGCATCAAACGTATTGTAATATTCTTTGTTTAGAAAGTCACAAAAGTGCTTCCACCAATCCGCATCCTACAGATAATATCGCTCGAATCTGCTACTTTCCATACAAAAATATTACGATCCGTTTGATGAGATCCATCCGATGGTACGATGACGTTTTGTTTTCTCTAAATTATTTTATGTTTCCTGTCTTAACTAAATTTTTTTATATTTTTTCGACCACAAATTCTTTTAACAAGTTTATGACTTATTTTAATTAGGTACTTTATTATTTTATGAAATTAAACGCCTTTTTTCGTATTTAATCGCGTGTTATTGTTATTATATTATTACTTAAGCAGTTTTCAACGCCCGACTGTCGTTGAAAATGAGTTTCATATTTTTCATCTCAACATCGCGAAAACCGAAGAAAAATCTATGTGTTTTATTTTGTTAAATAAGTTAGGTAAGTACTAACTTACCTACTCTTAGATGAAAAATGATCATTTTTAATTATTCTTTCGCATTGCGGCTTTAGCCTTAGGGTTATTATTAATTTTGTTGATGATAAAGCTGCCAATTCTATTAATTCAACTTTGTTGACGAAAACATACCTATCAAATAATAATTACGCTCGATTGCTGCTCCGACATACCTATAGTTGGCGAAGTCTTTTACAACGTCCATTCAAAACCGAATCACCGAAGATATATTCTATAATTTCAGACTACGATCTGACGTTTTGGTTTACCCGCATAAATCCCGTGGGAATTTTCTTATTGGATGCCTACATCGTACAAAGAAGAGACTCTCCAATTTTCAGCCCTCTGCTATCAGCTGTTTAGGCTGTGCATTTAGAGATAAATCACTCAGTCACTCAGGACAAAGCATTTGATAGATATATAGATTAAGCTGTAACTAGTACCTATAGTATATTATTTAAAAAAACCCATGAGATTCTTGTGTCTTCTTCTCATTGGAGGTTGCGTTCCGAAGACACAGTAAATTACATTGTATAAGTAATTGACGTTTCAAAGTGGTATTTTGTAATATCCGAATGAATAAAAATATTTTGAATTGAATTGAATTACACTTTGATCACGCTGACAAGGTCGGACATAAAAAATATTTGTTAGGGAAAATACCTAACATGTTTGGGATTAGGTAAGATAAGTTAGGTATACCTAAGTATTTTAAATAACTAAGTTACACGATAAAGAAGGAATTTAGGCACCTACGTGTTTTCCACATTAAATTAAAATATAAATTATCCTAGCCCACTGGTGTAGGTTAGCCAGCTGATTGCTTTTCGTTTTAAATAGGACATCATGGATATTCATCACGTTTTCATTGAATTCAATAGAGCATGATTGCACGCTTCCCACTGAATTACATAACTAGATGCTAATGGAAAAGTTATACCTATCTGACATTTAGTGTTTAGGGGAAACCTAGGTTAGATGGAATCTTGAATTATATTAAATGTTTAGGGTTCCGCACCCAAAGTATACAAACGCGAACCTTTTAAGACTTCATTGTCCGTTTATCTATCTATCTGTCTGTCTGTCAGCAGGCTGTATTCAAGAACCGTTATAGCTAGACATTTGAATTATTCACAGATGTTGTTTTTTTGTTGCCGCTATAATAACAAAAACTACCGAATTTTAACGAGTTTTATTACAATAAGTAAATTGTTCTCACAAATATCTAGGTCAAATCAATACCTGCTACTAAACTTTTGGTACTTACCTATAACGATGTTTGTTTATTTAGGTACCTACCTACTCATAATAAAAAAAGATAGGATGGTTTATCCCACTTTAAATAAGTACTCCGTATTTTTGTCAATTGCTCTCGGCAAATTTACTGTGAGTCGAAGATATTTTTTTCCTTTACAATTATCCTATTTTGTTCACCTAGGTGAAGAAAGTAGATTAGACCGATAAGATTTAGTTTGTTTGCAGATAAATTACTTAATATATTTGTGGCAGCCAAAAATATTTAAGTAATTATTATCATCATATATTTTACTGCAAATATTAAGAACTCAAAATTATATTAAAATTTTAATTATGAGAAAATTCTTTCTTATCTTCATAAACTCTAGGGTATAATGGTATGAGTACCTACTTACGTCTACCCACTTTCCCACGTAATCCCACTATCCACTCTTCAGTGAACACGAGACGGTCGTCGCGTTGTCGATGTTCAATCGCTTCCACGGCGATCTTTATCAATTACTTATTGTGTAAAAATGAATAGAGAATCAAGGAAAAATAGTATATTGAATTAAAAAACCCGCCTGCTTAAAAAACTTTAAATAAAAACATATACAAAATAAAAACTGAAAAGAAAATAAAACAAGTCCAGTAGTCACAGAACATAGCGACTTTAACAGTCGGGACCCATTATTGAAAGGGTAATGATGAGCTAGATTTTAGGTAGTCAATGGGTCCCGACTGTTAAAGTCGCTATGTTCTGTGACTACTGGACTTGTTTTATTTTCTTTTCAGTTTTTATTTTGTATATGTTTTTATTTAAAGTTTTTTAAGCAGGCGGGTTTTTTAAATTTTTATTAAAAAAAATTATTTTGCGCTTTTTAGTCAGCATTAGGTGCAAGGCGTTTTTATATCAATTTTATTGTATTTTAATCGCAATGGCATTATTTCATTGAGGGGGTTATTAAGTTGAGGATTATTCAGTAAGTTGCGGTAGGTAATCTAAGATACCCCCCCCGAAGGGTTCCCGCCTTGTCGTGGCGGGGGGGCTTAGTAACCGTGGCTTGGTCACCCACGGTGAAGCGAAGAGGAACCCACCCGAGGAGGAGCCGCTCGCGGCTGGAGGAGGTTTCGGGGCCGCGGCAGGAGAGGAGTGTCGGTGTTGCGTTGCCGCTCTCCCTATCTGCCGCGGCCTCGGCGGGGCCGCCACCGCTAGATGGCGGACGCGGTGAGGCTGCAGGGGAAGAGGCGTGTCGGTGTGTCGTTGCCGCTCGCCCTATCCCCTGCAGCCGAATGGTGGTCGGCGACGGGGCCACAGACCTCACCCGTCGCAGGGGAACCAGGAGTGTCCAGACATCCCTGGTTCCCCTAAACGGCTCTTGGCGGCTGACTCGGGGGGGGGTCAGCCGTCAAACAACGAGCCCGAGGCGGTAGCGGCGTGTCCACGCCGCCCCTCGTGAGGGTTTTTCCTCTTCGGAGGTTTTGGCGAGGAGGCCGGACGCGGCCAACCGCCGTGGGGCAGACGGTAGTATGCGAGAGCGTTTCCCGTCTGTCCCCACACTTGCGGCGAGACGGACACCTTGGAGTTTAGTGGGTATACCCTGGCCACCCACCATCTTCGGCCAGGGGGACCCCCACACACCGGGCCGCTCTCCCCCGGGAGCGGCCTGACGGTCTTAATTAGATTCTACAAGTAAAAAAAAAAAAAAAAAAAGGTAATCTAAGATATGGACGACTTCTAACTAACTTTAAACCGTTGTAGATCCCAAATGGTTACATTAAATGAAAAAGGTTAAAGAAACCTAACCATGATTTGAAAATACCTATTCGACGATACCCCACTCGATATACATTTCGATATATCGATTTACATACATTTTACAGCTTTTTTTACAGCTTTTTATACTCAACATTGCATATAGTTTGTGATATTGACAGTGCATACAACTATTGTCGGCGAGTGGTGTTAAAATAAATACAATTTATTCTCATAGCCACCTTTGTTTATTTTTTGAATGGTTCTATTTTTTGGGCAATACCTATTATTTGTCAGTCATAGGTCAATTAGAAGTACTATTTATATTTATAGTTGTATACTTGACTGTTAGTTATGTGTGACACACAGAAATTGAATCTTTTTTACCAAAACGTTAGGGGTTTAAGAACCAAAACGCAGGAATTTTATAATAATTTATTGCTCTTAGAGCATGATATTGAGATGGTTACCGAGTCTTGGCTACACGATGGAATACTTGATGGTGAATTGTGTAATCGCAATTATAATGTATTTCGGAATGACAGGGGCAGGTACTTCCTATGGTGGGGGGTCAATGATCCTCTGCAATTCTAAGTTACAGGCCCGAGCACGACCGAAGTGGCATCACAGCGAGCTTCAGTGTGTCTGGGTCACCATACCTGCTAATGCTCTTAGGTCTAAACATGATCTACATATTGCGGTTATATACATACCATCTGACTATCTTAAAATACCATCGAAAATAAAGACTTTTGTTGATGTTCTTTCGGGGGTATGTAGCATGAATCCTGATGATCATTTCATAGTATCTGGTGATTTTAACTTGTTTTGCGTAAATTGGGATTCGGACAGACCAATTGTCTTGAGAAAAGGTTCCATAGACCTTCAGGGATCAGCTGACGAATTGATAACTTGTTTATCGCTTATGGGTCTTAGCCAATACAACAGGTATAAAAACAAGTCAGGTAATGTTTTAGATTTGGTATTCTGTAACTCAGCCTTAACAATCAATGAATCTAGGTCTCCCTTGGTCAAGGAGGACGTTTTTCATGTTACTTTAGATATTTCAGCGCCTGATATTCTGGTTAAGCCATTTAAATCACGCAGTAGAATAAAAAAGCAGTTTCACCGAGCTGACTATCTCAGTATTAATGCAGTGCTAGAACAAATAGATTGGTCTTTTATTTCTACTGACGTCAATATAGAATCCTCCATTGATCCTTTTTATTCTGCAATATATGGTTTGATAGAAAGCCATGTCCCACAGGTGTACAGTTCTGGATCACATACCTACCCTATTTGGTATAACAAAGCGTTAATAAAACTAATTAAGGAGAAGTCAAAAAAAACATTCCGACTGGAAGCGACATAAAAACCCTATGGACTATGCTGAGTTTACAACACTGAGACAGAAACAAAAACAGTTACAAAATGCTTGCTATAAGAATTACATTAAATTTAGCCAAGATAAAATCAAATTAAATCCTAAATATTTTTGGTCATACGTAAAATCTAAAAGAAATCACACTACTGGTTATCCACAACAAATGTCTCATGGTAATATAAAACTGACTAAGCAGGAGGATATATGTTCTGCTTTTAATAGCTTTTTCCATTGAAATTTCTCGCCACCTGCCCATGAACAAAATATTATTGGCACGGTTAATGATAGTCTGCCCATAAACATAATGCATTCTATTGATGTGACAGAGAGCGAGATAGCAAAGCTTATGAGTGGCATTGATAGTTCTAAGGGTCCGGGTTGTGATGGGATTTCTCCTGTTTTTTGGATTAAATGTGCAGGTTCTCTATCTAAGCCCGTTAGTCTAATTTTTAATAGGTGCTTAACTGAAGGTTATTTTCCTAATTTGTGGAAGAAGGCACATATAGTGCCTATTCACAAAAAAGGCACAAAAACCATGATAGATAATTATCGGCCCATATCAATACTAAATGTATTAAGTAAATTGTTTGAGAGGGTTGTTCATAATCGTATTTATCCTGTGATATCTGCATTGATACCATCAGAACAACATGGATTTATGAAGGGCCGATCGACTAACACTAACCTTGGTGTATTCATTGATTATGTCTCGAGAGAGATGGATGGAGGTTCACAGGTAGACGTGGTGGACACAGATTTTGAAAAAGCTTTCGATCGAGTGGACCACGTCATACTGCTGAGGAAATTGTTTGAACTGGGTATCCGTGGTAATCTTCTGAGATGGATGGAATCCTACTTAAGAAACAGATCTCAGGCGGTTGTGGTGGGAGGCTTTTGCTCAAACTTCATTGAAATTCCATCAGGTGTGCCGCAGGGCTCCATTTTAGGTCCTTTGCTATATGCTTCTTATCTCTATGACATAAGTTCTTGCTTTCAGCAGGCTAAGTTTTTGATGTATGCTGATGACACCAAAATTTTTATGAAAATCAGAAATAACATGGATTGCGTTAAATTTCAAGAGGATCTTGATCGTTTGAGTATTTACTATGCCATTAACAGAATTGGTATAAATACCTCGAAGTGTCATTGTATCTCCTTTACGCGGAAAAGATCTCCTACCACTTTCAGCTATGTCATCAATAGTGTTGAGATCGGTAAGGTGAACTCACTCCGAGATCTGGGTGTTATAATGGATGCTAAGCTTATGTTTAATGAGCATGTAGAGAGTATAGTTGACAAGGCTTATAAGTCATTGGGTTTTATTATAAGATCTAGCCGTACTTTTACTGACCTGGATTGTCTAAAAATCTTATATTACTCATACGTCCGAAGTATACTAGAATACTGTTCAATTGTTTGGTGTCCTCAGTACATTATATACAAACAGCGTATCGAGAGCCTTCAAAACAAGTTTGTTAAACATTTAAATTACCGTTGTTATCGTTTCTTTGATGATTATGAGCAGGCCTGTCAATTTCATCGCCTATCTACTCTTGAGGATCGTCGCACATTAGCTGATATGTCGTTTCTCCATGGTATATGTAATAATTATATAGATTGTCCTGACCTATCCCCTAGAATTTTACGCTTCTTTTGCCCAAAAACTAGAACTAGACATGCAAATACTAAGTTATTTGCCATAACTGCCTCTCACTCTAACTATGCTCACCACTCATTGGTGCTAAGAATTCGTCGAACATATAACAATCGCTTTAATTCATTGGACATCTTTAACGAGAGTAAGTTCTCATTCAAGAGAAAGCTATTGGGTGTCGTGAATTCTTGGGACTTACCCGCATAACTAATAACTTATATAATTACATAATTGGCTTACCTCACTTATTTAACTCACTATATACACTTACTCATAAACTCATTTTACTTATTTTTTTTTATTATTACATATCATATCCACACTTTACAACTGTCTTATGTTTATATCTACACACTACTTCAACGTTTTATATTTCCATATCATTATTATTATATTATTATATACCTATATTTTTATACATTTTTAAGTGAATGTGTTTAATCTACATAAAAGCACTCCTGGTTTTCGCATTAGTAATATAATATTTTAGTCTCTAATACTAATGAATGATACAACTCGCGTCAGTCAATTTAAACAACATAATATAAAAAATGTAAATCCTTTATTGGCTGTAAGATTAATTTTATTTTTCTTTGTATTACTAGCATTAAGAGCTGTGGATTTTGTTAAATAAATAAATAAATATAGTCAGTAAATTTTTCTTTTTTTCTTTTTTACAATATGGCGGCTGGTGGTCGCCATTTTGAATTTTGATAACTGTCATGTCTTCAGTGACACTCCCAAGATTAAGACGAATCGATTGACGTGCGAATCATCGGTCCAAAATCGGTCCATCCGTTTGGCCTCTGGAGCGACACAAAGGAACAAACATACATACATACATAGACTGATAAACACATAACCCTTCTTTGCGTCGCGCAGTCGGGTAAAAACGCCTTCTTTGGAAACGCAAGCTGGTTTATTTATAAAAGTTAGCTATAGATTTATCCTCGGGATAAATATAGTACGTAACAATTAGGTACTAATCTGACAATAATATTAAGTCTAAGTAGGTACTGGACGATTAGTCCCACCTAGGGCATGAATCCCGGGATCCCGGGATATCGTAATCCCGGGATCTCGGACGCAAAAGTTCGATATTATAATCCCGGGATTGAGTGATCCGATATCGAGATTTGAGCAATTTACTATTTGGGTATAAATTAAGGTTTTTAGCTATATTTTTCCTCATGGAATGATTGAATAGAACTATTAAAATTAAACCCAAATTAGTCTACCCCTGAGGAAGAGATCTGTAATGATTTAAAAGCGTAGGGAATTGGTAAAATGTTAAAAACAATAAAAGTAACGTGATTCATTGCAATTTTTAAGACAATTATTTTTTATACAAGCTCGCATGCAATTTTTTTCTGCTAAAAACATTTTAGTGGTGCGCCTAGAATTTGGCGCGAAAGTTTAGACACTTTCGGGTTTAGGCTATTTGTCCGCCATATTTCCAAAATGATGGGGTGGACGGCCCTCGGGGTAACTTATTTACGTAATGAAACCACTATAGTCTTAAATATTTTAGATTTAACACATTTTTATTGTATTAAATTCGCTTTTTTTAACGATGTCTAAAATCTCAGTATCAATCCCGGGATCCCGGGATTGAGCTCTTAATATCGATATCGTCCCGAGATTGAAAACCTTCCGATATTGCATGCCCTAAGTCCCACCCCATCTTGAAGCTACTTATGAGCATTTAAATTTTATTATGAAAGTTCTTAACCATCCAGTTGATAAGTTTATGTAGAATACCTACCTACATTAAGTTAGGTGGGTTATTATAGCTACTTAGGTAATAGAGATAGATAAGTAAGTAAGTACCTATATCCTAAGCTTGCCCGCTCTCAGAAAAGTACCTACTTAACTACATAATTCTGCAAAATCGTAGACAAGAAAACGTACACAATAGTTGACAATAGTGGGACAATAGGTAAGTTAAGTCAGTATTACGTTTCGGAAGAAAACTCAAAGATAATTGGTAAATTAAGTCATCTATGTGAGATATAGCATTTTTTTCCGCTTTTCTCGTAAATAGTTACGTATGAATGGTGTATCATTGTCAACCATACAAATATACTGTGGGCGTTGGGAACATCGCCAATAGTGACACGCCTAGAAGTTTAAAAAAAACTTTATAAAAATAGGAACACTGATACTACTACTTGACTACTGGCCAATAATCGTCCATTGCCTTCTGTTTTGTATTTATCTGTTCTACTGTAGAACAGATATTACAGAACTTGTAGACCTTCTACAAGTTCTGTAGATTTGCCCAACTATGAAATATTAAGGAGAGTTAGGATTTTGTTGTTATTTCGTCCGTCAAAAATGTCGTTTGCATTTAGATACTTAGGTATAAGGTTGCCTGGAAGAAATCGCTTTGAGCAATAATGCCGCCTATTTATACAACATTTATTTAGTTATTTATATAATATACTCATTTAAGCCAGAGTGGCGAACCATAGCCCAAAACAGACCTGAATGGAAGAGTTGGAGGGAGGCCTTTGCCCAGCAGTGGGACAATTCAGGCTAATATAATAATAATTGTAATGTTGTGTTAATTAAATAAAGTGTTAATATATCTAGGTATTCATACTATCCACATATAATAGGGTAGGATAGTAGACAGTGAATCAAGCGGATACAATGAGCCACCATGGGTATCTCACGAATGCGATGTTGCCAATCCATGCAACTCACACAAACAAGACTCGCTTAAGTCCCCTCTTCCCTCTCCCCAGTCGTCAGCGAGCTACCGTGCAGTACTTCCGCGCACGCCGAGTTTTAGTGATTTTAAACCAAAAAACAATACAAAATCATGTAAGTACTATTTCGTATTACTTTATTTAGTGTACGTTTTTACTATTTCTCATGTCGTACTTAGATTTGATGTTTTATTAGGCTTCTTTGTGAGATAATTTAGTTTAAATAGCACGCGTCATTCGTGAGCGACATAACCTAAAAGTTGATAAAAGAGGGTACGGAAACAATGAACCAATTTTAAGAAGGAAACAATGAACCATGGTTCATTGTGCACTGCCTATGTTTCATAGCTCCCGACATTTAGGTTTTTTAATAATTGAACGTCGTTATTAAAAAATGTTTTAACCCACAAGTCGTACGAAATTGATTTTAATAGAATAATCTATTTACTTAGTTTGAAATCTATTTCATTTTAGAAAATGTTTTTATTTTTTATTAATACTACGTAAAACAAAATTTAAAGCCATAAGTTGTGTGGTCATTGACGACATTTTTATTTTATTTGAGTTATGATAACTTTCAAAATAAAAAAAAGATCCGTTTGTGTTTTTGATGTCGATGCGTTCCAAACCTTAATGTATTTTTTTTTTAATTTTTAGTTAATCTTTGGTGAACAAATATGTGTAAAAAATATGAAATATAATGAATTTAATTTAAATTTGAATAATGACGTCTAATTATTAGTTATATTATATATGATTGTTATTTCTACACAGATTTTTGTTATGTATTTTTAATTTTATGTTTTTTTCAGTATAGGACGCAAAGCAGTAGGCCGAGAGAAAAGAAAAAAAGGTAGCCATACAGCAGCGAAAACTTTATTTATGGTTTTATTGATCTCAAATGGAGCATTCAGCATAAGGACCGTGATTGTTTTGTGTAGTATTTTACCATAATAAAAATCAAAAACATTTTCAATTCTTTTATTTACCTTAATTAGCTTTATTTGTAATTAATCTCTCACAATCGTATACCATGGTTCATTGTATACTGCATGGTTCAATGTATCCAACCCCCCCTGTTCATTGTACCCGCACAGGTAGTGCACAGTGAACCAAAGCTCATTTATAAAAAAAAGGTTAATAACTTTATTTTGATTCATTTCTTAAGAGTTTGTTGTATCAAATTCAGTTAACTGATAAATTTCCTTCACAATACTATAAAAATCATAACCATAGATTGAATGGTTTCAAAGTTATGAGTGTCCAAACTTTTTGTGGTTCATTGTCTACTATCCTGCCCTAAGTTAAAATTAGCGCGTTTTTATGGCGATACGAAGTGGAACCGGTTCAGCTAGTATAAAATATGCATGAAAGTGTAGGTAAGTATATGTAGGTCGTACCTACCTATCTACCTTATTATTTGTTATTTAACTTGAAGAAGTAGGTACAAACAATATTATACTCTGAAAGGACATAACTTTTCTAAGTTTCTTGAACACTATGAAATAGATAGGAAGTAGGTAGATCTATTTAGGTATATTTGTGAAAAAAACATCCTAAAATAAAATGAAAATGCGAAATTGGTAGCAGGTAGGTAGGTATCTACCTTACTTATTGTTTTTATCCTATAAAATGAAAGAATATTACAAGTAAGGTACAATTATTTTAACCGCAAAGAAAATACCTACCTAAGACTTAGGTACTTAGTTTAAATAAGTATATAGGTACCTAGTTAAGTAGGTATTGGTAAGTCTTAATGGTTCCCTACCCCCGTACCTTATCCCACTAAAACAGAACTCTTAAACATTAATATCAAGACCGGATAAACAGTGACGTTGTTATTTTTATAACAGGTAAACAATCACGATAATGCTCTAATTCACAATGCAGGTAGGTAGGTAGGTACCTATACTTAGCTAGTCACAGATGCTAGTATTATGTTTAGATGTAAATTTACTTAAAATACCTATGTAAATATTAGGTATTTACATTTATAATAAATTAACACACAAAGTGTTAGGTGTCCATCATTGTTAGACAACTTACCGGTTACACTAAAATAGAAGAACACCAAAAGGCTGGACACTAAAATTCTATTAGCCATCTTCGATCATTAAAAACAATATTTTAATTTAAAAAATCACGTTTGTAGTTTTGTAACTGTTATTTTATTGAAACTCTTCAAAATCGTTTATTTAATTTACAGAACACACAATAATTTATACCACACTTTTAGTTTTATAATAATTGAATACGTATTTTGATACGTAGCAGAAGTTTTTGAGAGAAGCGACAACCTCTCACTCCGAGCGCAACGAAACAACTGGCTTGCGTACGACGCTTGTGGTTGGCCGACAGTTTAGGCATGGAATAATTTTCACGTATCACAGACAGATCACTGCATGAGGTAAACGCGGCGCGGGAAGGAAGATAGGGAACGACGAGTTTATTGAATTTAATTTTGCATTATTTTTCTGGTTCTACTAGGTACATACATACCTACATTTAGTGTACTAAGAAGATCGGCGCGCCGAGAGTTGTAAAAAACACAAGTTTGACAGTTCTTAGTTCAAACCTAAGATTAATCGACTCGCGCCCTCTGCCGGGATAAAAAGTTAGTGTTCCTCCTAATTGCTTTGACACAAACTTAACACTAAAAGAAGACCGTTCAAAATGGACCAGCTTTGTTCCACAGATATCATAATCGACACTTCAAACAATTTGTTGTAACAAATTGTTTCAATCGCAAGTTATGAAATATGGATTATTCGATTGATTACGTAAACTTAAAGCCATGGTGTTAGTATTTTCGTCCTATTCTTAATAAGTTAAAAGATATTGGGTGTTAAAGTTTCACATTTTTGGGAGTTTCACACAAAACACCACCAGATGTCGTTACTTGTTTCGAATGTCCATAAATCTGAATTTGTAAAACCATTAAATGACTACAGAATTCCACGTATCGGTCCAGAATTTATAAAGAAAAGAATTATTTTTAACTAATAAGATTTATTGACTGAAAGATGACTTGATTAACTGCCATATTCGTTTATCAATTCAGATTTATGGATATTCAAGACAAATAACGACATCTAGTGGTGTTTTGTGTGAAACTCCCAAATGTGAAACTATAACCCAATATCTTTTAACTTAATAAGAATAGGACGAAAATACTAACACCATGGCTTTAGCTCGCATAAATCAATTGAATAATCCATGTCTCGTAATTTGCGATGGCACATAAAATAAAATTAAGGTACCTCTAACCCCCAGGTAAAATCCCTATGGAAAAACGCCGAATCTCTTGGCCATATCGGTCTGAGACCGAAAGAATAAAAAAAAACTCGGCGTTTCCATTGGTGGAGGACCATCATCGAAAAAAAAAAAGATCATCTGATGCCAGCGCCTCTGCAAACAGCTTTGCGAGTTTTGGCGGGAACGTGGAGACAACATGACGCGCTCCAATTTTGTTTACGTGAAACTATGTTGTAAACCGGGTTAAATTGTGTAATTTTGGGTGGGATCCTATTCAATTTAGTTCCGTGAATGTGCACAAGTGTAGTGAAAACAAAATTGAGTGTTAAACATGGACTTTCTTCGTCTCTCCTGTCAAAGCTCCGTGAAAGTTATGGTAAAGTTGCCACCGCTTTGCCATAGCTCCCGACTTGAAACTTTTAAGCCGATCGGGCCAATACTTGATAATGGCAAGATGTACAAGATGTACGACGCCAAATCTAAAAGAAGAAGAAGGATACGATAATAAACTCGACGCTGGCAGATGTGCGAAGTTACAACACTTCGTGGATCGACGCCATGATGAAGAAAAAAAAAACAGCTTTGCGCGTGGCACCCCATTGTTTAAAGTTGTTATCTACTTTAGTTAGACCATATTCAAATCGAACTAAAAATGTTTAGAAACAGTCAAAATCGTCTCTATTTTATACTTTAATTTAGGTACTTACCTAAATCCTTATACCTAAAATCTACCTTGCTGGTAATAGACTTGAATAAAAAATCGAGGAATCCATGTTCGACTCTATTTTTCAATTACAACGTTGGAACCAATGATGACAATGAAAATTCATTGCATAATATTACCTAATTTGATTTATTCCCGCACAGGTACTCAAGAATCCGCCTTCGCTGTTTTCCCGCCCCAAATACGATAGGGCTTTTCTTTCTTCTCGTTCTCGATTATGGTCATTTGGGAATAAGCCAGTGTCACGTATTTTATAATATTTGCAAGTTATTTGCTGATACGAAAACGGTCAAGTCGAGGAAGTAATTTACCTACTTAGATGTCGGCTAACAATAATTTTTCAACAACTTTTTACGAGATTTGGAAGCTACAGAATATTATTATACGATTTTAACTTACATGGTTGTTTTTTGACTACAAATATTATTAAATAACGGGGTATTTGCAATGTTATTTGGAACTCGATATTAGTATTGCTCGGAATGCAGGATCGAGAAAATATTTAAGCAGTGAGCTTAGTGACCAAGACCAGGGGACCAGGAACGAGACGCAGCGAGTGAATTAGGAAGGAGGCAGTTCGATATAGACGCCCTTTACCGGCTTCAGACATCAGTTGACATCACCTAAACCCGCAATCTACAGTCTCGTGAACAAGCCAGTTGAAATCACTGGCAAAATATCGAGCTCCGTTAAAAAACATATTTAAACATGGTAAATTTCCGCTATTTAATAATATTTGCGATTTATTGTTTTTGTAAAATATTTGACTTGTTTTATTAAATAAATGTGTTTTTAAGGAAGGTACATAAGAAATGTAAAACTATAGTTTAATATTTGTAGATACGGAATATCCATGTTTGGCACTGGTTTTAATTCAACTACATTAATTCACGAAACGAAATTGATTAATTCATCAATTTATCAATTTAGTTCACTCATTTTGACTACGTTCTGCGAATATCATCATTTACGCCATAAATGAAAACAAAAATAAGTAGATAGGTAGGGCAGGATAGTAGACAATGAACCACAAAAAGTTTGGACACTCATAACTTTGAAACCATTCAATCTATGGTTATGATTTTTATAGTATTGTGAAGGAAATTTATCAGTTAACTGAATTTGATACAACAAACTCTTAAGAAATGAATCAAAATAAAGTTATTAACCTTTTTTTTATAAATGAGCTTTGGTTCACTGTGCACTACCTGTGCGGGTACAATGAACAGGGGGGGTTGGATACATTGAACCATGCAGTATACAATGAACCATGGTATACGATTGTGAGAGATTAATTACAAATAAAGCTAATTAAGGTAAATAAAAGAATTGAAAATGTTTTTGATTTTTATTATGGTAAAATACTACACAAAACAATCACGGTCCTTATGCTGAATGCTCCATTTGAGATCAATAAAACCATAAATAAAGTTTTCGCTGCTGTATGGCTACCTTTTTTTCTTTTCTCTCGGCCTACTGCTTTGCGTCCTATACTGAAAAAAACATAAAATTAAAAATACATAACAAAAATCTGTGTAGAAATAACAATCATATATAATATAACTAATAATTAGACGTCATTATTCAAATTTAAATTAAATTCATTATATTTCATATTTTTTACACATATTTGTTCACCAAAGATTAACTAAAAATTAAAAAAAAAATACATTAAGGTTTGGAACGCATCGACATCAAAAACACAAACGGATCTTTTTTTTATTTTGAAAGTTATCATGACTCAAATAAAATAAAAATGTCGTCAATGACCACACAACTTATGGCTTTAAATTTTGTTTTACGTAGTATTAATAAAAAATAAAAACATTTTCTAAAATGAAATAGATTTCAAACTAAGTAAATAGATTATTCTATTAAAATCAATTTCGTACGACTTGTGGGTTAAAACATTTTTTAATAACGACGTTCAATTATTAAAAAATCTAAATGTCGGGAGCTATGAAACATAGGCAGTGCACAATGAACCATGGTTCATTGTTTCCTTCTTAAAATTGGTTCATTGTTTCCGTACCCTCTTTTATCAACTTTTAGGTTATGTCGCTCACGAATGACGCGTGCTATTTAAACTAAATTATCTCACAAAGAAGCATAATAAAACATCAAATCTAAGTACGACATGAGAAATAGTAAAAACGTACACTAAATAAAGTAATACGAAATAGTACTTACATGATTTTGTATAGTTTTTTGGTTTAAAATCACTAAAACTCGGCGTGCGCGGAAGTACTGCACGGTAGCTCGCTGACGACTGGGGAGAGGGAAGAGGGGACTTAAGCGAGTCTTGTTTGTGTGAGTTGCATGGATTGGCAATATCGCATTCGTGAGATACCCATGGTGGCTCATTGTATCCGCTTGATTCACTGTCTACTATCCTACCCTACGGCATATTCTAACATTGCATATTCGAAAAATGAGATACCTACATGCATTTTCATATTTTTTTTGTATCTAAAAACATTTTGTCTTTATGAATGATTCAGGCTTTGTAAATAAGCCAAAAGTCTGGATGTCAAAATGATATTCGCAGTGTGACAGCACGTGCTCACGCGGCAACGGTTCGACATACGACTGAGGCTAGTGCGTCACCTAGACGCAGTTTAATCGTCTCATCTTCCGAGACTAGGTACCGTATCTTTAGTTTTTTGGTTTAATCTAAGATTTACGCACATTTCTTCAACGCGTTCCCGCCAAAACTCAAAAAAAAGTTATTTGTTTTTTTTATTTCAGTTTGAGACCGATATGGCCAATTTGGAATAGCCAGGGTCAAGTTTTAGAATATTTCAAGTTTTTTCTTACTATAGTTTTGGCGTCGTACATCTTGTACATCTTGCCAGTATCAAGTATTTTGCATGAAATTAGCCCGATCAGGCCTCTATTTTCAAGTTATGGTAAAGCGGTGGCAACTTTACTATAACCTTCAAGGAGCTTCGGCGCGAACGACGAAAAGTCCATGTTTAACACTCAATTTTGTTTTCACTACACTTGTGCACATTCACGGAACTAAATTGAATAAGATTCCACCAAAATTACACAATTTAACCGAGTTTACAACATAGTTTAACGAAAATAAAATTGGAGACATGTTGTCTCCGCTTTCCCGCCGAAAGCCCAAAATTAAGTTTGTGTCAGATGTCACAATGACAATGAAGTTACCCACCACTGCGGTGCTATGCTGTCTAAGAAAAAAAAAGAATCGCTATCAAAAAAGTAAAAATTTATTTTTTTAGGAGAAAGATTTATTTACCGGTAATCAATGAATAAGAAAAAATACGAAAGCTGAAGCAAAATGAATAATTATTGTGAACTTTCTCTAATTGTTTAATTGATTTGCAAAGGTATCTGTTTATAACCTCAAAATGGCAGCAGCAATTTTGAGAAATATTTTGAAAGTTAGACCCCCGAATGCGTTTATAAAACGGTGGGAAAGTTCTGAGAAAAAATTGGTTTTGTATGATCCTTTTGTGACGGCCCCTAAAAAGGACAAAGGAACTTATTTGGCTGCTATAAAGACGTTCGAAACAAGGGACACAAGAAGAAGAGGGCACGTAGAATTTATCTATGCGGCTTTAGCAAGAATGAAAGAGTTTGGAGTTCAAAAAGATCTCGAAGCTTACAAAGCGCTAGTTGAAGTTTTGCCAAAAGGACGATTTATTCCTACAAATATATTTCAGGCAGAATTCATGCATTATCCAAAGCAACAGCAGTGTGCCGTTGATTTATTAGAACAGATGGAAGACAACAGTAAGTACACGATATTAAAGACCAGTCTAGAAAAAACCTATATAATGTGTGAACTCAAACTTCATTTAAGTATTCAGTAAGAGCAATGTATACAAATCTATGATCATTTTGAAATATGAAATCAAAATAAGAGAATTCACTTATTTTTGTTACTGTGGCAACATTTGCTACATCAAGCCAGCATATTTATAACTTATAACAAGCCATAGCATCACTCCTTGATCATTTTTATTTTTAAAACACTTCTACCCTTTACAGAAGTAATACCAGACACAGAAATGCAAGATATGCTTCTTAACATATTTGGTCGTCGAGGTATACCTCTCCGTAAGTTTTGGCGAATGATGTACTGGATGCCAAAGTTCAAGAATCTAAGCCCTTGGTATTTACCTGATGAGATGCCCAACGACACAATGGAGTTAGCTAAACTTGCAATACAGAGGATAACATCTGTTGATCCTGAAACAAAGATTTGTGTTTGGCAGGTGTAGTAATCAATATTATATACTTTGTTTTTTAATTGTAGACATGGACTAGACACATTTTCCTGAAGAAAAAATGTCAAGTACAAAGAACCAAAACATAAGATTATAGTCTGAAATAAAAAAAGACAGTACTTTAGTTAAAAGCTGAGCCTCAATTTCATCTGCTATCTACATACCTTTTTATTACAATCAGTTCAGCAGTTTTTATGTTAAGAAGCAACAAATATACATACATACACAAATTTTAAAAGGATTTATAGTTACATGAGCAACTTACAGCTGTGTGATGATAAGTCTTGACTCTTACACTCATATTTATAGTAAATTCTAAGTAATTGTCTAAGTAATGTCTTTGTCACCTTTTCGTTTACGTTAAATGTCGCTAATAAGAGCGAGACTTAACATTGCTTAGCCAAAGTAATCACTTAGATTTGTCTATAAATATGTGTATAATTATCGCACTGCTTAATCCAAATGATAAAGGCTAAAAATATTCCCGTTTTGAATGTACTGTTATTATACTTAACTACCTACTTTATTTCTTGCCAGACAGAAGAAATAGAACCATCATTGGATAAAACTTGGATTGTTAGTGGTCAAAGTGAAAGCCAGAAGATTTTACTATCTCAACAACCGCCAGAAGAGCCACTAGTCATACAAGGCCCTTTTGAAGTATACTTGAAGGATATCGTTGTTACTTACTTTGTGCTGTATGGGAAAACCAGACCTGAATTTCAAGATAATAGAGATTTAGATGGTAAAAAAAACTATTTTATTAACTTTGAATTTACATGAAAAACTACAGATAATGGTATAACCTAATATAAATTATATTACAGATGTATCAAATATAGAAAAGCCTCTTGGAATACCAGGGTTCATAGGATCCACTAAGCTACCAGCATTACCATCAACAGTTCATGAGCAAGATGATGGAACGATTGTAGCAGTGTGTGCTACTGGTAATTATAAAAAAAAAAGATTAATATATATTTTAGGTTCTTTATCTGTGTTGAAATATGGTACACTATATCTTACTACTAAGTACCTATGTCAAATCATTTACCATTATATCAGTATTTTCCTGCTCATAAGTTTTATGTTTTTCAGGTACTTCATCAAGAGATTCATTGCTTTCCTGGATAAGATTACTAGAAAAACATGAAAACCCCCTACTGGGAACTATACCTGTGATATTTACTTTAACTGCACCACCTACAGATGTGTCACTGCATGACACAAAACCTGCGTTAAATGATGATAGTAAAAAAACACAGACATAGAAGCCACATACATATTTAAACAGTAATGTAATATAGTGTAAGTAGGTAGAATTGTTATTTGTAAATAAATGTTTTGTTTGTGTTAAAAAAATATTTTCATTGCGATTCTGATATAGGGAAAGGGTCTTAGTGATGTTCTTAGTGGCACATCGGGCGAATTCTCGACTGTAATGCAGTAGGTCGATTCCCGCTGGGTGCAAGAATCTATGCTTATATTATTATTTATTTATTAAAAAAAAAAAAAAATTTAAAGCACAACTTGATTAACGATTATAAGAGTGAAATCTCATATTCATCATGCATCAATGTTTATGATGTTTGCTATTATCCATATTTAAACCAAAATCATTGTACACAACAATAATTAATATTACTTAACATTTATTAAAAATTACAACACTATTTACAATTACACTTTGGAATCCACTTAGCACTAAAAGTTCATGACCAATCGTAATCTTCGTCCACTTCAAAGGATATTGTGCCCCACTGTCAAGTAATGTTGTGCCAGTCTGGTTGCGGGAGAAGGTATGTGGTGTTGTCGCTCTTTATTACATTTACACCAGCTCCGTAATATGGTATTACATAGGCTGAACCATCAGATGGCCCGACCACCTAAACAGACATTTAGGTAGGTGAGAACTATTTTCATACAAGTACTACGAGAAAAGGATTAAGTTAGGATTAATCTTACTAATATTTTAAATTCGAAGGTAACTCTGTCTGTCTGTTATGCTTTCATGCCTAAACAGTTGAACCGATTTTGATGAATTTTGGTATAGAGATAGATAGGACCTTGGAGAATAACATAGGCTACTTTTGATCCTGTACATCCCGTATACCCTGTTTTTAATTATATTGGTAGTGAACAACTATGGTAACTTAAAATTACTTGATTTTAAACAATACCTGAGCAGCTATTAATATAATGTCCAGCAGTTGTCCCAGAAACATAAATCCAAGTGTGCATAGCTTTGCCAGTCCTATACCTGGATATCCCAAATAGAAACGGTCCAAACCAAACATGCCCAAGAACACTGATAGTAATAGGGCTATTTCTAATGAATAGCCATTCCTGAAAATAATCAAATTTTACACTAATTACACAATCCCACTAAGTTTATAAATGTTTAGTTTGTGTGTGTTTTAGTATGTAGGTACTGTTGGTTAGTCCATCATGTGGGAGTTTTCCATAATGAAGGACCTGAACTCTAACACTAAGTGAAAATAAGATAATGAAGGATACTTGAAGAAGATAACGAAGGAGGTTAAATTAACACGAGCAGATATATTCTAATATTCCTTCTAGATCAAAACCATAATGTGGATAAACTCCTTCAGCTCCTTCATACTGAAACATTATTCATCCTAATTGGTGGAGGTTATTATACTTACGTCCATTTACAAGGCATTTTCTTATAAAAGGTTTTATTGTTTGTACTTTCACAGATTATGTCCTCGGCCGCAAGACATAATACTGAAACAAAATATATTACTTCGGTTAAGACTATTGTGGTAAAATTATAGACCCTATTCATGGCAGGGTTATGAGTATGACTTTATTCTAGCTGTGAGTTAACCCAGATACACCTACAGACCTTTAAAGAGTTGCAATTACAGACCTGACCTCGGTAAACCCCAGTTTAACATTTTTAGTTGGCATTTGTGACGTCTGTATTTAAGTTAAGTAGTTGTAGCCTAATAGTTGTAGACACATTCTGATGATATTCTGCCTGCATGAAAGTCAAGTCACATTATACTATAAGCTTTATTCTTACCATCAGCTTCGCCTTCCGATGGTATCTCTTTTCCCTTCACGCAACCATGAAATTGTTGCGTAGCTGGATCTATAACAATATGGTCTTTCGGAGGATCAGGGTGCGGACAAATAAACTGACCCAATCTTAATGTGCTGCAATCCACTTTCACAGTTTTATCTATTTTACCAGCATCGTCAGAGCCACTCACATGAGTAAACACAAAAAATGTTAGATGGAAGAAATAACGCATGATGTCGATTAAGGATTAATATTGCATTTATGGTTGTGATTTTATTCACATTTTATTATGAACCTCAAATAATAAACTCGAGATTAAAACATTTCACAGCACACAACACAAAAATAAACACTTCGACTTTTGATTTGCATCTGACAGTGACAGACATGAATAACAATAACATTTTCCTGACAGAGTAGGCAAAAGATATTTTATCGTGTACAGCCTCAAGTAATGAGGAGGAACACTAACTTTTTATCCCGGCAGAGGGCGCTAGTCGACTGATCTTAGGTTTGAATTAAGAACTGTCAAACAGGTGTTTTTTACAACTCTCGGCGCTTAGTTTCCATAAGAAATAATCTTGTACATAAGTCTAAAAATAAAACGTCAAGAATGAAAATACAAAAGACATAATCAACAAATACAGACACACAATATCAAATTACATACAGTCAAACTAAAAATTAAATTCACATTAAATAACAAAATAAAATAAAAATAAAAACTAAATACAACACCTAATAGACGCTAGTCGAACAACCCGCCCCGGATCGTCCCCGATGCAAAAGAGCCCATCACACTAGCGGCATTACCCCGCTGGATGGCTATGGCCAACCTTTGCATCAGGAACGAACCAGACCGCCCATCCAACCCTCTCTCCCTCAGACGCCGCCCTATCTCCCCAACCAATTTGACTGCCTCCGAACCCCAGCAACCAGCAGTTTCCACAGCAAAGGGGACAAAGATATAATTATCCTCCAACGGGGCATACTTGGAATGCTTGACCACCGCCGCTGATTCCGCCGCTGAGGCCGCCACACTAGCTGTACGCGGGAGATGACTAGGCGCGAAAGTGCTGACGCACGTGGCGTCCCAGATAAGGGCCCTACCCCTCGACCACGGCACCAACGTCAAACCGTCCGGCCTCTTTCCATCTAAACGGCTAAGACCCGGTGGCTCAAGCACGCACGGGACATTAGCCGATACAAGAGCCCTCCGGATTAGGTCGTTAAGTGCGTGGTGGCGAGGAAACCTCCCCGAACACCGGCGACAACTTAAGGCATGATGGCCATTGGCCTCCACCATTGAACCGCAGGTGCACACGTGAGGTTCACACACGCCGCAGCCCAAGCGAAGAGCGACAGCCACCCGCACCGAGTCGCCGTCAAGGAGGGTGCCCAAATGCGGGGACGGCAACGCCTGCAACCACGCACCCGCCTCCACCCCCACAACCCCCCGAAGCCTAGCCGAATCCACACCCGAAGCGTTCTCCAAAAGCGAATCACCCAACCGCTTGACCCCTACTTCATCCCACAAACGTTGAACACTAGGCACTCCTGGGGTCTCGGCATTGGGATTAATAGCCGACCAGGCAGTCAAAGCCTCCGACGCAAAAGGGATTGACACCCGATCACCATTGGGAGATAAAATGCAAGTGACCAGGTGAGAAACCCCATGCGCGGAAGCCAAGAAAGCCGGCAAGCCCACATCCTCCAGCCGCCGCACACCCAGGCCTCCATGCCGAATGGGTAAAGACGCTTGGATCCATTGACCCTCGTTCAACTCTACGTTGAGAATTGACTCCAGGGACGCCTTCAAAACCGCGTCAAAATCCGATACCTCAGCAGGAGACAACCATGTGGGACACGTTCTCAAAAGATACATGACCTTGGGAACAGCAAAACAGAGTCGCAGCAAAACCAAAGCCACGTGAGCAGATAACCCAACCAGACGCTCCCGTGCGCCGATAAGGAGGTTCTTACGCTGCACAATGGCATCGGGCACTGCGGCAGGAAAGATAGGCGATCCCAATAATGAAAAAGAATCCACATTGAGCTCCCTGAGTCCAGGAAGGATCCCAGCAAAAAGGGGAAAACTAGACCTAGCGCCCGCGCAACAGGGAAAGAATTCGCACTTGGCCGTATTCACCCTCAAACCCAGCACCTCAAGTCGCGGAATCAAATTTTCCAAATCCCTCTTAACCTGGTCTGGCGAACCACCTATAGTACCATCATCTAAATACCACAAGTTAAGAGGCGATTTAATATCCAAGATGGCCTTGTGGATACCCAAGCTGAAGGCAAGCGGCCCCAACGGATCCCCCTGCTGCGCGCCCACCTGGGAAGAAATAAGGCTGTCATTATAGTAAAGATTAGAGGGAGAGGAATAAACTTGAAAAAGAAAAGGATAGAGAGAGGGAATGGTATCCATAACCTCACGCAACAGAACATCCCTCTCCAATGTATTAAAAGCATTCTGCAAGTCTAATTTAATAATGATCGAATCGGAGTTAGGTCTAGAAGCAAATGACCGAGTAGCGTGAATAGCAGCCTCACAACCCGACCGAGTGCCAAACCCAAGTTGGTGCGGCTGAAGATACCCCGCCATCCCCTCCCTGACAGACCCACACGCGATTTTAGCAGCCAATCTTCGGAAAACACTGCCAACAGCAATCGGACGCAATCCTCCATCCTTCTTTCTTAGAGCGCACAGCGACGCACCATAAAGAACCCTACACACTTCGACATTAACCTGGCCACTCAAAATAAAATTGACCAGACGAGTCAAACTTTCTAAAAGGAGAGGACCATTGTCTCCAGCCGAACCCGAAATAAGTTCTTTAAGGTGCGCCGGCCGGATACCGTCCATACCCGCAGCCGAACTCGAATGAAAAGAACCCAACGCCCGCATCACCACATCACTATCGACGACCAATGGGGTAAACGAGCTACCAGGGGAATCCGGAAACATTAAATCCCGCGACGGAGCCGGATGCTTGTCCTTCAGGGACTCCAGGGTCTCAGTACCAGGCTGTGCGATCGAGTCTTCAGACATTAGTAAGCGAACAGCTCCCCTCAAATCCCCCTCATGGACCTTAGCCTCAACAACTTTGGGCAAAGATGACCGACCCGCACTAGAGCGCCTCGCCTCAGGGAACTCAGGCAAAGTGGTGTCAGTTGACATTATATTCTCCTTGACCTTGTGAGTCAAATTCCCGGCACCTGACCTGGCGGGCATTCTCAGAGCACGGAATGCAAAGGTCAGGAGCGCACACCAATCCTCAGGCCCATTGTTATCAACACAACTATCGAACGTCAAGTCTTTTGAAACGAAATAAAAATGAAAAATCAAGAAATTCTAAAGAAGAACTCGACCCTGGCTGTTCCAAATTGGCTATATCGGTCTCAGATCGAAAGAGAAAAAAAACTATCGGGCTAAATTGGCCATATCGGTCTCAGACCGAAAGAAAAAAAAACTTGGCGTTTTCATTCGTGGGGGACCATCAACAAAAAAAAAGATCATCCGAGGCCAGCGCCATCTGCTCACAGCTTTGCGTGTGCCACCCCAATGAGGAGGAACACTAACTTTTTTATCCCGGCAGAGGGCGCTAGTCGACTGAATTTGAATTAAGAACTGTCAAACAGGTGTTTTTTACAACTCTCGGCGCCAAATTGGCCATAATGGTCTCAGACCAAAAAAAAACTCGGCGTTTTCATTCGTGGGGGACCATCAACAAAAAAAAATGATCATCCGAGGCCAGCGCCATCTGCTCACAGCTTTGCGTGTGCCACCCCATTAGTGCGTTTCACCTTTAAATTCCTATGCCGTTATGTTGGTAGCAAAACAAAAAAGTCTTTGCTTATTTATTATCTTGAATGTGCTATACCCTAAACCTTGAATACAGGAAGATTCGTTAATTCATTCTTTATATACAAATCTCCCATAATTCAAGGTAGCACATTTTTTTTTTTGTATTTTGCACTATTTTGTTTTGCTACCAACATGACGGCATAGGAATTTATAGATGAAACGCACTCTACCTGCTTTGTATTTCTCTGTCTATTATGCTTATGTATGCATTCTACCTACTATTAGTATTCTGTGTTCACTAACTCCTTACTTTCCAGTAGGTAGGTACAAAGGTAGAGACCGTCGTCGTTCGTTTTCTGGATTAATAAAATTATGCTCTAGTTTAGCTTAGGTGACTTCTGACCAATTTCCCGCAATTTCCGTTACGTTTTCCATTCCATATCTTAGTGCAGCAGCTATGCCTGTGGCAGAGGAAAACTAGGTCAGAGACTGAGGTCGACAGAAAGCACCTATGTACCTATTTTATAATGATACGGTGCTACATACTTATGCATACGTGAGGTATTTTTTGTCTACCGGAAGCCTTCCATAATATTCAAACTAAATTTACACATGGACTCACATGGTTAACACTTAAGCTCTGTAAAAAAAGCAGTCCTAGGGTTCGCTAACCATCGGTGTTATTTTGCTTGCATACTTACATTTTTTAATTATCACGTCTTATCTATTTAATTGTGTCTAATTCTATGATTTAAAACCGGCTAAATGTGGGTCAGACTCAAGCATGAAGGATTCCGTACCATTATCATAAAAAAACGCATTTGTTTCAAGGAATTATAAAGATTTTAATTCTGTTTTCACTGAAAACAGAATCTTTATTATTTCTCTTTATTATCTTTGTTGTTAAATAGAGGCAATAGGTATGTGAAAAATTCAACTGTAAAGAGCTAAATATATTTTATTATCTTCTAATATATAAAATTTCCATGTCACAGTGTTAGTTACCGTACTCCTCCGAAACGGCTTGACCGATTTTTATGAGATTTTGTATACATATTCAGTAGGTCTGAGAATCGGCTACTATCTATAATTTATAAGGCAAAACAACGTTTGCCGGGTCAGCTAGTTAATATGTAAGGATCACGGTTAATGAAGACAGCCTGAATGACAGACAGACGGACGGACAGTGGAGTCTTAGTAAAAACTAACTGACTGGTGCAAGTGGGGCGTATAGTTAACAAAACACCCTCAATCAGATATTATACGTACAACGCATTGAAGTACAAATTAACGTAGGTACCTACCTAGGTACCCAAATAATAAGCATACAAGGTTGTATGGATGTTTGTTTGTATTAGACCAGTAAAAGATTATTAAAGTGAACATTATCTAGGTAGGTATATTTAAACTATTTACGTATAAGTAGGAAATGCGTACCTACATCACCCTGCCTGCACGTCCCTTATCTACGTAGGTAGATACTTTTATTGTAGGTACCAATTCCAACAATTCCATGTCAAAAAGGCTCTCGTAATAAACGCAGGCGCGCATGTTATTTTTGAGCGTCGAATCCATTTGAAGTACTAGTCTAGCACCCTACAAAATTCAATTATTTGAACTGAAACATGACAATGAAACTTTTGAAAAAATTGTGAGAACGTGAGTGCTCTCAATCAAGTTAAGGATGACGCGTTCCGCTTCCGCTAGTGTCCGCAGATATTCGCTTTAAAAAAATGTATATAGGTACCTACTAGAGATGGGCCGACTAGGGGTTCTACCGACTAGCAGACTAGCCGACTAGTCTGTTCCAAAATTGATGCAAAAAAAAAATGCAGATCATTATAATTCCGACATATTTGGGTTAATCATGATTACTCGGAGATTGTTGGTATTTTTGCATAAATGTGCACGTCGAAAGCTGTTGCGAAACTTCCAAAAAATACTAGAAATAAAAATAAAAGTTGGAAAAAAATAAGGAATGGAGCTAAGGCCTAGTTATGACATTTTAGATGTATGATGTTTTAATGATGTATGTAGCCTATGACGTGTTTTGTTTACGTTTTTCTGACTACCCACCTTCTAACTGTACTACTTATTCAATAAATATTGGTTTAATTGCATAATTGTTAGATGCCGACTAGTCGGCACCTAGACGGCCCATCTCTAGTATCTACCTATAAGGTACTATGCATAGAACTGAACTGGTCCCTATTTGAGACTAGGGAGAAAGGTCGCCTGATAGTGATCCATTTCTTTCAAAATCGCCTCTGATGGAGTAGCCTAACCAGTTCTAAAGTCAAACTTTTTGGGAAATTACCCACACATTTAGGAAGATGAATCAAAATTCGAACGTCCTTGTTAGAATAGGTACCCATCATCTAGGTAATAAGAATAAGGTATTAGGTACCTACGTATCTAAATTCACAAGATAGGTACCTACTACATGTGAGAAACCTAAATTAACAGCCCATGCACAAATATTATAAATCAGAAAGTTTAAATGTCTGTGTTTCAATCACGCAAAAACTAAGTAGGTAGGTAGGTACCTATATACTGAATCGATTGCGATGAAACAGATGCAGATAGTTGGATTATGCTACTTTTAATCGCGATATTCTCGCGGGATCAGGACGGCGCGGGTGAAACGCTGTTGTAAATATGGTATAGGTACATACATACCTACTTGGGCGCTTTTAAATGGTTACACACTCGTTTTTAACGGAGTCTCTACTTCAAACGAAAAATTCAACGAAGTGGTAATCTGATTATTGAGTTTTTTTAAACTTAGAGTGATTCTATAGATATGTAAGTAATTATGTTAGGTAGTTTTACATTTTTCTTTTGATAAGTGGTAATTTAAGTTACCATAAAATATTTTAAATATCGAGGAAAAGTTATTTTCACGCTGTCTCCTTATCGATCCTATGGAGCATTCAGTTTTGTGACCGGTATATTCATAAAAAAATTTTTTTTTTTTTTTTTAAACAACACACAGCGCCATCTAGCCCCGTGGTAAGCGACTAAGCTTGTGTTACGGTGACTAGACAACGGATATAATACTTATATTTATTTTTCTTTTGTAAATACATACATATTATACATATAAGGACACCCAGACCAGACACAAATATTTATTTTTAAGCATAAATACTTGCACCCGGCGGGAATCGAACCCGCAACCTCCTGCATTGCAGTCGCGCTCTCGCACGACGCGCCACAGAGGTCGTCAAAGACCATAGGTCATAGGTCATTTGTACATAGATACCTATATGAAAATCTAATAGATAAAGAATATTTAGATTGCCATCTCCCTAACGTGATACCATGATTGTTAAAAAATGTAAGCCGTCACGGGACGCCTGGCAGATGTGAAACATCAAAACAGAATTTGTTGATGTCTTCGACAA
The DNA here is from genome assembly GCA_958496205.1 of Idaea biselata. Lineage (NCBI taxonomy): Eukaryota > Metazoa > Arthropoda > Insecta > Lepidoptera > Geometridae > Idaea > Idaea biselata. The sequence goes on along the minus strand of OY292401.1, from coordinate 6,962,795 downwards.
AATCTTTAGGCCAACAAAAAGATGTCATCATCCCGAGATTCAAACGGCGTTCATTTCGGAACAGAAGTCAGAGTCCCTACGGTACCTACAGGTAACGAGTCTTTAGAAAGAGACCCGAAATTAACTAACAATTCTAGCACTATGTGTAGGCATGACACAGCGTTATTGATACGTAACAATTATAACGTGGCGAGGCGTCGCCATGGCCTGTTTCGCCACGCGGATTTTAAGGTTTACCCGCGCCTATAGATTTTTCACATCAAAAATTGAAGTGTACCTAGGTACCTAGACTACCTACTTATGTACCTATATTTGTTGGAAATCACCCACTAACGTCACTGTGCGGACTTTAAAGTCTGCATTCACTTGTATCATGTAGCTTTAGGATACGTGTAATTAAACTTTATGATGTCATGCCTACTTAAACTGTGCTCTCGTTTCTCAAAGCTCTTCTCTGTTTTATATGAGACTGTAAGATCGTTTTAATTAAAGTAGGTACCTATATAATACCTACCTACCTACCGCGCTGTTGGGTTCAGAAACACGTATAACCTACCTACCTAGCGATAAGACGAAAGGAGTGTGTGTCAGAATGGCTGGTTGTCTGTGGCTTTGATCTATGAGAGTTGATTGAAAAATTGCTATATAATTGCTTATATTTGCTACATATAATAAAAAATTGCTACATAGTATATACACACATCAACATCGTCTAGGGATATTTTATATAAAGTTCTTCATGATTAAACGAACTTACCTGTACGTCAAGTTCTATCATAATTATATGAAGTGTTACATCCGAATAGGTAAGATAGATAGATAGACTTGTAGTACCACATAGTTTGCCCACTTTGGTCGTAAGTTTTTTATGCTGGTATCCCTTCCTACTTCCCGCTCATCTCTAGCGTCCGGCTTGGCTTCATAAAGTCTGGAGACCTTTTCTGTGATGTTTCTGCCTAATGGGGTTTACCGGGATGGGGGGGACTTACCTATTCGGATGTAACACTTCATATAATTATGATAGAACTTCACGTACAGGTAAGTTCGTTTAATCATGAATTATATTCGTGTTACATCCTTCTAGGTAAGATAGATAGATAGACTTGTAGATGTTGAGAGTAGGTATATCTAAGGAAATATCACAATGAAAAGGATTACCCTTCAATGATCTTTTATTTATAGGCATAACCTATCATAAATAATCTTTACTAAACTATAATCACACTTATAGAACTTAAGTTTAACTCTTATAGAACTTATACAACCTTTATAGGAACTTTAATTATTAGGTAGGTCTGATACCTACTACTTAATACAATAAGTAAATTTAATCTATGAAAAGAGGATAACATCTTAATCAGCTTAGCGTTAAGTATTATTTACTTGTAATATAGACCCGGCTAAGGTCTGATTATAACAAATTAATGCTAACGTATCGTTTTGACTTAAAATTAAGCAAACACAGGATATACCACTCCATTAATACATAATCTTGTTTATTGTAAAATGACAAATGTTCGACCCCTAGGTTGATTTGCACTCTATGCTTAGAGGTTTAAACAGATCAGAACGTTTAGTTCTTACTCTCTATTTGGACTGATTAACTAGTCCTACTATGACTTAGACACTGTACTATTACTGTACTATTTACTGGGATAATAGTTCAAGTGAAATATTTACATATTAAGGTATAGCAAACGCCAAATACTTTATTGTCATTAATGTATTGTAGTTATATCCTACAAAGAAGCCCTATTTTGTAAGCACCTTTACAAAGTCTAATCATTATGTCGAAAAGTGTTAGCCCGCGCTTTACAAAATTTATAAATTTGGTACTTCGTCAGGAAAAATCACCTTTAAGGACAGGACAGTGTCGGTCTGAGACAAATATATACCAATAGATTGATAATTATTATAATAAATATCGCAAAGACTCCTAGAATAAGATGGTCTAAATGTTAAATCTAGATCCAATTACCTATTATTGCTAGTTTGTTTACAATAGTGGTACTAGCGTAGGTATGTAAGAAATATCGTATTACTGTGGGGTGTAACCTTGCAGCTAGGCCAATATGCCTATGTCAATAAATGCCTTAGGCGAGATGCTTTGTTTTAGCATTGCCGTCGTGATAACTGATAACCCAATGGTTACCCTCGAAACATACATACACTAATGTACGTTTGAATGTTGCGATTGAAAACTACCGTTTCATTAGAATACCGATAACTTAATTATTTATCTTAACACATCAATTGAAGTAAGAATTAAATTGATAATACTCAGTAGTCTTCGATACGATTAGGGGAGGTAATTAATTGCATAACCGTTGAGGGATCACGGTTGGCTAGTACCTCATATTTATGGTAAGGTACCAAGACATCTATTGCCTTCTCAGATATATATATATCTATATACTAGCTGACCCGGCAAACGTTGTTTTGCCTTATAAATTATAGATAGTAGCCGATTCTCAGACCTACTGAATACGTATGTGGAGTTTGGTGGAGATCGGTGAAGCCGTTTCGGAGGAGTACGGTAACTAACACTGTGACATGGAAATTTTATATATTAGATATATATATAGATATTTTAATCTTAAAAATCATTTAATAGCAGTAAAAAGAGAGCCTAAAAGCTTCTGTCTAAGGCCACATTATTAACATAAAATGTAAAACTGTCATACATTTCATTCGAAATATTTGGTATGAAAAGATCTTACGTGATTTAAACTGTCACTGTCAAATCTCGTTTCAATTATATTGCTACGAATACGGGGATATTGGGCATCCTTCGTGTGATTGATACAGCATTTAGCTGCGTTACGTTGGGTTGTCAATTCGAAGCATTAAACAAGAATTACTACAACTTTTAGCTAAAGTTTTAGAACAAAAACTGCTGCCAAACGTTTTAATTGGTTAATTGCAAATGAGATTAATTTTTAGACCACCGCCTGCTCAGGCCCGGCCCGCCACGGGCTCTTTCGATATTACAGGGCACACCCAGCAGTTAAGAGTTCCGATAGTATATACTAATATCTCTAGCACGTAAGAACCAACTCTGATTGATAAATGAAATAAAATTCCTACAAGGAATTACAAAGGACCGTGGAGTAGTCATGTAAAGTTGATCTCTTAAAAATCCTACTTTATGTTTCCGTTGATTACGTGAACCTGTAATCATCTTTAGGTCTTTATTCTACTACCAGGTACTTAGGAACTAGATATCCTATTGTGTATTTAGGTTAGCCGTTAGCGTATCTCCTAATTTCTACACGATTGCCCTAGCAACGTTCCTACAGAGAATCAATGGCGAAGACAATTACCGTTCGATCGTACCCACTGACAACGAGTGGGAATGTAAATCTTTACAATAAGTATCTCCAATTATTCTCATCGAATAGCTGTAATAGAGCTGATGTACTAGGCGTCCATTAGTTACCTATGGATGGTGTAAAACTTGCCCATTCATACTTTACTGGTTAAGGAGTAGGAAAAGTATTCACCTTTGTATCTAGAATGGGACAAAACGGACAAATAGTGAAAACAAAGTACAATATACATTGTAAATATTTTAAAGGAAAATACATCCTCAGAAATTCACTGGCTGCTAGGTTTGAACTCGGGTCTTTAGGTCAGTACCCCAATGTCTTAATGAACGAGACTATTGTACAATTTGTACATTAATTAAATATATGCTTCTTGTAACTGTAAAGTTAGCAATACATATAAAGTACGTTTTTTACAAACATCTTGTAAAATGTTGTATTTTGTGGCTATATCTAGACATTGAATCTAGTTACCGGTAGGTTACCGAAACACGAGGGTACTTACTAGTCATTAGTAGGTTTACTTTGTGAATTTACCTTGTATTTTTTGCCTTGGCTTTATCAATGTACGATTTGTGAACTAATCGAACACATTTTTATTTATTGGTAACCTAAACCTTAAACCAAGATAAAATATATCGTAGCGTAATTACGGAGCTCCGAACACTATAAAAATAGGCAAGTCTACCAGCATAGCGTAGGTTTCACGTTGGGCTGGAGGCTGTGTAATCATTTGTGATAAAACCCCTTGAAGCGATGCACTCGCTGAGGTCATCGGAACCCCGCTGTAGGTTCGCGAACAAATGTACCTTCTAGACTTTGCTACTTCCTAGTTTGTTGCCATATTTTAGCTTAACTTCTGGATATTGAGGCTGATTTTCAACTTTCATGTAGGTACTTAACTTTTTACCAAATAAAATATTTATTATTTTGTTTTGAGTTATTTATTCACCAAAAAATAGGGTGGAGTCACTATTGACTAAGAAAATTGACGTTTTGTGAGTCAAACAACAGATGATCTGTTCATTATAGCGCGGAAAGCCGAAGGGCTTGAGAACAACATGATTAGCGAGCAGAATGGCTAGGCTGGCAAACATGGCTGATCTTTATTTATTTATTCCACCTACATATTATGTATACCCATGTTTATGAGAAATAAATGAAATGAAATGAAATGAAATGAATACGCCCCATGTAGAAACGCTCATGAGCAGAAATATTAATCACGTTACTCGCCATGCGTAGATACCTACGATATATAGGTAGATATATATCTAACTATATTCATTCTAGCGAGACCAGCGCGAGCTTGTCGTAAGAGAGGCGAGAGGAACAGTGTGGCCGCACCATTAGTTTTGATTCTGTACAAATACCTAGTTAGCACGTGGCAACTGGTTGGAAATAACTTTCCATAAAAGCACAATATTTGGTTACTGCCATATTTCGTTTCTGTCTACCCTCGTTATATCTGTCTCGTAGTTATTCGAAATTACCGTTATAATTTCGGTATTCAGCCTAAGTGCTGAGATTACATAACAATTGCTTGACATTTTAAGCAATGTTGTTGTTGTTTTTGAAATAATTACTCGTTTCTAAGCTTTATTTCTCAGTGTTAACTGACACATAAGAAAAATTGTTTTGAAAAATTATTCGCAATTTTCCGTAATATTTTTTTTTTTTTTTTTGGCACGTGGTTGTGAAATGTGCAAATCTAGACGTAGATTAGCTTTTAAAAACAGTTCCGGGTGGAATTTTACTGATAATATTGGACATACTACAAAATGATGTAGTAATTCGGAATTTGGTTCGCCCAAATGAGTCCATCCTTGCTACGGATCGGTTGCTGGCGCAGCGATTGGTTGCTGGTGTAGCGATCGGTTCCGTGGCGGCTGTAGCCTGTTGGCTGAACAGCTGGCACGTCTGAATCAGACGAGATTTTTATCGTTATCCCTGGATACGGACCCCGACTTGGGACCCTCGGACCCCGAGTGTAAAAAACGCCGTTAGCGTTAGTACATAACTGCAGAAAAAATGGTTTGAGAAAAACAAACAATTTGATTCTGGTTTGAAAAAACCGATAGTGTAGGTACAGTGTAAAGACACTGAGAGTGTAAAGACACTCGCTATGGGGCGAGTGAAAACTTGCCCCATAGGATAGGTACTCATGCGGCGAAGAATCCTACAGATTAATCTGATGCATGATACACTAAATGTGGAGTGTGAAGACACTCGCTATGGGGCGAGTGAAAACTTGCCCCATAGAATAGGTACTCATGCGGCGAAGAATCCCACAGATAATTCTGATGCATGATACATTAAATGCGGTGAAAAAGTCTCTGAGACTTATCTGGTGCATTTATTAAAAATGTAGGTAGGTATGAACCACGTTTTCACTGTCCGGAAACGGCATGGATCACGAAGAACTTGAGTGCTGCTTGATGATGTCGAATCTTGCTAACTTTTTCACTAGATTTCTTCTTTATTATGCTAATATTCTTTATGCGCGCGTTTCGATTATATTTTATTATTTTTTCAATCGAGACCGCAGCGCACGACTATCGTGGAGGCGCACTAAAATGCGAATGAAGCCAAGCCGGACGCTAGAGATGAGCGGGAAGTAGGAAGGGATACCAGCATAAAAAACTTACGACTAAAGTGGGCAAACTATGTGGTACTACAAGTCTATCTATCTATCTTACCTAGAAGGATGTAACACGAATATAATTAAACTTAAAACATACTGGCCGATTTAAAAATATTTTAATGTAACCTTATTGTGTAGGCCTTATTGTATGATTCCAAATTTGAATTTTAAAAAATTAATTAAAAACATAAGATTAGCGCGGCAATTATTGTAGCGAGTTCGAAGGTTTAAATTTACTTAACGCAGTTTTAAGCATTTTGTTTAAACAAATTGAAGTTTTAATTTTTTATTTTTGATTAATTACAATTTAATACAACTGTATGCATCATGCAGCGGCGTCATTGAACAAGAAACGAAATGTTAAGGGCAGTAGGAATGCTCCAAGCTGGGGCTACTCAACGGAGTATTGCCGAGGAGATTGGAACAAGACAAAACGTGATATCAAGATTGTGATCACGTTATCGTGCTACTGGTGAAGTGGCTGAAAGGCATCCAGGCGGAAAGCGGATAACTACCCAAAGACAAGACCGATTTTTGCAAGTGGCCGCGAGAAGACAACCAAATGTTACGGCCATGCAGTTGGTTCAAACGCTCCAGTCAGACCACCAGGTGCTTGTCAGTGACCAAACTGTGAGGAGAAGACTGCACGAGGCTAACCTTCATTCTCGCAGGCCGCTTCGTACTCTAGCACTACGCAGAGGAAATCGTGGACGAAGATTACAGTGGGCTAGAGAACATTTGCCTTGGGAAGATATCGAGTGGTCGGTAGTGTTGTTTACCGATGAGTCCCGATTCGGATTTTATCCTGATTCACGTAGAGTACGCGTATGGCGAGCTTCTGGTCGTGACAACCGTCTGCAACACCCTCAGGAGGTCCATCCATACCATGGCGGAACAATTATGGTTTGGGCGGGAATTCGTATTGGTGGAAGAACAGATCTCGTTTGGATCAGAAACACTATGACTGCCGAAAAATACCGTAATCAGGTGCTAGCACCAATAATCTATCCCCATCGACTGCAAATGGGCCAAGTTTTCACGCTCATGCACGACAACGCCCGTCCGCACACTGCGCGAGTGGTGACCAGCTGGCTAGACGTGTCGGTCTTAGACTGGCCCGCGCAGTCACCAGACCTAAACCCCATAGAGCACGCGTGGGATATGCTTCAAAGAAGGGCTTTGAGGAATTTGCCTCCAAATGTTGCGACTGAAGAGCAACTTTTTTTGCATCTTAGCAGGACCTGGGACAATATTCCGCAGCAAGATATTGACAACCTGATTCAAAGCATGAAAAACCGTTGCAGGGCCGTGATTAACGTCATGGGTGGTTTCACTGACTACTAATTTTAACTTCAAATAAAAAAACCTAATAATTTCGTTTTACTTTATTTTTTTCCTTAGATAGACATTTTATCTTAAATTTAACATTATTTCACTTTTTGCGTTTTTTTAAATAAAAAAATATTTAAGCATAAAACAATATTTTGTTGTATTCTAAATCATAGTCTGATAAGTAGGCTTTACAAAAATATATACATGTTGTTTGTTAGTAAACACAATTTTTGAGTAAATTGAGAAATTTTGAATATCCCTAGACGGTGTTGATGTGTGTATATCTAGAAATCAAATATTTTTTTTGACCAGCCATTCTGACACACACACGAAAGGATACCTCTTTGACGACCTCTGTGGCGCGTCGTGCGAAAGCGCGACTGCAATGCAGAAGGTTGCGGGTTCGATTCCCGCCGGGTGCAAGTATTTATGCTTAAAAAATAAATATTTGTGTCTGGTCTGGGTGTCCTTCTATGTATAATAAGTATGTATGTATTTACAAAAAAAAATATACTTAAGTATTATATCCGATATCTATAGTCATAACACAAGCTTAGTCGCTCACCACGGGGCTAGATGGCCTGTGTGTTGTAGAGTTATATTTATTTATTTTGTTCATACCTACTCGTTCTCCGTACAAACGTGGTCGACTGTTTCCTTCCTGAATACATTAGAGAAAATATGTTTATGCCATAAAACCTAGGTCTGCACTAAATACATAGGCAAGTAGGTATACAATATACATCGATACGCAGAAAACTCCCAGACCAGAAACAACTATTTACTTTTAAGCATAAATACTTGCACTTGAAGGAATCGAACCCGCAACCTTGTGCATTGCAGTCGCCACAGAGGCAGACAATAGGTAGTTACGCGTATTTAACATTCGTAGAAATTTAACAAAAAAATGCCTATTTAGCCAGCCGAAGCCAGTCCAGTCGGCTAGTGTACGACTAACTAACCTAGGCTTTAGTTTGAATATACTAGGATTCAAATTACAAACCAAACCGTGCTAGTGACGAGCCGTAGTCAGTCGAACTTTTAGTTTCTGAGTAACTTTTATTATACATACAGTCTCTACAAGGCTGTAATGAATCTCCGAGCTGCCTAACACACAAATCTATCGATTTCTTCTCTCATTAGCGTACGAAGCAACTTTTTCAACAAACTTTTTTAACTTCGCCCGTCATTATACATTCAGATAACTCTAACAAACCAGCGGGTCAGGCTTTGGACGAATAACGAATAAAGTTGCGAAGTTGATCTCTTATGTAATCAGTTGTGAAAGGCATCTTGTTATAGAAGTTTTATATGTAAAACTTCTAAGGAAAGTCTACCTACCTACTCTTTCTCCATACAAAGGTAGTCGACTGTTTCCTCCCTGCGGATTAAGACGTTACAGCAAAATAAGTACCTATGTTTACTTATGCCATAAAACCTATATCTGCCTATATGGCGTGAAACCGTAAAAGACAGAAAGATAGACAGGCAGTCGTACTTTCGCATATTTATAATATTAGTACCTATAAAAGTATAGGTTATAGACTAGCTGTGTCCCGCGGTTTCACCCGCATAAGTATCTCGTGAGAATTTCTAAAAGCTCTTCTGTGGATGTCTACATCACACAAAGAACACACTCTCAAAAATTGAGCTCTCTACTATCACAGGTTTAGGCTGTGCGTTGATCAGTCAGTCAAAACAAAGCATTTTAAGGATTACCCCTTTACTTATAAACGATGATTAACAGATGATTAATTTATGTAACATTTGTTTCTGTCTGTCAACTTTGAAACTTCATGTCACAGTAAAAGACAAAACGATACAAAGTTTATGCAGTTGGTAGGTAATCAGTTCACCGTTTATAATAAGTAAGAGTGATACATGTTTAAGGGTACGTTCAACCAAACTAGAATAAGCAATAAATAACAATTCCCCGCACAAATCACACACAAAACGCTTAAGAATCTCTAGAACGAAAGACGATTTATTTGTAGAATTGTTTCTTCCAGTTCAGTCAAATCTACATACTTGTATAACGGCCGAATACAGAAACGCAACTCAAAATTTGAGTTCTACTTAAACAAGTAAGCACCTGAAATTAAAGACATTTTTCGGTTTGAATCGCGTGGTTTTTATTACTTTTAGCATTGTTACAACGCTCAACGTTTCGAGACCTTTCCAGGTCTCTTCTTCAGGATAGTCTATCCTGAAGAAAAGTAAGTAATAAAAACGTAAGTAAAACGAAAAGTAAGTATTAAAGTAATAAAAACCACGCGATTCAAACCGAAAAATGTCTTTAATTTCAATACAACATCGCGAAAACAGAAGAAGAATCTAAGTAAGCACCTCTAAAATTCAAAAGTTCCCATACTATTTTTAAATATAGAAGCTGCTTAATTATCTAAGTACGCCTCAAATTTTAAGTGGCGTTTCTGTATTCGGCTGTGTTACTCTATGAAATCTAGCCTCTAAGGCTTAGCACGCACTGCGATACACGCCTGCGTTTTCCCTTACGTCTGAAACTGTCAAAAATGCAACACATAGCTTTCTATACAAGCCCACGCATTAGCGTATTTTCATTTTCAAATCATATTCTCGAGCTCCTCCGTGCTTCGGAAGGCACGTTAAGCAGTTGGTCCCGGTTGTTATCTCTGATAGCAGTCGTTAGGTCAAGTTAGAGGCCTTAGGGCGACCTGAAAACTCTAACACTAGGTAAAACACACCACTACACGAAAAGAAAAAGCGTTCTTTTCACCGACTGATTTTGCGTGTTGATTGTTGATGTTACGTTTGTCTCTGTCTGTCAACTTTGAAACTTCATGTCACAGTAAAAGACAAATGTTACATAAGGTTAGTCATCGTTTATAAGTAAAGGGGCTAGTCACTGACCTGAATTATATGGACAGGAGATCTCTCACTGAATTTTGTGCCGATTTGATCTGCGACATGTTGCGCTGTTGTCGCGCGTTTTCTATTGAAAATGATGGTGACCGTCTCCGGAACTATTAGTTCCATGGACGGTCACCATCACTTTCAATTGAAAACGCGCGACAACAGCGCAACATGTCGCAAACCAAATCGGCACAAAGATCTAATGTCACTTTGTATGGTATAGCAATTCCAGCGTACTTGTATAGTTTCAATTCAGTGGGGCTAGTCTAAATTGAAGAGTAAAACAACGATTACATGTTCGAATACATTGCTTTATATAATTAGAGAATAAGATACAATTATCACACTTAACAATAAACAATTAAGTATATGAATACAATCGGTTTCGATAATAACAACGGTTACAGCTTACAGCATACAACTCACTAGGAAGCGAACAGTTTGTGAAGTGAAAATGTCGAATATTTTCATTGGTTAATGTCAATTTGATTTACGTTTCATTTTAGAGGCACGCTCCTTGTATTGATGTCATCAGCCTCGCCATTCCGTGAATGATGGGGACCTGGGGATAATATATGACTATTATAGGTTTATTTAAATTGAATATCGCACGACGTGACCCATACCCCAACCTAGGCTTGTACTAGACAATGGATATAATTACATATTAGACTTCTTTTTAGGGTTCCGTGCCCAAAGGGTAAAACGGGGCCCTATTACTGAGACTCTGCTGTCTGTCTGCCCGTCTGTCACCAGGGTGTATCTCATGAACGGTAGTAGCTAGACGGTTGTAATTTTCACAGATGATGTATTTCTGTAGTCACATATTTATGGGAGGGCTTCCAAACAAACCAACTAAATTAAACAAATATTTATTTGGCTTCCAAACAACAAACGTGTTTTTAATATAAAACGTTAGTCGATTTATTTTTACCACTAGCGCCGGATATAACCCGAAAGGGGGTTGTTCTCGACGTCTATATTGTGTGCTCCGAGGAGGGGGTTTTAGCCGAATCGGGGTTGTTTAGATTGTAATAGTTCAAACTAAATAAAAGGACACCGATGACCTCAAACTTTAAGAAACAGCTGATCATGTAAACTTTAAACTCAACATTTTCGAAAACTACTTAGATTTTCCAAAGGTTGTAGAACAAAATTTGTTTGCCTAGACCTCTAGAACAACTCCCTTTTGGCTTAACACCCCCACCTCGGAACACCCGGTATAGGCGTACAACTACAGTACTGTTCTATTACTTTAGGTAATTCCGAAGTTTTTGAGGATATGTTTCACTAAAAAAAACTAGACTAACTAACTTTCATAGAAAGCCCAGTGCAGGCTTAAGCACTTTAAATAAAACCCCCTTTTCAGTTTAAAAGCCCATAATCAAAACACTCTGCCCCCTACTTACAAACGATGATTAACAGATGACTAAGTTATGTAACGTTTGTCTTTTACTGTGACATGAAGTTTCAAAGTTGACAGACAAAGAGACAAACGTTACATAAGTTAGTCATCGTTTGTAAGTAAGGGGGTCTACTAATAGATGCCTTACGCGCTAAATCCAGGCTGCTGCTGCGCCGAGCCCGACTGCTGCGCGAGGTTACCGAACGTCATCGTGTTCTGGGAGGCCAGGTTCTCGAACATTGCGTTGGACTGAGTCGGGGAACCGAAACCTGAGTAAAATAAAACAAAAATATTAAGTTCACGATGGACGTTACACACAGCGCAATCTAGCCCTATTAAGCACTAGGCTTGTACTATGGGTACTAGACAACGGATATACTACATATTATACCTTTTTTTTTTTGTAAATACATAGCTACATATTATAACATAGAAAACACCCAGACCGGACACAAATATTTCTTTTTCAAGCATAAATACTTGAACCCGGCGGGAATCGAACCCGTCCGAACCTCGTCCGTTCTTCAGCAAGTGCACCAGCTTGCACTTGTTATTAGTCCCACACAGACCCATTTTATTTTAGCGCGAAACTAAGAAACTTTATATCGCGGAGAGATTCATTGCTATGGTGTTACTATCTTCTTAAAGGCTAAAGGTGCGTCCAATGAAGCGGAGCAAATCCCCTGGGCAGACCGGACTGTGAATTGGGAAGTCACGGTTGCTTCGCCGCTTCAGTAATCCCATACCGTGATATGTATTCTGTTTAACAAAAACTAAGTAATGAAAATAACCATAAATGGTTTAAAGATTAAAGGTTGCGCTGGTTGTTTTCCCACCGTAGCCTCATAATTAGGCCATTACGTGATTTAAAGACTAGGGTTACATTTTTCTAAAATTAAGACACATTCTTAAAGAAAAAGACATTAGACAAAAGATAAAAACAAAAACACAAGACGCATGGTCGGCCGGGATTCGATACCACGGCCCTCGGTACTTATCACTAGACCGCAACTACGCTCTTATATTTGGCGGTCCAAATTCAGACCAATTGCTATCCGGATGTAGACCACGATACATTATCCACCGCTCGCGCTGTTCTAGAGTTGTTGACAATAATAAGAAAGGCGTTTTAAAACTCACCAGGTGCATTTTTAAACATTTTCCCAGGAGAAGTGTTCCCGAAAGCCTGACCTCCGAAAGCGGAGCCTCCACCAAAAGAGGCCGGGCCTCCGAACCCGGCGCTCGTTGGGCTCTTGTTGAAACCACCGAAGGCAGACGATCCGAAACCACTAGTTGGGGACCCGAAACTGTTTCAACACAAAAATAATATAGTGAATACATATGACGTGTTCAAGTACAACCTTACAAATTTGACTGTTAGAGGGGGGTACATAAATGACTCTAAAAACTAGGGGTAGACAAGAAAAATCCCCATTTTAGATAGATAGATTAACACTTTATTGCACCAAAATACATACTTAATACAAATTATACAAAGAATAACTTAAAACTATAGTGGTACAATGGGCGGCCTTATCGCCTATGGGCGATCTATTCCAGGCAACCAATGAATAGACAAGACTTAAGGAAAGGAATGGATGATGTGTTTTGGTAACAATTAGTCAAGGAGACTAACATTTTAAAAATAATAGACAATTTAATAGACTACTTGAACAGGAATACGATACGAGCTTAAAATAGTCTTACACTGATTAGTACATATTCATTTTACATGTGGGGCAGGGACACTAAATTATATTATTGTATTTTTTTTAATTATATTTACTAGCTAGTTTGTTTATCACTTTTTATTTTCTATGTGCATGCATTGTAGCTTCGTACTAAAAAAAACTGTAAAAGCTTCGCCATGGATGGATCGCATTACAACTTACCCCCCAGGCGTTTGTCCAAATACTGGTTTTGATCCAAAACTTGTTGATCCACCGAAACCGGGGGCTGTAAAGAAAAATAAAAAAATTGACAAGTTGTTAAAATTTCAAATAGTTAAAAAGCTTGAAAATATGTTATCCATATTACAAGCCTCGCGTAGATTACGGCTAAATAGATTAAAAATAATGTTTCTTATTTTTATTGCTTTCTATTCTACTACGAATATTTTACAAGGACAAATTGGAAACATCAAAAATCTTCCCGTGACGGAGGTCGAACCTGCGCCCCTCGCGTGCCGGGCGAGTGCGCTAACCATTACGCGGTGAATTGATGATTATGTATCTTCCCCTGTTTGTTTTAAGTGCCTGCACAGGGTTTTCATAGCAATATTTTAAAGAAAAAAACCTTTTTTTTTACAACTTACAAGTTTGTTGTTGCGGTGAACCAAAGACCGAAGGCTTAGGGCTTTCAGAGCCAAAGCTTCCTTGTGGAGTGCCAAATGCTCCGGCAGACGGCGCGCTGAAACTACCGCCGGTTGTGCCGCCGAATATAGACGCTTGAGTGGTTACTGGCTGACCTTTTTGGAAAAATAATACGTATTTAATAATACGGACTTATTGTATGATATAGTTATATGGCTCAAACCGATCATGTAGAAATAGAAAATTAAAAAAAAAAGTATTTTATAACATAACAACAGTGACGTAGTTACATACTTTTTAAACTTGTTCTATAAGGCTACCAAGTGTATCTCATATCGAATTTGGCATGTGTCTTCACACCGTGACTCGTCTTACGAGATCCAAATCAGCAAAACCGAGGGAATTTGGAATCATCGTCAATGCCTCGTAAGTCGTGACCAGCCACAATTTGCTGACACACCGATCACCCAGTACCTGACCTTAATTAAGTCGTAATGTAAGATTTCGGCAACGCTACACTCGGGCGACTCCTAAGTCATCAGATCACGTCGAGTATACAGAATCTACCCGAACCCGCAGCTGTGGTAATTTAAATACCCAGGCTTTAGATAATATTTGTAGAAAAACTGTAAATATTTTATTTATTTATACGTCACACAAACAACATAGATTAGTATAGTATAGAAAATCCTCACCAAAAGCACTAGTTCCGAAGCCTGCGCCCGCGCCGTTATTATTGTTCCCGTTACCCCAGAAGAATTGCTTCTGTTGTGATTGGTCTCCAAACGTGGTAGCGCCTCCACCGCCGAATATCGAAGCAGCCGTGGCATTAGGTTGGCCAAATGTCGACTTATTTCCAAACACATTGCCACCTGACCCACCGAAAACTGACCCAGGGGAGGATGATCTAAAAAGTTATAATAAATAATAAAATTCAGTGTTTAACACATAGCGCCATCTAGCCCCGTGGTAAGCTACTAAGCTTGTGTTAGGGGACTAGACTACGGATATAATAAGTACTTAAAATTATGTTTCTTGTGTAAATACATTATATTATTGACCGTACATGTTTGTTTCTAGTTCTGGGTGTTTTCTACAATAATGTATTTAAAAAAAATTGTGATATGTAGTACCTATATCCGTTATCTAGAAACCATACTACAAGCCTAGTTGCTTAGTTTGGGCAAGATTGTGCTGTGTTACTTAGTCGAGAAATTTCTAAAAAAAAGTGATTTTTATTATTATTATTCTCATTGCGAACTTTAATACTGACATATTTTTTATTATTATTCGCTTAGTGAACTTTTTTTTTGACTTACCCGCCACCAAAAATACTGCCTCCACTAGTTGGAGTTGAAGCATTGGTCGTCGAAATGCTAGCAGCCGCAAACAAACTCTCAGTTCCTCCGAACAATGATCCACTTTGAGTTGTCGATGTTGTTCCGAATACTGAAGACTGAGTCCCTTGCGGTGGTGTGCCAAATATAGACGCTTGGGTCGTCTGAGTGGGTGTGCCAAACACAGAGGCTTGGGTCGTCTGAGTGGGTGTGCCAAACACAGAGGCTTGCGTCGTCTGAGTGGGCGTGCCAAATACAGACGCTTGGGTCGTCTGAGTCGGCGTGCCAAATACAGAGGCTTGGGTCGTCTGAGTGGGCGTCCCAAATACAGAGGCTTGCGTCGTCTGAGTGGGCGTGCCAAACACAGAGGCTTGGGTCGTCTGAGTGGGCGTGCCGAACACTGAAGCTTGAGTTGTTTGAGTAGGAGTGCCAAATACAGAGGCTTGAGTTGTCGGAGAAGCTGTTCCAAAAACAGATCCCTGAGCCGCTTGGCCAAATATGCTTGATGCTTGAGTAGTTTGAGTCGAACCGAATATAGAAGCTTGAGTAGTGGCGGTACCAAATACAGAGGTACCTTGACCAAAAACAGACGTTTGTGATGTCGGTGTCGAGAAAATACTTCCAGTAGTCGCTGTTGTGGCTGTAGTACCGAAAATGGATGAAGTGGTTGGGGCAAAGGCGCTTGGAACTGAAGTCGTCGCAAAAACAGAGGCGGTTGTAACAGTAGCAGTGCCAAATACTGAAGTTGGTGTGGTGGCGAAGGTTGGCGGCGTTGAAGTCGTAGCGGAATTGCTTTCGAAAACTGACGAAGCAGTCGTTTCTGCTCCAGTAGAAACAGATTCAGATTCTTCTGATGTCGAAACAGCACTAGCGAATATTGCACTAGGTGAATCAGGAGTAGCTTTTGTTGGAGAACTTTGACCGAACACGCTAGGAGTTTCAGCACTGAATAAAGATCCGCCACTAAACGCCGAAGCTTTTGCTGTAGTTCCGAAACCTGACGCGGTGGTCGTAGTATCAAATATAGAACCAGTAGATGAAAATATAGACGTTGTTTTAGGTTGAGAAGCAACAGCCGCACTAAATATTGAAGAAGCATTCGATTTAGACGTATCAATTGGTTTTTCTGATTCGCTAGCGTTTGTTGAAGTTTCTGACGCTGATAGTTGACTCGGTGTTGGCGATTTTGATCCTAAAATTATACAAGACATTGTAAGTGTTACTTCCAAAGACAAATTTTAAGCACATAATTAAGCAGCATACCTGCGGAAATTGCAGTAGGCGAACTAGAACCCGTGGGGGTTTCAGATTGAATAGAAGCTTTAGATCCATTGGAGGATTTTAATTCTAACAAATAAAACAAATATTAGTTTCGAAATAATAAATTAATAGGTATGGATAAGTTAAACTTACCAGATGCCGTCAAAGAAGACGCAGATGACGAATTTGATACAGTTTTAGACGATTCCCCAGATTTGGTTTCTTTTAGAGTTTCCGGCTTTCCAGCTTTTAAATCTATTGGTTTATCATCTGAAAACCAAACAAAGTTTTTACTTAAGTTTAAAGATACGTTCTTATTACTTTGTTAATCAAAATGCAATACTTTTCTAGAACTGATATAGAACTTTTAATAGAACTAGTAACTTACTTGAAGACACAGTAGAAGCACCAAAAACGAAACCCTTATTCGTTGCTTGTACCCCAAAAGGCTTCGCAATTTCTTTCTTTTCGACTTTTAGAACAATTTTCGCGTCACCCGTTTCAGGAACATTTTCTTTAGATTGCGCGAGATTGTCTAAAGACTTTACAGTAACTTTGCTTTCAACTTTCTTATCTGGAATCGTGCTCTTCAATACGTCTGGTACATTTGATGCTGTATTTACCGGTGCAGTGTTTTTCACTCCAAATACATTTGCGCTGGGTTTAAATTCGAATGGTTTTGGTGTATCAGTACCTTCAGGTTCGCCAGTTTCACTGGACTTTATATTTGAAATCGGAGGTTTTTCTGGTACAATGGCTTGTGGTTGAAATTTGTTGAACATGTTCGTAATTTCGGTTATTGGTTTAGAAGAGAACATGGTGGTTGAAGGAGTGGGTGCGGTTGTTGATGCTTCTAAAAATAGTTAATTGTTTTTAATTTAATTTATTTTATTTTATTCGGAAAATAAACAGTATAACACAAACTAAGTTACAAAACATTAACACAAAATCACCAGAGGTTTTCACAGATGGTAGATTAATTTCCGAATGATGAAATCTATACTCTTTACTAATATTATAAACAGGAAAGATTTGTATTTTTGTGTGTGTGTGTGTGGGAACGTCTGTATGTTTGTTATGAACAAACTCAAATCTTACTGGACTGATTTAAAAAAAATCACCATTAGAAAGCTTCATTCCCCCTGATTAAAATAGGCTACTTTTGATCCCGATATTCCCACGGGATCGGGACTTATGCGGGTGAAACCGCGGGACGCAGCTAGTTGGGTTATAATTGGACCCATGTTGTTTGACGATTTCTATATCTGCTGAAGGCTTATGTTGTTTTCAAGTGTTAGTAAGTGACAATATCAATCAATATTCAGTAGTAAAATATAGATCTTAAAAGGCACGATCAACCAAACTATTATAATCAATGAATAAAAATAAATAAATAAATAACAATTCACCACAAATACCATCATTTTTTCGACAGAACAGCTCGAGAATTTCTCGAACAAGACTATTTATGCAGAAAATTGTTATTTTGCGTTGCTTGTTCTCCAGTTCGGTCGAATCGAGTCTAGGTAGATTGCACTTATTGTGAGGATTGTAATTTAACACATGATCACAAAAATAAACCCCCAAAAGCTTATGTATGGTCTCTTCTCATCGGACAGGGCGTTCCAAAACAAAACTAAAATTATTATTTTATCATTTTAGGGCTTGTCGTTTCAAAATGATTATGTAATACTAGCTGCGTCTCCCAGCTTCACCCGCGTATTTCCCGATCCCGTGGGAATATCGGGATATATCGGCAAAAGTAGCCTTAGTTACTCAGGGTGAATGTAGCTTTCTAATGGTGAAAGATTTTTTTAAATCGGTCCAGTAGTTTCGTGTTTATTTATTACACACACACAAAAATACAAATCTTTCCTCTTTATAATATATGTGTAGATTTGTGTACAAGTTTTGAATGAAATAAATGATTTTGACTTTTTACTTTTGGCCACAGATCACATATTACTACCGCTCGTTTGACTTTTAATTCATACATGGTACTTACGGCCAAAAGCGGTGGGCGAACAAATCCTCTGTCCCATAAACGTAGATTCATTCTTAGCTTCCAGATTAGCTTGGGATTTATTCTGCAATAGATCTTTTAGCACACTCTTTGTGTTTTGTAAAACGTTTTGTGTAACACCTTGAGTTGGAGCCAGCTTGAATGGCGGGGCTGGATGAGGCGTCTCTTGTTTTGGTTCTGAAATAAATAATAAATGTTTTATTTATTTCTCCACAATAAGAAACTACATACATAAATCTTACTTGCTAAGTACAATTGGAATAGTAGTCAAAAAATAGTCACAGAATTATTGAATCGTTTTATGTAGATAGGTTTTAAGCTATTGCATAGCTTTTATCGCGGGCTTTGAGCGCGGCGACCGAATCAAGAAATTCCGTAACGAAAATAAAACCCACCACCCCCAACTCTGCCTACCATGTAGCCTAAGAAAAAAAAAATGCTATGCAATAGCTTTACCGCGGCAGTCCCCGAGTGCCACTCTTTTTTTTTTAATACATTGAGGTTATAAACTGTAGTGTGCTCACTTCAAATGGCAATACTTTTTAGTGATTCAGGCTATCCTATAACTTTTGTCATATTGATATCAAACTTTATAGTTTTTCATAAGCAAAACATCGCAGTTTTGAGACAGCAAAGCGAGGAAAACTCAACAGTGGGGTCATCTGTTAGCTTTTAGCTTTTTAAAGCCATATGCGACAGAAAATCAAGCCTTTGAAGCTTATAACAGCAAAATGCTTCTACTCGGAACTTGCCCAAAAATGATAAATCAAGACTAGGCCCTGTAAGAGTATTCACAGCTTTGGTCTAAAAACGATGATCGACTTAACAATTAACATCTCTGTAACCGTCTTATTAAGCCCCGCTGAGTGAGATAAAGATACCTTTCCGACTTCGGTTTTAGACTAAATAGGAAACTTGAAAATTATGCTGAACCCTACTGTTATTATGCTCAAAACCATCCAAAACAATGTATGTACAATATCGTCCGTTTAATTATTCTTACGGGCTCATTGGCCTAGCTGTATCTGCCGATCTTGAATGGTCGTGCGGGTTAAGCAACGCTTGGCGGGGTCATTACTTGGATTGGTGACCGACAATTTGTGTGGCAAAAATGTTACTTTCTCGAGCTCCTTCGTGCTTCGACCAACTGCTTAACGTGAAGGCACGTTAAGCAGTTGGTCCCGGTTGTTATCTCCGATAGCAGTCGTTAGGTCAAGTTAGAGGCCTTAAGGCGACCTAAAAAACTCTTAACACTAGGTGAGCCACACCACTATACGAAAAAGAAGAAGAAAAAATATTTATTCTTACCATCAGTAAACAAAGTTCTAGCTACATTAGCTACAGCAGGCTTCACGGTTGGCACAGGCGCGAAAATAGCTTGCGTTACTGGTTCCGGCTTAGGTTCTATCTTGGGTACAGCTTGTGTGACTGGCTGGGGTTTCGGCTCCAGTTTTATCGCTACTGGTTGCTCCAATTTGACTGCAACTGTTGAATAATAATTATAGGGTTTTTTAAACTTAACCTTAGTACACAGAAAAGTAAATATAGAAGAGTGGCTTAAACCCTTGCGCCCTTGTAGCCCCGGCATAGAATAGGATTACCCCCATCTTTTCCCCTGGCGACTAAGGGCTCTGAGGGAAACTAACAAATTTCAAGTTTTCCCAACGCGATGGCGGATAAACTGCTTGGTCCCTAGAAGAATTGGTGTCAAGCAGGCGGCCAGCTGTAAAATATGGCCAAATCTATCTGCAGAAGGTATGGTCATGATGACTTACCTACTGCACTGACAATTTAGGGTTTAGCGGGAGATAAAAACGTAGGGGCATTGTCATTGGTCATGGCTGATATAGGTTTTACAGCATAAACATATTTCCTCTAATGTCTTTATCCAGGCAGGAAACAGTCGACTACGTTTGTAAAGTTTGTACGGAGAAAAGAGTAGGTATCCTTCCTCCTAATACAGTAGTTCAAATTACGTGGTATAGTTACATTTTCCCGGGTCTTTTTCGCGTATTATTATACATTTTCTTACCTCGACGTTTCAACCATGGTTACAATGATCTTGGGGACACCTGGTTTTACCTGGGGGGAATTACCTGGTATTTCATGGGGTTCAATTGTAGCAGGCACAGACGGCGCAGTCTTTTCTCTCAAACTCCTCTCATAATTCAAACGTAAATTAGCTAAATGCTGCCTCAATTCGACGTTGACTGGCTTTATCTTCGTAGTCTTATGGTTTGATAGCGCATCTCTAAGAGCGTCTAGCTTATGTGGCGTGAGTAGAGATGAATTCGTCTTAGTCTTCGGTTCTATGCTCATGTTTAGTATGTTTTTAGTTAGTTTTGATAAGGGGTCTCTGAAAATAAAACGTATGTTTTTCGACTTATATAGCAATAGTTGAGTGCGCGTAGGTTCAGTTTTGCACATGTATTGTATCTAGGTGCAAAGTTGAACCTCTTTTGAAATTGATTAGCTCACTTTTGTACCTAAGACACCTAATACAAACAGAACTCAACGCTTCAACGGCTTCTGGCTTCAACGGATAAAATAAAACAAGGAATAATATTTTTTCTAGGTCGGCGTGCTTCATCTTAGACTGCATCAACACTTACCGCTTACGAGGACGATAACGAGGTCATCATAAATCATTACTAGCCAGCTGATTTTTTTATTTTTACTTAGTATTTATATAATTTAACAGTCATATTGTCCTACAAATTGCGTGGTACGTTATCCCGGTCCTACGCTCAAAAGTAGTAGTACAGATCCTACCTCTGTTATCTACCACAATCGAGAGTTTTGTACAGGGAATTGTTGGGCGTCTCAAAATGAAGCTACTCACGGAAAACTAGCTTGATAGTAATCAATTGAAAAATTGTTACAGGGATCCCAGACAAGATGCATTTCTCCCTGTAGAATATTTCTAGTTTTTTTATGTATAAAAACAAACACAAACACCCCGTACGTACACGAGCGGCCGCTCGGAATCAGCTGGAGTTACGTATGATGACCGGCGCGAACAGTTCCTGCGGCGAGCGAACTACTGTCTACCTTGTTCCTCGATTTATAAATAAACTACCTCCGGAATTGCGTACTTTTCAAATTATTAGACCCAACAATGTTAAATTAAAATTAAAGTCCTATTTTTTAGAAAATATGATAGACGTCGTAGATTAGATAGTATAACATTTGTTACAAACCTCATTGGTTTTTTTAATGTTATTTAAGTATTTGTCTTTTTTTTGTAAATTTTTAGAAGATAAATAAACTAAAAAAAAAAAAAAAAAATGTCTTACTTCTTAAATGGCGTGCTGCGTAAAAGCGAAGTAGACTTGAAGACGGGCCCCACGTCGCATTCGCTGAGCGTCTTCCGCAACGTGCGCAGCACAGCTTGCTGGCGGCTCAGGATCTCTTGTTGCTTCACCAGCGGCTGGTACACGTCGTCTAAGATAGGCCGGATCATTCGCGGCTCGCCCCTGGATACAATTATTTGAAGATTTAAGAGGATAGTCTCCATTCTCTTTCTCTATACAAACGTAGTTTAAATTTTCCTCCCTGGATAAAGACATTAGAGCAAATATGTTTATGCCATAAAACCTATATCTGTCATGACAATGCACCTACCTTTTTATTTTTTTTATTTTCTAATTAAAATAATAATACAAAATAAAAAAAATAAAAAGGTAGATGCATTGTCATGACAGATATAAGTTTTATGGCATAAACATATTTGCTCTAATGTCTTTATCCAGGGAGGAAAATTTAAACTACGTTTGTATGGAGAAAGAGAATAGAGACTATCCTCTTAAATAATATAAATACTGCACGTTACACACAGCGCAATTTAGCCCGAAAATAAGCACTTGGCTTGTACTGTGGGTACTAGATAACGGATATATAACAGATTATACTTACTTGTTTTTTGTAACATACATAAATGATACATAGAAAACACCCAGACCAGAAACAAATATTTAAGTATAAATACTTGCACCCGGCGGAAATCGAACCCGCAACCTTCTGCATTGCGGTTGGGCCTTCGCCCTACGCATCAATCAATACTAACCACAGGAATATTATACAATGTAGGTTTAGCAACACCAATGTAGATGATAATATACATTAATTTAGGCCTAACGAAAGTCTTGTAAAAGTTCGGATGTTCTATATAATCCCAAGTTTCGGAGACGTTAAAATTTTATTATCTCTACACATTACTCTTAAAAAACTTACTTATATTGCGGATCTTTAGACGCCAATTCGTTCCATTTATAATCCAAAGCCTTATGTGCTTGATCCAACTGTGTCTGTACGTAGTATGCTAACTTTTTCACCGAGGCAACTCGTTTGGTAGTCAGGGGATCGGCTTGAGTCCATTCGTGAAAGTCTTTGGCGCTGAAAAACGTAGTTATAGATTACTAACTATGATCGGATGTTTAGTCTGTGTGCGGAGATCGCGACAAAAATAGTATATTTGTTAGTCCGGAGTTAGATGTTGATCTAGTGGTAGATCCCCGACTTTCATTCCGAGGGTTGTAGTTTCGAATCCGGGCCGACCGCGTACCAATGTCTTTTTCTTTCAGATAAATGTATGTGCGCTATAACATCGCTCTTACGGTGGAGGAAAACATCGCGAGGAAACCGACACGTCCTAGGACTCACCACGGTCCGAAGGCATCTTAAAAAAGCCCACTCAATAAATCAGTTTCAGTTTTCAGGAGTTTCAGCCATCAACATATTGAGTTCATCGCAATTGGTTCAGTAGTTTTTACGAGAAATAGCCACAAAAGTACACGCAAAACTTTCGCATTTATAATATTAGTAGGATTACAACTGATTATTTGAAGAAATGCTTTCCGAAAATTTGCACAAGACAGGACTTGAACCTGCAACCTTAACTTTCCGTGTTATGCGCTAGCCCATTCAATAAATCAAGGATCATTTTCTATTATTAAGGAACTGAAGAGTTCGTTTGTTTAAACACGCTAATTTCAAGAACCGCCTGGTCCGATTTGAAAAATTCAGTGTTGGATAGTCCATTTATTGAGGAAGGCTATAAAAAAAAAATAGGCAAACAAAGTCGCGGGTACTGCTAGTACTAATAAAACTTACTCAGAGTGCGTACGCGCTTCAGCGACGACAGCGCAAGCTCTCACCAATTCCAGTTTCAACTGAACAACAGCGCTTCTTAAATCTTCTATCGAACAATCCTTTTTGAACTGTTCAGTGTCTAGTGAGTTGAAATTGAAGTTAGAATTGATCGAGTCGATGTCTTTTTGTATCTGAAACAGAATGAGAGCTGTATGGGGATTCATGTTAATTCCCTAGCCGTGGAGCCCCGGCATAGAATAGGGTTACCCCATCTCATCCCGTGGGTGTCGTAAAAGGCGACTAAGGGATCTGAGGGAGATAAGCAAACCTTAAGTTCTCCCCGCGCGGTGGCGGATAAACTGCTTGATCCCTAAAAGGGTTATTGTGTCAGGCAGGCGGCCGGCCGTAAAAACATTGCCAAATCTAATTGCAGAAGGTAGGTATGGTCAATGATGACTTGCCGACTGCGCCGACCCCAAATAAAAAAAACAATTTAGGGTTTAGCGGACCCCGGGCTCCCGAGAGGGATGCAACCGGGAACATCGCTCGGATGAGAAGAATGGGGATTCATGTTAATCGCAACCATGGGATGTTAGCGGATAGTTATCTTACACGTGACAAGTGGTGCTAATGGCCGAATACAGAAACGCAACTCAAAATTTGAGTTCTACTTAAACAACTAAGCACCTCTCAAATTAAAAAATTCCCATACTATTTTTAAATTTAGAAGCTGCTCAATTATTTAAGTACGCCTCAAATTTTAAGCGGCGTTTCTGTATTCGGTTGTAAAATAGATAAAAATATGCAATGGGGTGCCACACGCAAAGCTGTAAGTAGATGGCGCTGGCATCAGATGATCTTTTTTAGGGTTCCGTACCTAAAGGTAAAAACGGGACCCTATTACTGAGACTTCGCTGTCTGTCTGTCTGTCTGTCTGTCTGTCTGTCTGTCTGTCCGTCTGTCCGTCCGTCCGTCCGTCCGTCCGTCCGTCCGTCCGTCCGTCCGTCTGTCCGTCTGTCACCAGGCTGTATCTCATGAACCGTAATAGCTAGAAGGTTGAAATTTTCATAGAAGATGTATTTCGGTTGCCGCTACAACAACAAATACTAAAAACGAAATAAAACAATTATTTAAAAGGGGCTCCCATACAACAAACGTGTTTCAAAAATAACAAGGAGTTTAGTACTACAATGTGAGGTCGCTTCTGATTGGTCAGGACAAATCGAGTTGGTCATGGAATTTAAAATGGCTGCCCTATCTGTCAAATATACCAGTCTGCCTTACTTACCAAAGAGTTTCTTTTATGTTTCAGATTTTCTTTGTGCCAAGGTTTTTTTTTTTTTTTGAGTGATTCGGTCGTTTGATGGGAGTAAGAATCGAAGATATATATTTTATATTTTCCTATAAAATTGAAAAATTGGTTGTTGTAAACCATTTTAGGGTTCCGTATCCAATTGTGATAGTGGTACGGAACCCTTTGTGCGCGAGTGTCGCACTTGCCCCGTTTTTTTTTTTTAGATGATGGTCCTCCACCAATGGAAACACCGAGTTTTTTTTTTCTTTCGGTCTCAGACCGATATGGCCAATTTGGCGCCGAGAGTTGTAAAAAACACATGTTTGACAGTTCTTAATTCAAACCTAAGATAAATCGACTCGCGCCCTCAGCCGGGATAAAAAGTTAGTGTTCCTCCTCATTGGCGAAGAAAATAGGTATCGTTTTTCTTTTTATTGTCTTTTGTTCCTGCTTAGTGGTCTTTTGTTTGTTTCAGTCCTCGGAAATTCTCGTAACGGTTGGTTTGGTTTTAAAAAACATTGTTTTTACATTATAGACAAATTAACATTACAATTAGGTATGTTTAGCGATGTAACAGAAGTAAGAACAGGGCTCGGCAACACAAATCAGTTCAAATGCGACATCTTCGACTATTCTGTGGTCCGGGGTATTCACACATAACAATGAGGAGGAACACTAACTTTTTATCCCGGCAGAGGGCGTTAGTCGGATGATCTTTGGTTTGAATTAAGAACTGTCAAACAGGTGTTTTGACAACTCTCGGCGCCAAATTGGCCATATCGGTCTCAGACCGAAAAAAAAGAAAAAACTCGGCGTTTTCATTGACCATCATAAAAAAAAAAGAAAAGTTCATCCGACGGACGCCAGCGCCATCTGCTTTTAGCTTTGCGTGTGGCACCCCATTAAAGCTAAATGACAGTAAAATCTATCCCCCTTACTTATAAACGATGACTAACTTTAAGTAACGTTTGTCCTTTACTGTGACATGAAGTTTCAAAGTTAACAGAGAGTGGCAAACGTTACATAAACTTAGTGATTCACCCGTAGAATTATTTTATCCGCGGATGAATCGTCGCCCTTGTAAATTGTTAGGTGTCGAATCATCCCCAAAATATAAATCTTCGGATGAAACGTTCCTCTTTTAAACTGTGAGGTGTCGAATCATCCGCAAAATATTTAGGGGGAATTTTCACAATCACATAATTACTCAAAATCCTTAGTAGTAGAAAAATTTAGGTAATCTGGGACTATATCAGCCAGTGGTGAAACTGGTCCTTAATTTAATTAATTACTAATAATGTAAAATTAAAAAACAAAGATAGGAATCGTTTTTTTTATTAATTAGGGGGCGTCCATAAATTACGTGAGATGTTTAAGGGGGGGGAGGGGGTCGAGTCAAATCTCATCTAATATTACGTTGGTAAGAGGGAGGGTCTCGGCAAATATCACGCAATTTTTTTTCTGATGAAACAAAAAAAAATTATACTATTTTTATCTATTTAATCCAGATTCTACACACTGAAAAAAAAATTCTGCTACCGGAGCTGTATTTTACTGCTCCAGTAACTGAACACACTACACTTTACACGAAGCATTTTTTTTTTCTTTTTACATTAACAATCGAACACGTTTACGTAAGAAACCCACATTTTGAAAAATCTCACGTGAGATTGGAGGATGGGGGAGGGGGTTGAATAAAATCTCACGACATCTCACCAGGGGAGGAGGGAGGGACAGAAAATTTCAAAAAACACCTCACGTAATTTATGAAGATCTATTTTTGTAAATTCAATAATCCAATAAAATGAATGGACTTAGTAATATAGATGACACGTGTACGTACTATAGTTTTACTAGCAAAACTGATTTTAAACTAAATATAATAGTTCATTCTAATATCTGTTAAAAAGCGTTTTTTTGACTATTGGCAGCGCGAAAAACATGAGGTTCGGATGCTTATGACTATGACTATTATTTAGGCAACCAAAAGCGAAACAATATTATCAATGACTGATATCATATAGAAATGATTTAGTCCTCATTTTGTAGGGTTCCGTACCCAAAGGGTAAAAACGGGAAAAACTATTACTGAGTCTTCGCTGTCTGTCCGTCTGTCATCAGAATATATCTGATAAACCGTAATAGCTAGACGGTTGTAATTTTTCCAGATGATGTATTTCCGTTGGCACTATAACAACAAATATTAAAAAAAAACAAATACTTGTCCTATACAACAAACGTGATTTTTGGCATAAAAACGCAACGATGCCGCGATGTATTTTTACCACTAGCGCCATCTAGTGATGGAGTGATAGACTTAACGTTCGTGTTGCGTTCATGGATTGGTTGGTCTAGTATTAATTTTAGGGTTCCGTATCAAATTGTGGTAGTGGTACGGAAACAGAACCCTTCGAGCGCGAGTCCGACTCGCACTTGGCCGGTTTTTCATAAGTATTTTCGGCTTATATCAGGTCGGTATCCGAAATATTCAAAATCTAATATCGAAAGAATATTGGAACAGTTTATTTTTTTAATATGGCCTGTGATATGGCTAAATAAGAAAGTTTGAAGTTATTTCATTATAAGACTTTTTAGGTAAGAGCAACCAAATAGATAAAAGCATTAAAAACTTTGTGAAAAATGACAGAAAGAAAAATAAATTATGTTTGACATGACATAAATATACAAAAAGTAAACAAAGAAAAAAAAAGTGTCGTATTTATACTAACATTGTCGGTAATTTTTATTTTAGAATTGCAATTATGAACGGGAATACTTCGCAAATTAAATTGATTTCGTCTCAAAGAGGAAGAAAAATTGTCATACTAGAAAACTATCGATATCATAAAAAACGTGAAAATAACAGCGGGCACATCGTGTGGAATTGTGTATCAAAAAATTGTAAATCCAATTTAGTAACTAACTTTGATTGTAACTTAGTACTGAAAGAGCAAGGCCACAGTTGTAATTCTATTAATATAAATAATGAATTAAAGGAGACAATTCACGAATGTTTAAAGAGATCAAAAACGGAGACTACTCCTATGCCTACAATTTATAAAGAGATGGTGGAACAATTAGATTCTACGGGATCAGATTTAACCTCAAGATTACCAAAGTACAACAATTTGAAGAAAAGAATGTATAGGCTACGTAATAAAAATCTGCAAACTAAAACTATTCGATTTTTTAAATTTAAGGATGTAAAAGTTCCTGGTGTGCACGAAGACTTTTTGTTAGCAGACTACACTGAAAAAAAGCAAAAAATATTATTGTTTGCTTCTGAAGAATCCAGAGAAATTCTTAAAAATGCGAAACATATATTTTGCGATGGAACTTTTAAGGCCGCTGTCCACCCATTTAAACAGTTATATACATTACATGTTGATGTGGGCAGTAGTAATACATATACGAATATTATACCAACAGTATATGCACTATTGCCAGATAAGAAACAAACGACATACGAGATTTTCTATAATCTTATAAAAAGTCAGATTCCTGAATTTAATCCGGAATCAATTACAACGGATTTTGAAGCGAGCGCGATGTTAGCAGCTAAATCTGTGTTCGACAAAGTAACTACTCGAGGGTGTATTTTTCACTTTAAAAAAGCAGTTCAGAAACAAGCAAAATTACTGGGAATCACAAAAAAATCAAACATGTCAAGAGCTCACGTCAGGCGCTGTATGGCGTTGGCGTATCTCCCAAATACAAAGGTTTCAGATGGTTGGCTTTACGTACTGGGTGAGTGTCTACAAAAGGATAATAAAACAGTTCAGTTCAATAATTATTTCCAAAAAACCTGGATAGAAAAGAAGTCCATATTATCTGATAAATGGTGCTTTTATAACATTCGACATAAAACGAATAATGCCATAGAATGGTGGAATTCGAGACTGAACAGGACTATAAAAAACAAACCCAATATTGCAGTCTTATTAAAAACTCTTAAAAAATATGCTAAATATTATTCGTGCTTGTGGAGAAATCAAGGATACATATCAAAGAGAACAGAAGAAAGTATACTGAAAGAAAAAAAAACAAGTAGCAGTTTGACAAAACTTTTAGATCACGAAATCAGCCTCGGACATTGCATTGAAAAGTTGTCATATTAGTGATTCTTGGTGAATTTTGACATAAAATTTGGGTTAATTTTAAAAGATTATTTTAGAATATATGAGTTTTTGTTAGTTAAGTAATTGTTGATTATTAATATTAATATTAGAATGAAATGCATTCAGTAGGTCTGAGAATCGGCTACTATCTATAATTTATAAGGCAAAACAACGTTTGCCGGGTCAGCTAGTAATTAATAAAAAAAACGATTCCTATCTTTGTTTTTTAATTTTTACATTATTAGTAATTAATTAAATTAAGGACCAGTTTCACCACTGGCTGATATAGTCCCAGATTACCTAAGTTTTTCTACTACTAAGGATTTTGAGTAATTATGTGATTGTGAAAATTTCCCCTAAATATTTTGCGGATGATTCGACACCTCACAGTTTAAAAGAGTAACGTTTCATCCGAAGATTTATATTTTGGGGACGATTCGACACCTCACAATTTGAAAGAGTAACGTTTCATCCGAAGATTAATATTTCGCAGATGATTTGACACCTAACAATTTACAAGTGCGACGATTCATCCGCGGATAAAATAATTCTACGGGTGAATCGTCACCTAAGTCAACTTAGTTATCATTTATAAGTAAGGGGGTAGATCTGTAAAGTTTGTCGTCCATCATCGCACAGCCTAAGCCGCTGCAAATTGGAGAGTGTTTTCATTATACGATGTAGGCATTCAATACGAAAGGATGTTTGAAAATTCCTACGGATTCCGGACTTATGCGGGTAAACCCATCGGACACAGCTAGTAGAAACACATAAATATACTCACCCTAGCTTGTGTCTCTCTAGTTTTTACCATAAAATTATACAGTTCCATTTGAAAATCGTTGACTTCCTTTATGAGCATGTTCTTCAATTCTTGGTTCGCTTTCATTTTGTTTATCCTTTCTTGTTCAGCTTTCAACGCTGCGTTTTCTTGACTGATTGCTTGTTGTGATTTTTGTGGGATTTGTGGTTTAGGTTGTACCTAAAAGAATGAATATGAAATTAAATAATCTACGCTCCCACAACTAAGATAGATACATAGACCTCTAAACTACAGGTATAAGTCAAACATTAACTTTGCCATAAAGAACAAGTGCGAGTGGAACTCGCGTACGAAGGGTTCCGTACCATTATCTATACAAAAAAAAACCTTGACAACGTTACCCAACGCTAGTATTTATTTTTACGATTATCGCCACCGGTGATATTGTTGTGTAAAATGTAAAAATCACGTTTATTGTATAGGAGCCCCCTTAAATATTTGCTTAATTTTGGTAAACTTATCTTACTTATCTATCATAAAGCCTTCGTAATTTTGTAGGAAGACTTTTATATTACTTACTGGTGCTGTTTGTTGAGCAGCGGGCACTAGTGTCGGTTCCACCGGTTTTGGTTGAGGCAAATGGCTAGTTGGATCTAAAACATTGTAATAAATAAATAAATAACATTAATTAATGTTATTTCATTACCCTAACCAGGAATCGAACTTTGTCTTTTTGCTAAAAATAAACGCCCTATATTATTGTATCGAATATCGATCATAGTATTGCTGATAAAGTTCAAATGGTAGAAACAAACATCGAATGGTAAATCGACTGAAATGTCTATGTATACATTTAAAATTCAAAGTTCTGACTGATTGACTCAACTATATCAACGCAGAGTCCAAACCGCTGGTCCTAGATACATGAAATTTGAAGAGTGTGTTCTTTGTGGTGTGTAGGTATCCAACCTACACAAAAAAAAAGAAAAGATTTAAAAAGAAAAAAAGATTTTTAGAAAAAACCGCGGGATTGGGACTTACGCGGGCGAAACCGCGGAACTCTGTTTTTTTTTTTAAATTTTTTTTTTAAATATTGCACGACTTTACACACAGCGCAATCTAGCCCCAAACTAAGCACTAGGCTTGTACTATGGGTACTAGACAACGGATATACTACTTTGCTTACTAAAACACTGAATATCCCATGTCTTCGGACCGTAGTGAGTCCTAGGACATGTTGGTTTCCTCACGATGTTTTTCCTTCACCGTAAGAGCGATGTTATTAGCGCACATACCTTTTTCCTAAAGAAAAAGACATTGGTGTGCGGTCAGTCTGGATTCGAACCCATGACTCTCAGAATGAAAGCCGGGGTATCTACCACTAGACCAACACCGCTCTAATAAAATGAAAATAGGCTTTCCCTGTAAATAAATCGTAATAAAATATTGTTTACTTGTAATTTGTTGTGTCTGTTGGCTAGGAGCCGGTGTGTAGCTCGGTATCTTGATGGTGGCAGACGTCGAGACATTGGAGCCGGCGAACTGTTGCGTGGGAGCCGCTTGCACTTGGTGGACTACGGGTTGAGGCTGTATTTGAACATGACAAGTATTTGTAAGTATTTGAACATGACAAGTATTTGTAAGTATTTGAACATGACAAGTATTTGTAAGTATTTGAACATGACAAGTATTTGTGAGTTGTTTGTATTTGTAAGTATTGACGACCTCTGTGGCGCGTCGTGCGAAAGCGCGACTGCAATGCTTGCGGTTTGCAGGTTGTGGGTTCGATTCCCGCCGGGTGCAAGTATTTATGCTTATAGAATAAATATTTGTGTCTGGTCTGGGTGTCCCTCTATGTATTTACAAAAGAAAAATAAATATAAGTATTATATCCGTTGTCTAGTCACCGTAACACAAGCTTAGTCGTTTACCACGGGGCTAGATGGCGCTGTGTGTTTATTTATTTACATTTATTCACAGAATTTATTTATTTAGTTTACAATGTGTGAGATTGGTTTTCACAGTGAACGGCCCAGCTCCGTTGACTGTGAATTTCATTACTAAATCTACACTAATATTAAAAAGAGAAAAGATCGTTAGGTCAACTTAGAGGCCTTAGGGCGACCCGAAAACTCTTAACACCGGGTGAGCCACACCACTATACGAAAAAGAAAGAAAGGGAAAAGATTTGTATTTTTGTGTGTGTTTGTATGTTTGTAATGAATAAACTCAAAAACTACTGGTCCGATTTCCAAAAAGTCTTTTACCAAAAGAAAGCTACATTATCCAGGAATAAGGATACATATAATACTTTTGATCCCGATATTCGTACGGGTCGGGACTTACGCGAGTGAAGCCGCGGGGGTGCTTCTAGTAAATAAATATTGCACGAAGTTACACAGCGCAATCTAACCCCAAACTATTTGGATTTTTGAAAAGCATTTTTTATAAAACCAAGGTCGTATCTTTTAGTAAAGCTGCGTCATAAAGTCATAAATGTCCTATAATAATAATGTTTAAGGATATGTTTTTTCTACCTTCATTTCAGGCACAGGAGCTGCGGCAGGCGGAGGTTCACGTTTTACAGTTTCTTGAGGAATCAAGCTGAAACAAAGTGGCACAAATTACTTTTTGCCATCCTAGAAAGTGGTCTCACAACAGACGAAAGAAGATTGGAAGTTCGATTCCAACCGTGAAACAAATGCAGTGCCTAATCCAGCAAACACTACCGTTGCTTGCGAACTTTTATTATTTAATGCATACGATGTTTTGGCATCCCGCAATACAGACATTATCTGTCTGCATTGCAATTCGCGTTTAAATTTGTCCAAAAATCCATTTTAATATTCTATTTTTTTTAAGCATTTAGCTTAAACAAAACATGCATAAGTTGTAATAGATGAAGCAATACTTGCGAAAATACAGCGTATGAGTCACCGACGTCGGTAGACTAATTGGTCAAGTCGTGCTCCCGGATTGAGTGAGATGCGGGTTCGAATCCAGCCCTGCGTCTATCGTGCGTTGTGTTTTTGCAGAAGTATTGTTACTTTAAAATATTTCTAATCAATTTTAATATCATTAAATAAAATATCATTGCAGTCAATAATTAATTTCAAATTGGACGTTTTCTTTGGTGTCCATTTTTTCCATACATTTTTGAGTCAATAAAACCGGGGTTTCACCCATATGGCGGTACTATTAACAAATACTGCGCAAAGTTACCTTGTCAAAGCTGCGGCAGGTAAGGCTAGCTGTTGAGGCGGAGTGCAAAGCTGGGGCGCTTGCTTGTTCAAATTCACAACATTAAAGATTGTTAGCAAACCGCTTTGGGATATCACGTGCATTAGTGGCATGTATGGTAAAGTCTCATTCTCGCCTGTAACAAACATTAAGAGAGATTTTTTTTCTGTTTTCGCGATGTTGAATTGAGAATAAACTCATTTTTCGGTTGTAATCGCGTGGTGTTTTTTACTTTTAGCATTGTTTTATAGCCCCTATTAATAAACGTGGAGTAAGGCCGGAATAATTTTACCATTCTTTGTTTCTGTCTGTCAACTTTGAAAGTTCTTGTCACGGAAAAAGACAAAATATGTTCTCACTACTCCGACCTTACTCCACGTTTATTAATAAGGCTATCAATGTTTTACAGGTATCTTCTTCAGGATTGACTGACAGTCAAAAGTTGAGCATTGAGACAATGCTAAAAGTAATAAATACAACACGATTAAAAGTGAAAAAAACTTTTAAAATGAGTTTAATTTCAACATTAAGAGACTTAAAAAACCGACCAAGAGCGAGTCGAGCTCGTGGACGAAGGGTTCCGCACTGTTCGTGTTATATTATATTAAATATTAATTTTATTTACTTAAATATTAATTAATTATATCTATACTTTTTAGTATTTGTTGTTTTAGCTGCAACAGAAATACATCATCTATGAAAATTTAAACTGTATCACGGTGTGATGTACAGCCTGGTGACAGACGGACGGACAGACAGCGAAGTCTGAGTAATAGGGTCCCGTTTTTTACCCCTTTTTACTCTAAAAAGGAGATTTATCATACTAATATTATAAAGTTTGTGTTAATTAATGTGTTTGTTGCACGAATTGCTTAGACTCACCTTTAAATTAAGCTTGATTCGACCAAAATTGCATAGGCAATGAATAAAAATTCTTCAATAAAGCAAAAGAAGAATTGCTATTCGTTTCTTATTTCAGTTTGGTTGAATCGAGCCTAGTGTTTAAAGCACCAAATACACTGGGGACACTGACACTGCAACTTTACATATAGAGCCAACACCTACAGCACACATATAAAGAAATTCGTGCATGTGTGCTGTAGGTGTGGGCTCTATAGGTGAAGTTGCAGTGTCAGTGTCGCTTGTGTATTCTAACCTTAAGAGGATAGTCTCCATTCTCTTTCTCCAGACAAACATAGTTTAAATTTTCCTCCCTGGATAAAGACATTAGAGTAAATATGTTTATGCCATAAAACTTATATCTGTCATGAATATGCATCTACCTTTTTATTTTTTTCATTTTATTATTTTTTATTATAATTTTAATTAGAAAAAAAAAAGGTAGATGCATTGTCATGACAGATATAGGTTTTATGGCATAAACATATTTGCTCTAATGTCTTTATCCAGGGAGGAAAATTTAAAGTACGTTTGTATGGAGTAAGAGAATGGAGACGATCCTCTTAAGAAACATCGAATAATAAACTTGCGTATGAATCTTTGTACTCACCCCACGGTAGTTGATGTATGGCACAAGTATCAATACTGAATCCTGTAGGATAAGTCTCTTGAGTTTTATTTGTTAGTGGCAATTCGGCTCGCGTTTCGTCAGTCTAAAAAAAAAACTTTGATAGAAAAAATATAGGGAGAAAATGATCCAGTTTTTTTTAAGTTAAAATGAAGTACCTACTGAAGTTTTATGAAGAAATTGAGTGAAGTGAAAGGCGACATACGGATTTGGGGGAGACTAGTGGATCTAGAGTTATCTCCACGCGGTGCCGGGTAAACTGATTGATCCTAAGGACAGATGGCAGCCGACCGAGATTGCATTTATGACGACTTATAGTCTGATCTTTATAGATCTCACAACGTCGGCTATTAATAAAATGCTAATAAAATCAACGCAGATAAATACCGGAAAATGAGTTTAATTTCAATCTAACATCGCGAAAACAAAAGAAAATTATATGACTTACAGCTTGACTCCATTGAAGCCAGTTCACCCCATCTTTAGAACCAACTGTAGCTATCTCCATACTGTTAGACGATGACGCCAATATGATGTTCCTATAACATTAAAATAGCTTTAAACAAGGAACATTTACCTACTTATGGACTGGACAGTTCCATTTTACGGCTTCTGTGGCGCGTTGGGCGAAAAACCCCATTAGTTTCTTCCAAGAAGAAGAATATTATGAGTAACAGATTGTGATAAATGTAATTACTGAGTTGAATTGTTAATATAAAAATCTGTTATATTAACAATTCAATCTGGGTCTGGGTGTATTAACAATTCAATCTGGTCCCTCTATGTATAATATGTATGTATTTACAAAAGAAAAATAAATATTAGTATTATATCCGTTTACTAGTCACCGTAACACAAGCTTAGTCGCTTACCACGGGGCTAGATGGCGCTGTGTGTTGTTCACAGAATTTATTTTTTATTTATTTATTTATTCCTAAAACCCATTATTTAGCGTAAGTTTATTAACGTTTACGTTTGTAAGAATTTCAAAGTTGACAGACAGAATCAAAAAGTGATAAAATTATTCCGACCTTACTCCACGTTTTTAAATAAGGCTATATGAAGTTTACTTTGTATGTAGTTGTGTTATTTATAAACGTACCACGGAGCTACACTTTGTAAATAGTAGTACCAAGGCCTGTTAGAGCCTATGCTGTAGCAGATATCTTCGAAGTTGATGCAGACAGCGGGGCTGCCTTTTGGTGTTGTCACTATAGTCACGGCTGCAAAGCATAACCAAGACAGATTAATAATAAATAGATTTCATAGCACCAATCAAATGGCTGTAGACCTGCCTCTTGATACTCGTATAATTGTGTATTTTTAATCAATGTTATTAGAATTGTCTTTTAATCGCAACTTACTTGGAATTGAACTGCAATCGAAAAATTCAGCTTTTTTTAATAGGTCTATTTTAAAATCAATGAACTTTGAATTGCTATTTGATTTTCAACTAACTTGAAACTGAACACAATCGAAATTAATTAAAAAATGTATGTAACTCAAAAGATAAAACTTCGATGGCAGTGGTAATTGAAACGCAAATACGTATTTTCTTTCTTTAAATTTAATGATAATGTAATTTTAGATTTGCGTTTTTAATTAATATTTACTAGCACCGCTTCGCAGTTTCATTCGCAAAGTCCCGCTTCCGGAGGAATATCGGGATATGTCCTTCTCCGAGGTCCCATCTATCTCTATACCAAAATTCATCAAAATCGGTTCGGCGGCTTAGGCATGAAAGCATAACAAACAGAAAAAGTTACTTTCGCTACTTACTATTAGTAAGGATAAGGATGTATTCTTGTTTGGCGGGTTCACCCGCCTAAGTGCGTATACAGAAAGAAAGCTGGAAACTTATAAGCGCTTACCAGCGCTGGTCCGTTCTACACAAAGGAAGCAGGTTGAGGCAGAATGTCAGACTCATCGGACGATGTTATGACGTCAGCAGCCCAGCGCTGACCAGCGCGTGTTGAAGCTTGTCGGCACCGATCAGTGCTTATCGGCGCGGGTTCATACATTTTCCTGCGCGCGATTGTCAGCGCTTATAAGTTTCCAGCTTTCTTTCTGTATACGGCCCAAGTCTTAATCCCCGGAGAATATCGCAATAAAAAACTGCAGCTATCTGCATACCTAGTTTTATGGCAATTGGTTCAGTAGTTTTTGCGCGAAGAACTTATAAACATACTCCACTACTTATAAACTTTCACCTTTATAACATTAGTAGCTCACCTGGCCTGCTATTATCCACAGCATTTCTATATACCACTGAGAACTGATAAGTTGATATCCAGTAGACAGCCAAAGCCTCAATGGGTGAGCCGTTAAACAGTTTAGGTGCAGGGATTAGTTTTGCCGGTGTGAGGTCCGGTTTGTATTGACAGAGGGTTCCGTCGCTGTTACCGGTGACAAGCTGTTTGCCTTTTGGACTCCAGCAGATGCATCTGTAAGTCATATTTATTCAGTTAAGTTGGTAGGAACTGCAGTTTCACTGGCGTAAGTCAGTGAAATATCGGGATCAAAAGTAACCTATGTCTTTTTCTAAGGTCCAATCTATCCCCATATCAAAATAGGTCTCGCAGGAATATCGGGTTCAAAAGTAGCCCATGTCCTCCTCTAACATTGAAATTGGTCCTTACCTGGCTTTTGATGGCACCTTCTTAACCTGACCATTGCCAGCAGTGCAAGCGAAAAGAGTTCCGTCATGAAAAGCTATGGCGATAGAATCAGGAATGCAAGGGTTCCATTGCAGAGCAGACACAAATGTTGATGGATTCGCATCAGTTTTGATTGTCAATGACGGTGCTACATTCTGTGAAAGGAATTTAATGATGATATAAAAGAATTACGAACTATATGTTGCTATTGTATGCTATTTTCTGACGCATCCACATAAAGTTGTTTTATTTCGCAATTCTCTTTTTAAACAAAATACTACCGATAAATGTTATATTTCATGGATGGTCAGACATTTGGTATTGTCATTTGCTTTTCCGTTTTACCTAGTTTGATATAGCTGTATAAGAGAGCATTATATTTTGTCATAAAATGTTAAAGGTATTAAGCAGATTTAAAGGAAAAAATAATCTTCCAAAATACACTCACCATGAGGATGAATTTTGCCTTTAAAATATTCTAGTAAACTTGCCACAAGCCATTAAAATACAAAAATACGAAGTATTTAGGTACCTGATGTTGAAAATCAGTGATCCTGTAAATAGACAGTAGCTGTCCACCAGTCACAGCTAGCAATTCACTGTCACAGCTAACTGCGATATGTGTTGGAGATTCTTGTAGTTTCACAGAAAACTGTTGAGGATCACATTCCTCATTGATCAGCTGAGCCAAGTAGCACACTAAAAGTAAAATTAATAAATAAGTTAAAACATATTTTAGTATAATACAATGGACAGGATACAGTTATTTTAGATAAATAGAAATCTGGTCTCAATTCAATTACAGTCATTCATAATAAAATAAAAAAAACAGGAAAAACCCTTCTTGTGACAGACAGACATAGGGACTGTGGAGTCTTAGTAAAAGTAAAATCTTACCACTAAGTGTTCCATCAGGCACACCAACAAATACCAAGCCATATTTACTGCTGCAAGTAACTAAATTATAGCCACGATTAGGAAGTGGATTACTTGTATTGAACACTTTGATCTTCCTTTGCAGTTTGTACAGCAAATTCTGCAATAAAGAAGATACAGATTGACAATATCAGCTCAAGAAATAATGTAGTAATCTATGGGTGGTGTTGGATGAAAATGAGTGATCATCATCTTCTCAGCCCTTATCTGTCCACCGCTGAACTTAAGCCTCCTCTTTACAACACCGCAAATAGCGTTCCAAAACTATCTCCATCAAACAACTCCTGCCACTGCTACAATGTTGTTAGTCCACCAAGTAGGTACTTAGGTGGTCTTCCAACATTCCATTTCGCATAGCATCATTGTCGCCACTAGAGGACTTGAGAAAAAGAGTGGTAGGTACTTTCAACCTGAAGGTGTGGGCTAGAATTCTGGCCAACCACACACCCATGTATTCTATAAAATCTAAAAGTAAAGGACATTCATCAATCTGAATTAGGGTGAAGTAGCGTCTTACTGTGTAACCCCTCTAAGAGTAGGCTCTTGCCAGAAGGACTGTTTCAGCGGGGCTAGCACAATCTGAGTAGGTAGAAGACGTATCTCATTGCACAAGTTACCTATCGACTTACGGACATGAAGGTTGTCTTGAAGGGGATATTTAGCTAGTTTATTAATAGAATAATTTGACTACAAAGTAAATAGGACTCGGTCGAGAGATTGCCATATGTTTAAGCTTAATAGATGTTATTAAATTAACTGAAATACTCACCGGTTCGTCAACAGGACTTGGTCCAAATTGGACCTCCATTATCACAGTGGGATATCGGTTTTTATTGCACTGAATGAAATGATTTGATTATGAACACTCAATGAAACAATGAGGATTCTCTCACACTACAATTTATTGATTTTTAGTTGAAATTCACGACTAAATTCAACGAATACGAACGAACGACCTCCACACCGAAATCCATTTTTCTGACATTGACAATGACAGACATCTTTCTCATAGCATTTGACATAGACAATTAAAAAAAACAGTGTTGACCAATGGCGAGACAGCTTTTGCAATTTTTTTATGCACCAGACAGAACATCAACACAGAACAAATTGAAGTTCTTACCTTTTATTTTTTTGTCGGTCTGGAACCGATTATGGGAGTTTTGGCGGGAACGCTCTGAGAAAATGTGTCGCTGAACTTTTATTATCGTGAAATTTTAATGATATTGTAATGTGTGTATTTTCTTTTATTTCTGTGGTATATGACTTTAGTTTCGTGAAAAGTATACAAGTGTAGCGAAAATGAAAACCAGTGCCAAACATGGAAGTACCTAACTATCCTACTGTTTTTTTTTCATTATGTAGGTACTTGGGTAGGTACCTACTTTAAATAAAAAACCGCGACCGTATTTCTAGTTTCTTTTAAATAATTTGCAAGGTCTGTATGTACTCAAACATCCAGTGTGGGATGTTTTAGTACCTACATCCAGGCAGGTGGGTAACAGCTGCCTACCTAATAATATACAGGATGTTTTTTCAGGCAAACAGTGAGAGGAGGTAGGTACCTTGAACCGTTAAAGCTACGAGAAAGAGTTTTTTTCCTCGTGTCAACGGCACCATCCCTACTGTCTATTCTATAAATATTATAGAGAGTTGGCGCAAAACAGTGCAATGGCAACTGTATTATTGAGCAAAAATAAGTTTCCCTCAGAATATTTTCTCGTAGCGGTTATAGCTCTTAGTGGTTGCCTGAAAACAATAACATTTCTTACATTTTTTTAATGACTCTGTTAGATATAGATTTTTGAATAAGCACCAGGGTAGGAGGAACATTATGTTCTACTTTGCACATGGAACTTCGCACATTTGATTCAATAATAATCGATAAGTAGATTGAATTTTGGAGACACCTAGGTTATTAAGTAGGTAATAAATATTGCACGATGTTACACACAGGGCTAGGCTTGTACTATGGGTATTAAACAACGGATAAAGTACCTACCTACATATTAGAGTTCAGGTGCAGGGTTGAATTATTATTTGTTATGCATGAATAAGTTACTTGCACTCCGCGTGAATCGAACCCGCACCCTTCTGTACTGCAGTCGGGTCTTCAGCACCACAGAGGCCGTCAAAGTAAGATATCTCCAATAAGGTAAACTTAATTGCTAATCTTGATTTGTTCTCCACCACTCTTCACTCAACCAATAAAACTCTACCAATAATTTTTATTCCACTTCGGGAAAATTGATAAACTTTTTTATTAGCCAATGATATACCATTTCTGGGAATGGCAGCCTCAGTAGGTTGTAATAAAATTTGTATCTCCAGGACTCCACCTTGTATAATTCCTCTGGATCGTCATCAGTTAATGCTTTTATGAAAGTTTCGATGATTTCTTCGTCTTCTAACGCGTCATATC
Organism: Idaea biselata; assembly: GCA_958496205.1. NCBI lineage: Eukaryota > Metazoa > Arthropoda > Insecta > Lepidoptera > Geometridae > Idaea > Idaea biselata. Next base: position 6,922,215 of record OY292401.1, on the reverse strand, counting down.
TTGTCTCTTGGCCCAATGTTGCCCCTAAGTAGTTGGTAAGTGACGTAATTTGCCTGTGATAGATAGATTTCTGTTCATCGTCAAGGTTTTCTAACATCGCTTTGCCGTGGGCTGTTTGCTGAGTAATTATGTTGCTTGAAGTTACGAATCCACCTGCGAATAAAACGTGTCTTAGAGAGAAGTTGCATTAGGTATACCTATGTATGATACGTACATCAAAGAAGTAGTTTTAGAAGCGCCTTCTTTCGTTTTTGATAGCTACAAAAACTCGAGGTCGAGGGACTTACATTTAAATTAGACCTTGAGTTTGCAGAAAGAGCGAGATATTTTATTTATTTATTTATTTATTAAGGACAACAATCCACAGCTATAATACGAGATACATACAGGAAGTAGAAACAGAAAGCCAATTACGGATAGTCACAAATAGAAACAAAATAGAATAAAAGTAAAATAAAATACCTAAATATTTATGTCATTGTAAGTCAAATGTCGAATTGATGTCAAATTGACACCGTTTTGTTAGAACTTGGCGCCTCTATGGTTGGGTACATTTCTCTGAGTTTTAATAAAGCTTGAATTGAATTTTCCCAATAATCGATATGTCGGTTAAAATACTTTATGCCGTGATCAAACTCTGCTCTTCGTTGTGCTCTCACCTCACACCACATATCGTTACTTGCGCTAATAGGACAGCCAAATACTCGCGTGAAAGGCGTCGGAAAACACGTGGTATGACGTCAGATACGCCTTGCGGTCACGTATTAGTGTCTTATTTTATTACGCTTCGGCAGTAGATAATATTTTAGCGAGAGTTGCGCGGGGAGCTTTTATTTTGGCTGCACCATCTTATATATAAAATTTCCATGTCACAATGTTATTAGTTACCGTACTCCTCCGAAACGGCTTGACCGATTTTTACCAAATTTTATATGCGTATTCAGTAGATCTGAGAATCGGCTACTATCTATAATTTATAAGGCAAAACAACGTTTGCCGGGTCAGCTAGTATTCCTATAATTTTCCCTACTAGGTAATTATTTTAAATCCGAAAGTAACATAACATTTACGTTTTCACGCCTAAACCGCTGTCTAATTTCGGATAAATTTTAGTAGTATATAGAGACCTTAGAGAAGGACATAGACTATTTTAGATCCCGATATTCTCGCGGGACTTACGCGAGTAACGCAGGGCGCATGGCGAATAAAACGTGGCTACACGACATCTGCTTTTTTCACGCTATTGTATGGCTGCCCTAATATAATACATTTGTAAAGTCAGGTAGGTTTATTTACCAGGAACAAAAGCGACGGCAGCTAATCCTTGAGCTCGGTGCTCTAGTCGCAAAGCCTTGGTGAAAGCTATCACGCCGGCCTTGCTGGCGCTGTAAGCTGCGAAGCCAGGCAGCGGCTGTTGCCCGCAGTGGCTTGCTATGTTCATTACACGAGGCTTTGTGGGGCTCCACTTCTGGGGATTTATTAGCTACTATAAATTAATAGATATTTACAATATACCTACTCGACAGTCTGAACTTTTCGAAGTTTAGCTTCAGCTTTTTATTCTACTTGAGAGAACTAATCGAATCTTTAAAGTTATGGAAAAACATTACCAATTTTTCCATAACTTTGAAGTTCTCAAATTCCTGTAACCTCTGTGTAGCTTCTTAGATAATAAAATGCTTCTTTTATAAATTACACATTTGTCTGTAAAATTAAATGCGATTTGTCATATCAAATTCATTTAAACGAACTAGGTGCTACCTACTTACCTGAGTCGCACTTTTCCTTAGTAAAGGTAGAAATTGTGAGGTAACTTTCATAGCTCCCAATAGGTTCACCGAGATAGTATTCTCGATCATTGTTGGGGTCTGCCATTCATAGTTCCCAATGGTCATAATTCCAGCGTTGTTCACAATTGCGTGTAGTTCTGAAAACCACAATGAAAAATTACCTGAGATAATCTTTACAGTTCCTAAATACCGATCTACAATAACATGTTAACATATGTAGGTATCGAATCCTTAGAAATTGTACGAATATTGCGACCAAACTTAATTACAAGGTATCTACGTTTGGCAAATGCAATAATGTCCCTCACGCTAGTGTTTATTTGCTTACTAGATTACCTACAGACGATTCAAAACGATCAAATGAATCTCTAATTTAGATAGATAGAACGCTTTATTGTTCTCACCAAAAATAAATTACAATAAAATAAAGTACAAAGAATCTTAATCTATAGTGGCACAATAGGCGGCCTTACCACTGAGAGTGGTCTCTTCCAGGCAACCTCGGTATGGAGAGGATCACACGAATGATTAAGTGTGAGGTAAGGGTAATTTAATAATTAGGTAAAATAGTTTGTGAGTTTGATTCAGTTTTCTAATAGTGATAGTCAGATCGTTGCATACGCGAACTCACATACAAGTATCTAAACATACTTATAAAGCTTTTAAACTTACTGTATTTCGGATTGTCTTTTAAAAGAGAGTCTACATATTCCTTAAATCCAGTAATACTTTCCGGATTAGTGACGTCCAATGAACAAGGGTGAGCAGAAAGTTTGCGAAGCGCTTCAGCCGCTTTTGTGTCAGTTCCTTGGAACATTCCTGCGACGGTGATAAGACCTTCGCGCGCTGATCGCGCTGCTATAGCCCAGCCAAGCCCGCTGTCACAGCCAGTGATGGCGACCACTCGAGTTACGGCCATTGTCGGCGGGTTTGTTCTAAAATGTTATGCGTAATTCAAACTTTGAATAACATGGAACTTAAAGAATAAGTCATCATCATTATCTACGGCGCTACAGTTGAAGAATAGGTCAATATACCAATCATTCTAAGGTCTATCTATATTTACAAGTCAACATGATGTAATTTGTACCTACTAAAAAAATGTATTGGAAAAAGATGTAATTTGGTATAAAGAAAATATCGCTACACTACGGTATCCCCTGTCGGTAGTTAAAGGTGACTAAAAGGGATGTCTTGGGCTTCGGCTACCTAGATCGGTGCAGCCACTAAGGAAGTCGGGTCGGGTCTTGTTCCACTACCGTCTTCCTTCTTCTAGATGAGCCTGCTATATCTTAGACCATATCATCACATACCATCAGGTGATATGGTGGTCAAGCGCCCATGTACTCTTTTTATAAAAAAAAATATGATACGTATGAATGAGTACCCAGTATCACGTTCACCATCACGGATTATTGTTATTTTTTATTAAATGTTTACTTACCAAATAAGTTTACCAAGCCGCGAGTTGCCAAGATGTAGATTTTCGTATGTCACCACAGAAAAAAGAATAACCAGCTTACAACTGTGTAGATAAGAGAAGAGTCACACAGATACTAACGTCTGCAAAGAAATCCTAGCCCGACTTGTTGCATATGAAACGACTGTTGGATTTCAATGAATATTTAAAATGAATTCTATGTTTTTTGATGTCCCTTTTCGATTCACGGTCAAGATTATGATTTGAAGAGATTTTCTACATAGTTGTACTACCTATGTCTTCATTGCACTGTTATGGTTTCAACAAATATTTATAAGTAAATTTAATTAAAACTCGTCTACGTATATTAAGTAAGGTGCTTATTTGTAGGTGTGTGTTTTTTGTTGTTCATCAAATTGTCAATTGACGTCAAGGGTGACCTAATATAGAAAAATGTAGGTAGGAAATTGTTTTCTGTCGAGTTATCAATTTTAGATCCTTACAGCGAACTTGGGAACTAATCAGATAGAATAGGTATGGGTACTTATCAGTAGATAATCAAGTAGTGAGTACTTGTCTGTTAAGGACCCATATAACCCCAATTGCGACTTTTCGGCGGGAAAACGGAGACAACATGTCGTGCTCCAATTTTATTTTCGTTAAACTATGTTGTAAACCAGGTTAAATTGTGTAATTTTGGTGGAATCTTATTCAATTCAGTTCCGTGAATGTGCACAAGTGTAGTGAAAACAAAATTGAGTGTTAAACATGGACTTCCCGTCGTCCTTGAAGGTAATAAGTAAAGTTGCCACCGCTTTACCATAGCTTGAAACTATAGGCCCGATCGGGCTAATTTCATGCAAAATACTTGATACTGGCAAGATGTACGACGCCAAAACTATAATAAGAAGAAACTTGAAATATTCTAAAACTTAACCCTGGCTGTTCCAAATTGGCCATATCGGTCTCAGACCGAAATAAATTAAATTAATTAACCCCAATGGGGTGCCACGCGCAAAGCTGTTTGCAGAGGCGCTGGCATCGGATGATCTTTTTTTTTTTTCGATGATGGTCCTCCACCAATGGAAACGCCGAGTTTTTTTTTATTCTTTCGGTCTCAGACCGATATGGCCAATTTGCCGAGAGTTGTAAAAAACACATGTTTGACAGTTCTCAATTCAAACCTAAGATTAATCGACTCGCGCCCTCTGCCGGGATGCAAAGTTAGTGTTCCTCCTAATTGCGTGACAGGGATAGCGCTATGCTAGTACGCAAACCTTTGAGTGTAAAATCAAACAATTGGTTATTTATAGTGATGCGCCGAGTACCAGTTTTACCGAGTAACCGAGTACCGAGTATTACTCGGTTCAAAATTTACCGAGTCGAGTACTCTGCCGAGTTACTCGGTTCATTTAAATAACCGCGAAAACAAGTTGCAACGCGCTCCAGACGACGCGCGACAGGCGAGGCGACTCGAAGCAAGCAGGTTTTCTTCTTTAATACCTGCACCCGCGGTTCATCATCATCATCATCATCCGAGCGATTTCCCTGATGGGATCATCTCATCATCAACACTCTCGGGAGACTCTCAACACACTCTCCGCTATTCTACTTTTACGTCTCTAGGCCATTTGCACGCATATCTGCTCTCTCGCCGTCAAGCCAGCCTTTCTTGAATCTTCCTAATCAGCTGCGCTCGGGCGGAGGTGCCATAGCAAAATATTTGTTCCCTACGTTACTAGCCGGTTTTCGTAAAACGTGACCGTACCATCGTAAACGCCATTCTTCTCGGGCATAAAGGCTGCCCCTGATGCCGGAGTTTCTGACGCGGTCTTTTCGCGTCACTCCACACATCCAGCGCTTACATCGTGAAACGCAGCTCCTACTTATGTCACTCAAGCACTGGCCACGTATCACTATCGTACAAAAGAACAGGTCTAGTGATCGTTTTATACACTTGTTCCTTTTGTTATTTTGGGGTCGCAGACGATACCAGTTACCTCTCGACACTTTGCCCAAGCTGCCGAAATACGAGACTTGACGAAGTAACCGATGTCGCCGGACGCAGGAAGCACAGATCCCAAGTAGGTACCTACTTAAACTGGTCTGTCCGTTTGACCATATGACCGTTTACACAGGTGTGCTATCTTCATGCACAACGCTAGTTCGGTCTTCTTACACGCCCAAAGTGGCTATGGCCAAGCCACTTTGGGCGTGTAAGAAGACCGAACTAGCGTTTGAGGACACGATCTGTCTAAAACAGATCCCTGACGATTGCTCTTGGGAGTAACCTGACGGTACAGCGGACCCCTATCAGGCGTAATCGGTGGCAGAAGTCCTTGATTCGGAAGGAGTTCCGTCCGGTGCCTGCACCTCTTTTTTACTGCTTATTTAGCTCGTGGGAATAAGAGCGCCATCTCTCCTTCACCACGAGGTTCTCGTGTAGCAGGTTACCATCGGGATCTTTTACACTGCGGCACTTGGATATATCCTGCGCCGCTTTGATACAAGAACATGCCTACTTATAAATAAGCTTCGGCCCCTCAGACGTTTCCAACATATCGTACAATGGCTGTCAGAGGTGCTGTCTGTCACTGGCTACTGCTCTTTTAGTGGTACGTTTGGCGGACCTGTATGCATCGCGATCTTCAGGAGAGTTAGACGCTTATCACTTTTCCAGCTTAAGTGTCAATATAAAGTTCTTTAGCTCTGTACCTTTGTGTTAAATTTCATCTAAATTGGTCGACCCGTTTGAGCGTGAAGGAGGAACAAAAAAATACACAAACTTTCGCACTAAGTAAGGAAGTCAAAGCTGTACACAGATGAAATCCTACACAGATATATATAATTAAATATATACCCGAGTTACTCGGGTCATGAACCGAGTACCGAGGCCGAGTACGAGTAGTAAAAAACCGCCGAGTACCCGAGTAACGAGTACTCGGCAGAGTACTCGGCGCATCTCTAGTTATTTATTACCTACAAGATAACAAAACATTAGTTATGAATTTCAAATCATAGATGCCCTGCATTGAACTACGATCAGTTCATCTACAAAGTTATATAAGGTAAAATATTGACTGACTAATACTATTTATTTGTAAAATTTAGATGGAAGTTTGTGATTTTATTCTATAAAGAAAATTTTCTGTAATCGTGTTTTCACAACATACATAGTAAATATCCTCTGATGTTTCAAATTTTTGTTATAGGTATTTAACCGACCAGAGGCTTAAGGTATTCAAAAATAAGTCTAAAGGCAACGTACCTAAGTACCTAAAGCTGCGCAAATAAAAGAGAATTATTTGAGCACGAATAACAAGGAAGATTAGACGTATTGAACGGAAAGAATCATTGTTTCTGCTTCACTTATTACATGATCGTATCCAAATTCGAGTGTTTAGGAAAATAAGTTACGTGTATAAATTGACTTTTATCAAGGAACATTGGGTTTTGAGTGGATTCAACAAAATAATATAGACAGTTAGTTAGACCTATAACTAACTACCTCCCTTGTTAGGAGGTACTTATAGATAGGTAGGTATAGCTGTTATACTCTTGCGTCATAAGGTGGTACTATGTTAGGTAGGTAGGTATATAACCTACTAACATAGTAGGTACCTACCCGTTTTTATTTTATGTCTCAGGTTCAAGCATGTGTAACAAGTGCAGAGTGTCAAAGACGCTAAAACCTAAAACAAGAAAATCTCCCCCTTCATTCCTTCTATTTGGTTGAAGAATTTTGTATCTATGGGTATTGGGTATATATAAAATTCAAAGTCCTGACTGATCTATATATCAACGCAGAGCCCAAACCGCTGCGCTGGTCCTAGATACCTACTTGAAGTTTGGAGAGTGTGTTCTTTGTGATGGATGAGTAACCATCCACTGAGAAAGAATTTTTGAAAAATCCTGCGGGCGCGGGAGTTACGCGGGTGAAACCACGGGACTCTGCTAATTATCTCATAAAATATATTTCTTATAGGTCCCTACGTGTTTTTAGTAAGTTTGGTCTTATTTCTAATAAGTAAATTTCTAAGTTCCTCTACATACCTACCCAATGTTAAATTGTTAATTATATATATTTTTTTATATACATGTTTACGGCTTAGATTTATTCTAAGTAGGTATTTAAAAATATTTGGAGGCAGAATTTCTGTAATTAATAAAATTATAATAACACCCTTTGTATAGAAAATTCTTGACCAAATAAATTATCTTTATCATATCTTTATCTTTACATTGTTACCTATTCTGCATTTACTTTGCAACTAAAATGTCAGAAAGCTTTGACAAACAGAAAGAATTGTGTGTGTGTGTGTGTACTATGGAATGTTTGTGGTAGATTCTCTATTGTATTACTTATCGGTTTTACATAATTTTCTCTCCGTATCGTAGGTAGCGGTAGGACGATAGAGAAACCTACCCTCCCACCAATATTGGGACCGCTCAGTGACGAAACCTGATAAATTGCCCATAGCTGTGCCCTTTTTTGTGACGGTTTAAGCTTCAGGTTGGATAAGTTGGATTTATTTGCTTGCCACGAGATAATAAACGTAAATTCTGAATTTGTTACGTACGTAAATTCTTTGTTAGTAATTTGTTATTTTTTCTAACTTGATTATAACAATTAGATTTTTACCTACCTATGTAGATTTTAGGTAGTATTAACTTGCTCTGTGGTTTTAACTGATAGGTATCTTATCTTATCTATCTATTTAAAAGAAAGTCGTGTGTGTTACACTCTTTATAACTCACTAGCTGCGTCCCTCAGTTAACCCGCGTGAGTTCCGATCTCGTAGGAATATCGGGATCAAAACTAGCCTATGTCACTCCTCGATAATGTAGCTTTCTTTTGGTGAAAGAGTTTTTTAAATCGATCTTGTAGTTTTTGAGTGCATTCATTACAAACATACGACACACTCACACACACACAAATACAAATCTTTCCTCTTTATAATATTAGTGTGTAGTAGAACGGCTGAACCGATTATTTTTGTTTTTTTTTTATGCCTATGTTTAAAAATAAAACACAACATTTAATGCAGTTTATGTGTTACAATTGAGACTCCTATAGCTTCAGAGTGTTTAGGACAGTAGGATGAGAGTATAAAACCCTAAAAGCCAGCGTGCACATTAAAAAAAACCGTTCTAACGGTAGGTTGGTACTTCCTGGACTTTCAGGTAAACCTAAGTGGCAACAAAGTCGACATTATCCAATCGCTGAATTCTCAGTAGATATGGTGCGTAATAAAAATCAATGCCTTCCCTTAGAGACAATAGTCGAGGTTGGAAAACCTTTTGCATCCGATGTTTTTAAGGAAAACCCCGATCAGGGCCAGTGCAAAGAATAGCGGTCATTGGACGAGCACTTTTAAGGAGAATCACTCTCTTGGGAAATCTGCAGCCCTCCGCACAGTCTGGTAATAGTGTTTGCTCATTTGAGTGTACTTGAGTAAGATTGTGTTCCATCGTTAATGGGGAGGGAAGTAGTCGGGTAACTCGGGCTCCATGGCTTTTAGGAGCTCACCGATTGTTGTCTCGGCACACTGAACGAGGAAACTTGCATCTATGACGTTAATTAACTAAACCGCGATACAAGTACGGTTAATTTATCGTAGACCTACGCTTAGATACTTACACCCGTATTTATAGACGAATCTGAGTGATTACTTTCCCTAAGCAATGCCCTGTGTCGCCCGTCTCTCTTTTTTAAGTGATTTTTAACGTCAACGAAAATGTACAAACACATATTCCCTACTAACAAGTAATAACTCGTAATACCTTAGAATCCTACTAATATAATAAACGTGAAAATGTGTATGTATGTACGTGACTTTCTTACTCTTTTACGCAAAAACTACTGAACCGATTGCGATGAAACTTGGAAAATAGATGGCTGGAGACCTAGAATAACACATAGGCTACTTTTTATCCCGATATTCCCGCGGGATCAGGACTTACGAGAGTGAAACCGCAGGGCGTAGCTAGTTGACTATAAATACGAGTGTTAGAGTCAGTAGATGTTAACTTGATATAATTTAGTTGCATGGTAGCTGTGAAGGTTGTTGGAAGGAACATCGAGGTTTCCGTAATCCGTCATCATCCATCAAACAACTAGCTAGAGGCAATTCCAGCCGAACACATTTGGTCAGTACCTAATTAAGTACCTTATCGTAGGAACATAATTGATTCCGATATGTTTATCTTTACGACATGAAATAATTAAATATCGTTTAGGTAATCTTCTATTTTGAGTGCTTAAGCCTGCTCTGGGCTTTCTTAGAAATATTAAAAAAAAACAATACTTCTGCAAAAACACAACTCACGATAGACGCAGGGCTGGATTCGAACCAGGATCTTACTCCCGGTTTGAGTAAGATGCTGGTTCGAATGCAGCCCTGCGTCTATCGTGCGTTGTGTTTTTGCAGAAATATTGTTTCTTTAAAATATCGTTTAGGTAAGTTAAGTTTGATATCGTTTAAGTTGTGCAGCTTCTTAGCTGTGCCTAGTAGATCTTGTATAGTCGTGCGGGTAAGCAACGCCTGGTTCGATTAATTCTTGAATGACCGATAATGTGCGTGGCAAAAAATATGTCTTCAATGAGCTTATCCGTGCTTCGTAAGACATGTTAAGCAGTTAGTCGGCTGTTATCTCTGATAGCAATAAAGAGATCAGATTAAAAGATTACAGATCACTTTAGGGAGGGCGAGCCACACAACTATTTGAAAAGTAGAAAATTAGTTAAAGAAAAAAAACCATCTAGCCTTAAAAGAAGCATTGATTTTTTTTAATAAAAACAGCTACTTCTGCGAATTAAAATAATTTAGGTAAAAAGTCATTTATTTCTATAAAATGCCTTGTCCTGACTTACTGACTGATGTAGATCAACGCACAGTCTAAATCGCTTGAGTGGATATTTTTTATTTACCCGTGTTAGATATAATAATATCTAAGTATTATAGGCTGATGAATTAAAATTCGGGTGATCAATAATAAGTAGAAGCTATATAAGATTTCCTTTTGCTTATGTATAGGTATAGGCAATATGTACCTACCTACGTAGGTAGGTATAAACATAGCATGTTCTACTTGAAACTCCCCTGCAAAGACCAGCATTGGTACACAATTTACAAATGTGGAATTTCCGCCGCATTCTATATTTTTCAATTTCAAAAGAGTTTATTTCCGCTCAGTGGCATGCAAAATCTAGTACTCCAGAGCTCATGGGAAACCCGTCGGGTACTGCACAATTCAGCCACATGATGCTTCATTTCACGTTCTAACTACTGGCTGCGGTAAAATACGTTTAAAGGAAAATTCAGTGCGTTGCGTTGCATCGAGGCGCACCGTTCGTTTTATATAAAACATTTAACGATTTGAAGTTTTAATTATTTTTCTGTCGATAGGTACCGCCTACCTATGTGGTGTGTTTTCTATTTGTTTATTTACACGAGACTACGCAGGTGTTATTAGGCACACAAGCAGAGTTATATGTATAGATACTTAGATAGTTAGTAGAAGTAGGTAGGATTAAATAAATTAAATTAAGGCAACGGTTTATTCCTACTTAGTCTATATTTATTTGGTGTAGGTTGAGGTGTCAATAATTCTTCTTAAAAAAGGTACTTACATCTAATTAAGTTAAGGTGTAGTTTAACAAATTTAACTTTTAATTTCTGATATTACTCCTAATCCAATCTAAGTAATGATAGACATTAGTATAAAGAGAGGGCACAGAGGTTCCACACGGGGAGTCCGACCGTTTTCCGCTCACTACACCGACCACATAGTACTTCCCCCGGTAGAGTGTCATTAGAGGACCGCCGGAATCTCCTTTGCATGTATCCTCTCCCTTATATCCCGCTGCACACAAATGCCTTGTACTCAAAGTAGGGTAAAACTTCTTACACTCGTTCTGAGGCACTAGATTGACGACTGTCGATTGTTTTATGTCAGTCTTGTATTTCCCGTTTCGTCCCCATCCGGCTACAGTCAGCCGCAGGTTGGAATATTGGGGATCGTCGATGTTTATTGTAGGCAGACATATAGGTCGGATGTAATCTGGAAAGTGAAATTCCCAAAGGTTTTTAGAGTATGAAGAAAATGTTTGATAACTTTATCTTACTCTATCCATTTGCTCTCATATTTTCTAATAAAATATTTTTTTGGTACCTACCTACTCTACCTTTCTCATCTCTTTACTTTCCTACGTAAATATTTAAGTATCACTTAAATCAATTTTTAGCCAAGTAATTCTATCTATTTTATCATTGTTGCTACTATTTATCTGGCTAGTTCCAATTACTACAGCTCAGCTTACAGAATGTCTTCAAAGATAAATGTTTGTCTTCCCACTCATACAATTTCTCGTTACTTGATAGCAATTAGTAACAAGAATCAGTTTCCTGGGTACTTCCGTACCTACCTATATTATTATCAATCTTGGCAGTTCTAGGTTGTAAATGTTGTCACCCGGTGTTTCTAATACCTACCGAATTATTTCATTATTTCATATTACATAAAAAATACAAAATCCTGACTGATTGACTGATTGATATATCCTTAACCGCTAGTCAGAGATATGAAATTTGGAGGTTTCGTTTGTAGGAATGTGTTATTGTCACCAAATAATGAAAATGATTTCGAGTGTACCTATTGTACGTTCAATTTACTGAAGCACCTTAGGTTATTATCGTCAAGATTGCGGGTCCGACTCTATAATAAATATCAAAACATCCTCCTGTTGTAATAAATGATTTTAAGTCAATTTGCCGCATAAGACAACTTGCCTTTTCGGCGATATGATACTAACCCCTCATAAATGGGTTGACAAGACAAAACTCAATTTCGGTGTGCGAAAAAATTTACTTACCAGTGTAAGGAGCATTTCCACGTAACTTTACTAAAGCAATATCATTGAGTAGTCCATCATCATCATACTGTGGATGACGGAATACGTTCTCAGCGTACATAATGACGTTATCAATGCACTTTCTGCCTTGCGAAGTCATTTTGCAGTCTCTAGGGAAAGTCCGACGATCGTATTCAGCTAAATACACCTCCACGCTGAAAGACAAAACTACTTATGTGAATAGTTTCAGAAAAAAGTATCCAGTTTATTTACCTGGACAGTCTAAACTTCTCTACTTTATTTTAGGGATTGTACTACTTCAACAAATAAATTTAATGTTTTCTACATCTACACTTAATATTATAAAGAGGAAAAATTTGTATTTCGTGTGTGTGTCGTAAGTTTGTAATGAATAAACTCAAAAACTACTAGGCCGATTTCATTCACCATTTGAAAGCTACATTTACCCTGAGTAACATAGGCTACTTTTGATCCCGATATTACCACGGGATCGGGACTTACGCGGGTGAAACAGAGCTGCAGCTAGTAAGTAATAACTTTGATTTGAAGATTAATTTACTTCAAACAAAATTTTGTTGTTTAATTTTCTCATGTTTTTACTTAAAATACTAGTGTTGTTTGTTAGACATTTTTATTACTCTCGTCTGCGGCGAAGATATTTTTGCTAAACTTATTACTCTGAAATGTCTAGAATTAATCCAACGAGAGAGCTTTGTTCTCTAAGGAGAGTAATATTTTACAAAACTTAATTAACTATAGGTATTGATCTTATCAGAATTTATCAGATGTTAGTAAGGTCTTATTAAAGGAATAAACACAGTCTGCTACGGACATTTTATTTGATAAATGTCTCACGGGCAGGGGCTGGTAATCGTTTTAGGTAAGCTCTACCACTATTAAAAACATCGCGTTACACATCCACAAGTTTTCAATAAACTATGATATTAAGTAGTTATTTTTTTTTACTATTATTACCAAATTTAATCAAAAATACAAAACTAAACCTATAAATAAACTAGCTGCAACGCGCTCTTTTTTAACTAACAGAGAAACAGATAGACGTGAATTTTAAAATCTAATAATTTTTGGTCTGCCTATCTTATGTGAACCTAGACTCATGTTCTTTTTAATTTTTGCGTCTTCTTTTAATTTTTCAAGTAGGTTTAAAAGGGTTTCTTGTTGATTACGACACCTTTAAATGCATCTTCCAGGGCGTCATCCCGTGGCATCGTCTCCACAATGCCGGCGACATCCCCCATTATATTATATTATTTTACTTTTTGACTAAGAATTTTAAGTATACCTACAATTACACACACCCTTAAAATTCTTAGAACTCTTTGTTTCATTTAAAGTTTTAATTACCTTTTAATAACTGCACCCTTATCATAAACGCAATGTCCAGCAGTCAGTATGAATTTGGAGCTGATTAACGAACCTCCGCAATTGAACGCCGACTGTTTATTTCCATAATCGAAGACTGCTATTAAGAGAGCTGTCCAAGGAAACTGGTACAAATCAGTTTCTATGCCACCTAAAATTTACATAGAAGAAACATTCAATAAAAAAATATTCTAGATCTATTAATTTGATTGATTACAATAAAAACTATTATCATTATTTTAAACTACATATATCCTAAGTGAAAAAATGTACGGAAGATTGTATTATACAGTACATTACATACATATACATACATACAGCATAGTGGAATACAGCTCACGTATTCCACTATGCTCCATTTTTTAAGTTAAGAAAGAGTATAGTCAAATTACAAATTAAGAAAGAGTATAGTCATAGCTATGCAATCTTACTATATTTTCCTACATACTTACCAGATATTCTTTTTTCAACCTCAACATCAGCTGTGCCATTAAGAGGGACTATATTTTTGGGCACTTCCGTTTTATCTTTTGACATCCATAATGGAGAATCATCATTATCATCGTCTCTAGGTCCACTATTTTCATCTGAGTTACTACCCGATCCATTATCATTATTACTAGGGCCTCTATTCGGCGGATATCCAAAACTTATTGGTATTTTTCCAGAGTTTGGAGGAAGATTGTCGTAGTTATCAGGTCTTCGTCCAAAATTTCTTGGCGGATAGTTATTATTAACGGCAGGTGCAAAGCCATTATCTACGGGTGCATTGTCAGAGTCTCTAGGTGTGTTGTTAAAGTCTCTTGGTGGAAAATCATTGTCTATGGGTGAAAAACCATTGTTTATTTGTCGAGGTATATTATTTGTAGTGCCAGGTGCAAAACCACTGTCAATTGGTGCATTACCACGACCGCCAGGTGCATAATCAAGAAGGTTAGGTATTTCTCTACCATTTATTGGATTATCTATGTTGTTAGGTGGATTGTTAATATTCGTGGGTGGATAGCCTATGTCTGTTGGTGCGTTTGGTTCTGTGTAAAGAAAGCTTATTTTATTTATACAAATACTACAAAAAAATAGGTAATTTTGTGAGCTGGATCCAATACTAGATCAAAATATACTTTCTATTTTGTTAAAATTAAAGACTTTTTCGGTTTGAATCGCGTGGTGTTTATTACTTTTAGCATTGTTACAACGCTGAACGTTTCGAGACCTTTCCAGATCCCTTCTTCAGGATTGTCAAACCGACAAATGTCTTTAAATCAATACAACATCAAACAGAAGAAAAATCTATTTTGTTAAATTGCAAAATATAGACCAGATTGTTGACGTTTACGTACAAACCAAACATCAATTTAAACCACAATCATATTCCAATATTAACTCAGTATCAAAGTTATTAAATTTCAAAATACGGGTAATATCCTGTATCGACAAGCTGATATAAGATTTTGCTTTGTTACACGTTGAAAAGAAAAGGCGGGAGTGAACATTGACTCTGAGAAACGTACCTGTAATCCTGTCATCGTCAGACGCTTCCCTGCCGCAACATCCGGACTGTGGGTCGGGGAGCAAGCTCGTTACGCGATCGCATTGACCGGAGTTCCCAAAGGAATTACCTGGGGACAAACAATGTTTGGGGTTAATCCGCACGTCTATAAATAACGAGGTGTCGTTCTTTGTTGTGATGGTTAGGTACACGTTTATTCACGCTTGAATTAAAAGAAGCATGCAACATGTTGTAAGTTTATCTGTGTCTATTTTTTTAAATATAGTATTTAAACATAGTAATAAAGCTTATAAAATGTATTTTTTTTGTTATAATACAGTTGGTTGTGCCATACTGCCTTTAAATAAACAGATATAAAAATAAACAATTTACCTTGCCCATTGCCGTTTCTTGGTGGCGTTGTTTGAGGGTTATTGTTATTTATACCTCCTTGATAACCAAAAGTAGTTGGTCCTAGGAAACCAGGACCATCTGTCATATATGGAGCTTGGGTGTTCCCATTATTGTTATTTCCAGCTCCACCATTTCCAGGCCTGTCATTTGGATTTCTGCCATTAAAATTATTTCCAGGCCTGTCATTGGGATTTCTGCCATTAAAATTATTTCCAGGCCTGTCATTGGGATTTCTGCCATTAAAATTATTTCCAGGCCTCTCATTGGGATTTCTGCCATTAAAATTATTTCCAGGTCTGTCATTGGAATTTCTGCCATTTTCATCACTTCCAATTCCATCATTACCATTTCCATTATTAAAATTTCTACCATCATTATTATTATTTCGGCCGTTTGGATTTCTACTGTTCCAGTATGGTCTATCTTGACCGCCCCAGTTATTATTTGGTCTGTTAAAGTTGCTAGGCCATCGATTGTTTGGTCTATAGTTGCCGTAGCCGGGTCTGTTGTTATAATTTGGTCTATTGTAATTTCCATATCCATCATTATCATCATTGAAATATGGATATCTATTTTGGGTAAGTTTCTCGGATGTATTCTTGTTATTTGTGTCATTTGTTATACCCCATATTTTATTTGAACAGCATACCTTTCGAGAAATAATATATTAATTAAGTATGAGTATTTACTTTAACTATATCGAATGGAAGGGTACTCATTTATCCTATATGCTGACAAACATTAAGATAATGTTAATATACTATGTTATGTAGGTAGCTTACCTATGTCAGCATTACACTTGTACTATTTATGTACCTATTCTGTGGCATCACTGAATTTATAAAGTACTAGCTGACCCGGCAAACGTTGTTTTGCCTTATAAATTATAGATAGTAGCCGATTCTCAGACCTACTGAATACGTATACAGAATTTCATAAAAATCGGTGGCGCCGTTTCGGAGGAGTACGGTAACTAACATAGTGACATGGAAATTTTATATATTAGATTATTCTATTCAAATTATTCCAGTAAATTAAGAACGCAAGTAATTAAAGTTTATCAATATTAAAAGCCGTTGTTATAAAGTATTAATTTATCGACTGACAAATTTTAAAACCACAATGGAAAGTCATTATTACACAGTTATTTATTACGTAACCTATTTGTTGCTGATCGGTGGCCGTGGCCAATGCCTATATCGAGACTCGGTTGGTGATTAATATAATTTTATCTATAAATAAATGAACTATTGGCAAAATAAGTCGCTTTTTATTTAAATACAATAGACATCTATTATAAAACGATAATAATGCTGAAGTCCTATACCTAGAATTTTTGTCTATAGACATAATTACTCTTGCTAGCTAGGTATATACTTGTACGTAGGTATATGTTTATGAAGTATTCTGTGCTCCAGACTTGAAGACTCTAATATTGAAGTTATAGGGAAACAATGACAGGGATGTAAGAATCTATAGTAATTTAACAACTATGTACCTACCTACCAAAATTTTGCCGTGACGTTTATCGTTTAATTTTGATTATTTTTTTATATCATTAGTATCAGTAAAAAGTAAAAACTCTTTCATTCACTGAGAGCAATGAATGCAAATACGTTATCATATTTTGAAACGTCGTCGTAGCAGTACATAATTTTTAGATTTAGTATGTGTTTGTAGTAATACAGAACCTAATTTAATTTTGTTGTACCTACCTCTCATCCGAGCGATGTGCCCGGTTGCATCCCTCTCGGGAGCCCGGGGTCCGCTAAACCCCAAATTGTTATTTTTTTTTTAATTTGGGGTCGGCGCAGTCGGTAAGTCATCATTGACCATACCTTCTGCAATTAGATTTGGTAATGTTTTACGGCCGGCCGCCTGCCTGACACTAACCCTATTAGGGATTAAGCAGTTTATCCGCCACCGCGCGGGGAGAACTTAAGGTTTGATAATTACCCTCAGATCCCTAAGTCGCCTTTTACGACACCCACGGGATGAGGGTAACCCTATTCTATGCCGGGACTACACGGCTGTTTGTTGTAACTACCTGATACCTGTTTATTAATTACATGGCTAAGGGTCTATGCATACGTAACGTTTCCCGTATGGGACGTGCTAATCATACACACAAAAATCCCGTTGGGGCGACGATGGGGGAGATGGCACGGGATTTTTGTATGAAGAAATTAGCACGTCCCGTACGGGAAACGTTACATATGCAAAATGCAGAGACCCCAAGACTAAGACGAAATAGGTATTTAATCATTGTGACTTACATAATCTCCTTTGGCTGCAACAGAAAAACCTGGTGGAGATCCAAAATTTGATTCTTCAGGACTTGTGCAAGGAAATTTTTCCTCCCATGCCTTTTGGTCAGTCTTGCTCATATTTCCGTAAACTTGACATTTTTCTTTTAATACACACGAGTCACAAACATCTGAAGTAATAGTAACACAATTTATTATTACTAGCTGCGACCCACGGTTTCACCCGCGTATTTCCTGATCCCGCGATATAAAAAGTGGCCTATGTGTTATTCCAGGTCTCCAGCTATCTCCAGCTACATACCGAGTTTTATGGTAATCGGTTCAGCGGTTTTTACGTAATTGAGTAACAAACACACACACATATACACATACACATACACACAGTGTATGTATGTACGTGTGTATGTCATACACACATACATACATACTCACAAACTTTCACCTTTATAATATTAAGTAAGATATCAATAAATTTTATAAATGCTATTACGTTTATTTACTAGTTGATTTTACCTTTTGGATCAGTAGCTATTACAATTCCTACACAAACGACGTAAAATGGCAATAAATACTTCATTGTCTGAGATTGCTACACTAATTTCACAATGTGTCTTTTTATCATGATCGTATCCTGATGACTGATGAGCAATGCTTCCGATGAACAGTAGTACTAAATATCTACCTATTTAGAACCATTTCAGACCATAAACCTTTAGTCCGCCGATAGTTTAGCACCAGTATAAAACTACTGACACGACAAACAAGTGAAGATCAAGTAGGTAGTTTGCCTTAAAATGTGAACTAGGCGAAATCGCTTCTTTGTATAAAGAAAAGGGGTGTCAAGACGGTAACTATTATATTTGTCACAGTATTTCGATTCAGAACTCAACAGAACGATCATCTCAACAGCAGCCGCTGAAGAACAGCTAATAAAACACAGAAGTCGATGTGTGTGCCATCAACTGCTATAACTATAGACTTTACACACCTTACACTATATCACTCTTTGTAATACAATGCATGATCAGCATACCTGCGTGGGAAGATAATTAGCGAAATAGCCAATATCGGCCGATATACAATCGTGAATCCGCAAGGGCTCTTAATTGACAAGCAATCAAGGAAATCAAAGTACCGTTTACTCACTAATTGCATATCGCATTGAACTAATATTGTGGCAAGACGCATGAATAAAATGACAACTAATTGCTGGAATTTTCAAAGATTCCTCGAATAAAAATACCTAGTGAGGTCATACTTTCACGTTACAAATGTGGTAGGTGGGGTTTTTTTTTCTTTATTTATAAGGAAAATGTCATCGATCTACAACCAGAGTTCCGGTAAACGACTTGCTTATCTGTAATGGATGATACGGTACCTACGAAAATGTGTCTTCAAATAAAAATACGTCTTTCTTTTTAAATAATACCTAGTATAGATTTTTCTTCTGTTTTTGCGATATTGTATTGAAATTAAAGATATTTTTCGGTTTGAATCGCGTGGTGTTTATTACTTTCAATGACTCTTATCTTTCAGTCAATCCTGAAGAAAGGTCTCGAAACGTTGAGCGTTGTAACAATGCTAAAAGTAATATTTAAACACCACGCGATTCAAACCGAAAAATGTCTTTAATTTTAATACCTAGTAGTCTTGTGTAGTACCTGCCAGCTACCTTCCTATATGTTTTTTAAAAGGAATTGTCTATAGTTTTCGCCCTTTCGATCAAAGGATTTCAATGTCCTAAGTAAATTGAATTCTAGTGTCCAAATCGTTGCAATATAGGAATGTCGGTTTATTCGCAAAGTGAATGGAAAACTGAGCACTGATTGGCCAGTCACTGCGTACAACGAAAACGTAATAGAAACGCAACGGGACTGTGTTTCCCAAATTCAATTAGGCAGCAGGAAATATACACGGTCTTTACAAAGGTAGCTGAGCAGAAATCTGTTTACTTCTCGTTCTCATATAGAATGCGTTACAGTTACTGTTACGTTGTATAAATTTAGCATTTAAGGGTTCATAGATGTTTTTTCTGGTGAATGTATTTCTGTAAACATACCATTTACAAAATGTAGAACATAATTGACTTGAAGCAGAGACTTTAAGTCGGCAAAAGCTGTCGTATGTCAGTATGTTTGTATGTTTGCTGGTACAGATCATATTTCTCAACCAATCTTGATGAAACTTGTTTATCTTTTCATAATTATGTTAAATCCCTCATGACTGGAAGCCCTATTGCGGTAAATACCTAAGGTAGGTATATAATACGAATCTAAAGTTCTATAGTTCGTTTTTTAATTGTAGACTATGATTTGACAGATGTTCCTGCAGAAAAAATGTCAAATACAAAGAACAAAAATATCTGATCGTAGTCTGAAATTAAAAAACTTACTCATTCATTACTTTCATTAGTCATTCATTATCATTACCTGTATGCTAGTTTAGTACTATTCATCCATTTGATATTATAGTTTAGAGACAACCTTAAAGTCTGTAAGGTCAAACAAGCATTGCCGATACATTTCTCAGGTTTCAGATCGATGTTTATGTATTTGGGTAGCAATGTTGAATGCTAAATGTTTACCTACGGACGGACACATGTACAAAATCAAAGACATACAATGTAGCTGTATTATTCCTATACAAAGAAAATAAAGTGAAAAGTATAGGTACATTTCGAAAAGCCAATTTACCTCGTTCCTTTTCTAATTCCCAACCAAACTTTCTTAATGTCCGCGAGCCCGAGACTGGAAGAAAGTTAATCTATATATTTCTAAGACACTCTTTGCCCCAAATAATGTTCCGATGAGTGTTACAAGTTTGAAGGCTCTCCAAAGTATCTGGTTTCAATTTTGTGTCAATTAACTTCAGGTTACGTTCGATTTGCCAAGTGGTACTCAGATCTAATGGGACGTTATACAGGGGGAGTTCTCTTGAGGGTTCCTTTTGTTTACAGATATCGTAGAAAGGGTTATTCTGTGCTATTGTGTCGACTCACTTTTGTGATAGAGCTGCTTCCGAATGAGGAGTTCATTTACCCACGTAACTTAACTTTGATTGTCTTGTTTTACTTTGATTTATACTACGAGTAGGTTTACCTAATAATTGGTGCGCCTATCTGCACTTTCTTTTCTCTACTATGGACTACCATAGTAGAGAAAAGAAAGTGCAGATAGATACCTACTAAGGTATTATTTGTACATTTTGCTTAAAGGGCCAATAGGCTGGGAAATATCCCAGGTTCTTATTTCAAAACGAAATCCCAGTTAACCTGGATTAAGGTGAAGTATCTTCAAACGTGGTAAACACTCAGTGCCTTCCGCAAGCTATTCGTAAGTGGTAGACTAGAAACTAACGATAAGCCATGTTATACCTACGCATAAATTTTGTTCGGAAATAATCGAGTTCGAGTATCGAGAAGTGTATCGATTGCCTGGAAGAGATCGCCCTTAGGCGATAAAGGCGCCCATTGTGGTAGATTTAAATTTTCCTTTGTAGTACTTGTAGATTTTATATTTTACTAGCTGACCCGGCAAACGTTGTTTTGCCTTATAAATTATAGATAGTAGCCGATTCTCAGACATACTGAATGCGTATGTGAAGTTTGGTGGAGATCGGTCAAGCCGTTTCGGAGGAGTACGGTAACTAACACTGTGACATGGAAATTTTATATATAAAATTACAATAAAAAGTGAAATTATCTATACTATCTAAGTGTTAAATAAGTAAAGTAAAAAGTAGTAGTAATCTACGTTACTAATATTTTTTTAAATGTTTTTGTTGAAATATATTAATTACTAGCTGACCCGGCAAACGTTGTTTTGCCTTATAAATTATAGATAGTAGCCGATTCTCAGACCTACTGAATACGTATACAAAATTTCATAAAAATCGGTCAAGCCGTTTCGGAGGAGTACGGTAACTAACACTGTGACTTGGAAATTTTATATATTAGATTAAGTATTATAGGTAATTTTGATAATGTTGACACTCCATTGGTAGGTAACTAGAAGCAATACATCTCATAAATTTTCGTTTGCCCAAACAACAAAAGTTAATAAATGACGTGTATCGCCCCCACAGTACGTGTCGAAACATCGATCATAGTTCTTAAATGTGCCACACAGTGGGGTTGTTTCGTTACCCTATTATCAATAGGGTGTGTACACAAGAACTGAAGAAACACGACTGTTTCTGGAAACACCCATTTTGTTGCACGTTTCTACAGAGAAACTCACACTGACTTTGGAAAAAGATTAAAGGGCTTTGAGAACTAGATTTTTATATTTTAGTAATTAGAAGCTGGATAATTCTGTTGCTGACAAAAGATTATTGATTGAATGAGATTAAAATTAATTGAATTGTTGTTTTTCTGTTACGCAGTTACAGATATACAATTTGATAGTTACAATCGCTAGTTTGGATTGTAACTGCTCCTAACTGTCAAATTGTCAACTAGCTGTCAAATCTTTTAAATCATTTATCTAGAATTTTGTCGTATAGTTTAATAATATGCATGTATAATCTACTAACTGCGTCCCACGGTTTCATCCGCGTAAGTTCCGATCTCGTGAGAATATCGGTATCAAAAGTAAGTAGCCCATGTTACTCAGGGTGAATGTAGCTTTCTAATGGTGGTAAAGAATTTTTGAAATCGGTCCAGTAGTTTTTGAGTTTATTCATAACAAACATACAGACGCACACACACACACCCACAAAAATACAAATCTTTTCTCTTTATAATCTTCTTCTTTCTAATATATAAAATTTCCATGTCACAATGTTAGTTACCGTACTCCTCCGAAACGGCTTTACCGATTTTTACCAAATTTTATATGCGTATTCAGTAGGTCTGAGAATCGGCTACTATCTATAATTTATAAGGCAAAACAACGTTTGCCGGGCCAGCTAGTATTAGTATAGATAAGTCAAGGGTTCATCATACCTTTCATAAAACGCAAGTCTATCTGAGTGACTTACTTCCTGATGATGGGCAGCACAGCCTAAGCAGCTGGCCCTGTTTGGTACAGAGGTATAGAGGTTCTTGAGGGGTCGTTATGATTGGCAAGTAAAATGAATTCGACGTCTTCCCTTATTAAAGCTTAAATACTCATGCAAAGTTACAGCTTCTTGTGCTAAGCGTCTCTGAGCTAAGCCGCGGACAGACAGACGGACAGACAGACATGACGAAACTACAGGGGTTTCTTGTTGACTACGAAACCCTGAACAGAAGAAGGATAAGGTATTAATTTCAAGTTTGGAAGTTTGTTTATCTACAGCCTTAAGTAAGATAATAAACTCTTAGGTCCAAAGTTTAAAATTATATTAGGGTCTGGAACATTTTTTCAACAAATACCTAAGTTCTTCCTTCACTTACTTAACAAAACATAATTAAACTTAAAACGATTTTGTTAAGAGAAATCTTAAAAGTAACCGATTCAAAGTTTTGTTACTGAATTAGCACTCTGGCACGAACTACTGAAATAATAAAAATTGAAATGAAAGACAAAAGTCGTGAATGCTCTTAAAAAGTTATTTTGTCTTTGTTCCTTCTCGGTTATCTTTGATTCTTTGGACGTTCGCGTTAAAATAAATTGTCTTCACGCAAATAAAGAATGGCAGTAGTCCAGTTTTCACTCGCTGCACCCATCTCTCCCAGTCACGGATCTTAACGGGCGAGCGCTGTGCTGCGCATTATTGCTTCAGATAAGATAACATTACATAACCTTACTATGATTTATGACCGGTGTGCAGCGAGTGAAACATTTTGAACTACGTAGATACTTTTTCGAATTCGGAATTCAAACATCAGACATCCACGGTCCAGCGGCATGACTTTTAAATTATGTTAAAGTTAGGTGTCCGCGATTCATAAGTAGAAATGTAAATAGAATCAAAATTTTGATCCTTTTATGCGCATATTTTACTATTCAATTTTAAAGTAGCTACCTCCTACATATTAATTTCGGAGTTTTGGGGACAGCTGTAGCCGTGGTGTCGACAACATATTGCGTACATCGAGCGTTATCGACAAAAAATACAGAAAGTTTGTTGCGTTTCATATGGTTCACGGAATGTACCTACCTACTTAGGTAAAATGTTATTTTAAGGAATATAAGTACCTAGATTCTTCTTCTGTTTTCGCGTTGTTGTATTGAAATTAAAGACATTTTTCGGTTTGAATCGCGTGGTTTTATTATGATGAATTAATGTTAAAATTAATGAACCGTAATATATAATATCAATTAACTTGCCAGTAACTAATTTCTAAAGAGTAGGTATATCAGGAACTATAGAACTCGGCTGCATGCAAAAAGGACTTATACATTATGTTTTGATCTCCTGGACAATGCTCTGCTAAGTTCACTAACATGAAATGTTGTGAATTCCGTCATGAAATAATTAACAATTTTCGATGAACCAGACAGGGATTTTGAGTTTAGCGGCTATTACAGGGCTCTTAATAAAACAAATTCGCTTCCCGCTGTCTCTCCCTATGTACGCTTAGATCTTTAAAACTAAGCAACAGGATTTGATGCGGTTTCTTTTAATAGATAGACTGAATAAAGAGGAAGGTTTATATCTACAATAAATGCACCGTGCGAAGCCGGGGCGCGTCGCTAGTTAGGTATACACTTAGGTATGGAATAAATGAATTTACGTAACATAGCTTTCTTGATCTGAGAAGTCAATCCTTCTAGTTTATTCCTGAAAAGGCCTCCGTTTGATCACTATCTCACTCTACAGAATGATGTGGTTGATATGGGTTGACGTGGGTCGACTTCGCACATTTTAAAAACGTGTCAGCAAGCCAAAACGCTATAAAATGGTTATATAATACCTTCTTCCTGAACTAATAATACATGAGTGTGTAAATATAGTACAAGAAATAGGATTTTAACTAAAAAAAAATCTACCTACTGAAGCGCACTTGCACTAGCCAGAGTTAGTTTTGAACCCTACATTTAAAATTAAAGACTTTTTTCGGTTTTAATCGCGTGCATTTAGACACAATCTCGACACGTTGTCAAAAATATATGCTAATAACACACAATATTAGCAAAAGCTGGGAGTTACATTTTTATCCCAGTTTGGTGTAAGTCCGTCTCATATAATAAAAAATATTATGTGTTAAAAAACAATTATGTAGGCAGGTATAATTAATTGAATTTCAATATATAGGTAAGTATCTCAGTGAGTTTCAATTCATTATTCGTCTAAGTACCTACAAAGTACATCCTATATTGCCATCTAGCCTAAAAATAATTTGGAAAGTAAAACCCTAAATCAATTTTAGTAAAACATGAGTGTAAAGCCAACGTAATGGTGTCATAATTATCATTATATTGTCAGACATCCCTAAAGCCCTTCCTCCGCGCTCGATACCGGGTACCTGTATTATTTATGGCACAATTTTAATATTATACCGCTTTCACACACCATAAGCTGCGGGCCGTAATTTTAGACACTTTAGTATTCATCTCGGTCTGAAAGGCCTCTTTAGGCACCTTCGGCACACGTTTTGTGCACTTTCCTCCTCGTTTTTCCCCGTTTCGAGACCGTTTGAGCAGGTAACAATGATCTTTTGACTGACGTCAGTTCACAGTCGACTCCTAAGCGAAGCTCGAAGGCCTGAACTGTGCGAACGGTATAAGTGCTCTTTTTAAAAACTGCAGAAAATTAGACCAGGAAATAATGAAACGCTCGGTGTAGAGCGAATGCGTCGCAAAACGGCTTTCAGTTTATTTCGACGCTATAATATTCAAACTACGTTTTTACTGCATAATAATAAAGCACTGAAACAGAGATTTTATGCAAAGCACCTGAGTCTAAATTTTGGCGCTCAATTCAGCAGTAATTTTATCAAAGCTTTTAACTACTAGATAAGACAGAGTTGTTTATAAATAATAACGAACAGCCTTTGAATAACTTAGAATTCTGTTTTTATAATAAACAAGAAAAACATAAAAATGAAATTGCTGTTTTTATGTAGATCAGTTGTTTAATCTAGCGCCTGTCACCAGCTCGGTAAATGATATTCATTCTCGATCGTATTTCGGTTTTATGAGTCGAAACTCTTTATTAATATTTTCGTTCGTACCAAAAGCGTCCGTTTTACTTCCGTTCTGTTCAGTAAATAAAGGAGATTACATTCTTCTCGCGGTTATAAAATGGGTATAATAAAACATAATGCGGCCCTACCGCCCGGCGTTATTTGTGGCTGCACTCGAGCCAAGGGCTGTGCGCAGCCAATAAGGCAAGAACACACTACTGGTGTCGCAATAACGTCGCATGGAGTTACGACGAGACAGATACTTTATGCCTGCGGTTATTTCGGAGACGCCACTACATACAATGTGGCTTGTTCGCCTGATACCTTCAACACGAAATGCACTGTGTAACCAACTCTACAGTAGGGTGCAGATGGACCCCGGTGCTTTTAACCTATGACGTTTGCAAATTATAAATAATAAATGCTCGGAGGGGACCATGAACATGATGCTGCAGGGCCCGTTATCTGCGTTTCGCAGCTTTTACTACCGGTTATTTGCTGACGGGGCGGCCGTAGGTCTTTTAATTGCTACTTCTAAATATAGCTCAGAAGTGTTAGTCTAGTATACTCACTTTTGGGGTAACAAAAATTTATTACGAAATTTAATTGTCCATAATGGCAAGTGTTAGTAAATTGCATTTATAGGTAATAAAATTAGAGAAAATGATGTAATTGCGGTGCGTCGGCGTCGTTAGCCGAGGAAAGTTTGGTTTACGACCGAAACCATACCGGTGGACCGCAATCAAAATGTTTCCTCAGTTCTTCGATGGTATACCTATAGATTTAATGGAAGAGACGGTCATAAAACTCCTTTATCGCTAGGTACCGGAGACATTCATCAAGTGAACTGACTCACTGAGTACGATTTAGATAATGATTTATTCAAGTTTTTATCATTTCCCTTTCTAAACGGAAAAGTGGAATGATCTCTATGAAAAACATTTGAAAAGTTTTAACTGTTTTTTTTACGTTTCGGAATCAGATAACTTTTTATGCTTAAAATAAGAGATGACGAAACTTATTATTAGTTTTATACGTAGTAAGTGAAATCAATATTTTGAATTCGTCTATTTGGCGTTTCCAGACAACTATATTTGAATGGTTGCATCAACGTACTAAGTACAAGATGAATGAATCCATTCCGAAGTACCTACGAGTCTAATTGTAAGTTTAGGGTAGGTACACCATTGCTTAGGGGAGGCCAATTGGTACAACTGCCATAAATTAGAGGTTTTACTTAGGTATATGCCTAGTACTTGTACCTACCTATCTATACAGTTAGTTGTAGTTTTCGGTAGGTAGTCATTCCTATATTCAGACATCCTCTGTGGTGCGTCGGGTGAAAACTCGGTTGCAACGTAGAAGGTTGAGCCTCGATTCCCGTCGAGGACAAATATTTGTCCTGAATATAAGTGTTTATTTCTGGTTGTGGGTGTATCTATATACAGTATAATCAAACAAATTTTAAAACTAAGATACATTTTCGGATTTCCATAGAGCATGGCAGTAATCAGTCTGTTTGAATTTTTGGCCATATGAAGTTTAGACAGTAGATAGGTATACCTACTATTAAAGAAAAGACGAAGTCATTTCCGCGATTCAAAACGAAACCAAACAAAATAAAAGAATTAAGATTTAGATAGGTAGGTATGCAATAATATTATAATCTCTCTAAAAACTTACTTAACAAAAACAAAAAGAACTTTAGAATTGTCGAAGGGTTTTTTTTCTGGCTACATGTCTACTAATAAACACATGCAGCTTGTTCAGCATGAGCCGACATTATGTAATCGTGTCCACACGACAGCTGCTACAAACTGCACGAAGGAACAACACACAGCTTCACAGTTCCCGAACTTAATTCCCAAGCTACAAACTCAATTAAGGGCGTCATTGCATAATATAATTACAAAGTACACATAAATTAACGACGCGCCTCCTTAAGGTCAACATCTGACCCCTATTCGTCTCCATAGCGGTGGTGTTTCGGAGATCTAAGGGTCTACTACACGTCAGGACCTTAGAACACTAAGATTTATACCTTGACCCTGGTCATAAAACAACGCCTCGGAGCGGGTCGCCCCGTCGTCTTGGGTGGACCCGAATAGAGACATATGCCTTTCTTTGATTGTTCTTTGTTGCGAATGGTAGCTCGTGATGATACCTACTTATGTTTCAGAGAAAAATATAACCAAATAAAAGTATGAATGAACAGAAAAAGGAAAAGGTTATAAAAAAGACAAAGTGATCTTAAAATGGTTCCTTTTTTACCGTTTGGGGTACGGAACCCTAAAAAGAAAAACCTATAAAATTAATGGTTTAGACTGAAGGTTTAGATTAGTTTACAGGTATATATAATAATTACACCTCTTTAATTTTCTATTTCGTGAAGTACCTATCTAAAATATCAAATGACGAGATGACGATATTTAAAATTAATTAAATTTTACATAGGTATTAAGCACAATTCATGAGCTTGGGCTGGTTCTACTGCAGAGCAAGGGCTTTATGCCTTATCCCTTACCTTCTTTTCATTTATTGCGGTTAGTGCATATTGTGGACCATTTACTTTTAAAGGAGTCCAAATCTTCTCGTTCTCCGCCGCGCCGTCTTGGTCTACCGCGTGGTCCGATCCCAAAGAGACCAATCAGTCGATATCTCGGACCATTAGTTTCTGATGAACCTTTTTTAAAACCATAGTAAAATATTATAGACAACCTTAATCCCGAATCGCGATAGATTTTCCAAACGCGGTTTTTAGTTTTCGATAAAAGCTGCAGGGGTTAGTGTCATTCAAACTAAAATTGTCTGACTGACACTTCAATCGTGAAAATTGGCAAAATATATTGGTTGCCGCCCGGCCCGTGTGGTCACCTAACGAACTTAGTAATTGTTAATTGTTGATTTTGTGACGAAAAACTAAAATATTGGAAATCAATTCTAATTCTACGGATTTTCGCATACTACGCAAGTTTCATTAAAATTTTACGGAATTGTGTGCCCTGGAAATGCTAGTGACGCTATCAGAATTAGTTTTTATCCATGGAGTGTTTGTTCACGGTGAATCCTCAGTCGCGATAGTGGTTGTGTTTCGTATCGCAAAATTGTATGAAATATCGAAGTGAACATGCCCATGCCACTTTAATATAGTTACAAAACATTTTAAAGACCTCAAATTAAATCAAATAGACAAAAATTTTTCTTCTGTTTTCGCGATGTTGTATTGAAATTAAAGAATCTTTAAGAATTAAAGAAGTTTTAATCGCGTGGTACATAAACACCACGCGATTCTTACCGAAAAATGTCTTTAATTTCAAATAGACAAGCTTAAAAAAGTTAAAAAAATATAGGTAGGTATCTACCTACTTAACTATTAAAATTGATATTTCATGACAGTGCCAGCGAGTCGACGTTTTAAAACATGAAGTTATTTAGATACAATTTTGACCTTCTATGGGACGAAGTACTTTACCCGTCACCGCGAGGGAAGAAGTTTAGATTGACTAGTCTCTCCCAGATCCCTATTACGACACCCACGTTAAGAGATAGAGTAGCATAGTACATAATCTCTCACGACCGTTAGTTATTTATTTGAATAAACTGGGATCAAACAAATCTAATCACACGTAGGTATGGAGCGAAAACCTTTATTTAAAGAAGAAAAAAGTAGCAAACGTTTGTCACGTTGCACAACTGCACACATTCAAATAGCAAGAGTTAGTGGAGTACGTGACAGCTAACATTTGTTTTCTATTATCCGAGGTTTACGGACGTTTTATGTATTTCGTCTAAAAGGGTTTTTAGATTATTGCTCTGTACTTACATTTTATGGACTTTGTATTAGGTACCCAAAGTACGAACACTACCTAATACAGTATAAAAGAGAACCCTAATTTCAATTTCATATAATTGGAACCCTTTTCTAAAGGTACATTTATTTCTTTGAAATTGCTTGTTATTAATAATGTCCCAGGCTCTACAGCGACCTAAGTTGCATGTGTAGACTAGATTAAATGCCAATATTATTTAAGTCTACTTTTAATTCCTATTCAAACATATTTACCTGTGTATTTACAAAAAAGTATAATAATATGTAGCAAGTATATCCGTTATCTAGTACCTACCCATAGTACAAGCCGCTGCGTGTAACGTTGTGTAACATTTAAAGATACCTACTTACTTAAATTCGTATCGCTGTCAGTGTAACGTTTGTATGTACCACTCAGTAGGTACATAGTGTAAACACACCCTTAACAGGGCTATCACAAAAGTTGCCGGTCGGTCGGCCGGCGCGGGTGTGAAATCACGAAGTTACGTTACATCTGTGCCCGTCCTTAACTATTCACAACCCGCTGAAATTATTCAATTCATTTACAATACTAAATTACTACCTAACTTAGGATTGGTATGTGCTTCTGGAACAGGTTTTTATTTGTAAAAATATGTGCTTTTATTTATATAAACCTACTTAATGTTTATTTGTACATTTTGAGTTTCACGTTAGGTAGGCGTCCAAAATTACGATTGGAATATGCGCCATCTAAAGACTTTCTATAGATGAGTATCTGGGTTTTTAGAAGATAGGCACCATCCAGTTACGGGGTTGTTCTTCATGTAGGTATAGGTTTCAAGTTTAATAGTTTATGTCCATCCTAAGATTGCCTGGAAGAAATAGCTTTTAGCGATAAGGTCGCCCATTTGTGCAACGATCTATTTTTAAGCTTTTTGTGTTTCTATACTTAATGTATTGTAAATGTAATATGACTGTATTGTACTTTAAGTTGTGCAAATAAAGCGTTCATCTATCTATCTACCTATAGGTGAACAACAAATTGGGTAGACCCAAGTGCTGGCTTGACGTCGTAAGGGCTGACATGCATGCTGATGGCCTTACTGCACGGAATGCTGAACATCGTGAGAAGAAAAGCGGACCCCAGGCTCCCAAGATGCAACTGCTCATCACTCGAATTATGATGAACCATGAAAATGCGTTAGTTCGTGCTGTAAGCAATTTGTCTAAAACAATGTAGCCTCTATCTACCTCACATTATTAACCGAACAATTTCCATGTTCTTGGAAGGTAGGTCTTGGAAGGCTTGTTCTCATTGTTAGTTTAATTACCTACTTATCTAAGTCGTTGTAGAAATATTTCGCATACTTTCATTGATTTTAATTGAGATGTTTAATCATTAGGTAATTAGGTATATCAATTGTCAATTAAACGATAATCTCTTTAGAAACAATGGCTGGTTTTATTTATAAAATATCAACTTTGCACGTATTCATTACTAAAATGTCACAACAATGGTTCAAACTTTCTCGAAATCGGTTCAGTGATTGTTGGTCATTTTGAAATATTAGGTATAAAAAAATATGTGCTCTGTTTCTTAGCGGGCAAATAAATGAGGCAATACAGACCTACGATGAATAAAAAAATTGTTATTGAACAATATAATTTTATTATATTAGGTATTAACTGCAAAACCCACGGCGTTCTGCGGAAAGCGGAGATGGGCGGAACGGAAAGTGTCACAGACATACATAGACCTAGATGACACAAGTATACTTCGATTTGTATTGAAACCGAGCGTGCCGAAAAGCATACTGGCTAATAAGACTGTTTCTACTGACGCGGAGTGGAGATTTCGATTCGAGCACTGTGAGCCAATTCACGATCCGCTCCACTCCGCTCCGTTGTAAATAAAAACATTTTATTATGTAGGTAGGTACCTATTACCTGCAAAACGCACCGTTCCATTGAAGCGGAGATTGGCAGAACGGAAAGTATCACAGACATACATAAACCTAAATGTCACAAGTACCTCGATTTGTATTGAAACCAAGCGTGCCGAAAAGCATACTAGCTAAAAGACTGTTTCTACTGACGCGGAGTGGAGATTTCGAGCACTGTGATTACTAGTCAGCCAATTCACGGTCCGCTGTTGTTTATGTTTTTCTTTTTATTGTATTTTTTTGTTTTTGGTGTTGTAATAAAAAAATACTCTATCTATCTATCTATCCGCTCCACTCCGCTCCGTTGTAAATAAAAACAGTATTTATGTGGAGTCAAATTAATATAATAAACCCTAAACGAGTCCACTAATCTTAAAATATTAAGTAGAACATTTAAAGTTTGTCTCTTTACTTGTTTTCATGTCTTCTTAGATAGGACAGGTTATGTGATTAAGGCTGAGATGGAGTTAGTCTCTAAACTAAACCTAAATTATCACAGAACAAAACATTCACTTAAACAAATTAACTTTTTAAACATTAACTTCCGTAGTTAAACAGCATCGAGGTTACAACAAATTAAATCCAGGTCCCTCTGTGGGAACTGTGTCAAAGAATAGTAATACGGAGAGTGGGGTCTCGCTGTGGTAACCTGTACAAATGCAGCCAGCGTAACCCGTACAAGTTGTATGTGCCTTCGGGTTGACTCCTGGCTAAATCTTTAGGGATAAATGCTCGTCCCTCTTATTGTTAGTTGAACCGTTTGACTCGGACATTAAATTACCAAAGTTTCTACTTTGAAGCTAGTTTATTAGAAGACCAATTTTGCTTCTGTAGGCAAATATGAATATCTATCTAATATGAAACAACTTTTCCTCGTCTTGAGTTAGATTAGATACTTTATTCTCATTTAACGAAGTTTCCTCAAAAATTGAGATAAAAAACGGAAGAAAAACGTATCCTGACTACTAATTTATCTAGAGATTATTTTCAAGAAATTGAGTTCAAGGGAACAGCTTTCAGAGAAGGGCTTTCAGCTCAAAAGAACTCGTGCAATTTCTGAGCAGGACTTATTACTGATTATGTCTTGCATTTGAATTGTTTGCTTTTTTATCAAATATACATAACTTACTTTACTATACACCATAAAATGTTGAAGTATTAGTTATTTGTAATTATTTTAAAGTTGCGTACCTAACAAGTATATTTTACTACAATATAGAACACATTAAAATAGATCAAACTTTTAAATAAAATAAATCTACCTATTATTATATGAAATCTATGAATTTAATAAAAAAAAATCTAAGGTTTTAAGAACTGCACGATTTAGCTCCTGATGCAATTTGGAGCTGAAAGTAAGACCCCAGTAGATATACCTATCCATCCATTTTGCATCCAACACCTTTCATTTTAATTTGTCAATTATCGAAATAAAATACTATTACCTAATTCAAGCAGTTAATAACTACCTACCTATAAAACTCTTGAAAATATTGATTGGACATAGTATAATATTATTATCCATGGGGGCAACCAAAATTCATTAATCTTAAATATTTGATTAATTGCAATAGGGAAAAGGTCCACACTGAAAATAAATGAAAAACTACCGATTTCATGCCCGTTCAAATTCCCCTGTTTTTGTCAGTTGTGTAACAAATGCTTAATTTGAGATTTATTATTTATAGCGAATCGGTATTCACCCGTATTTATAGGCGAATCGGGTAATTACTTTGTCTAAGTAAAATCTTTGTCACATTTTCGCAGACGTTGAAAATGACTGACAAGAGCAAGACATCTGCAATACTTGGCTAAAGTTACTCGAGTTTTCTCTAAATACAGGGGTAAAAACATAACCCTCCTTCGGCAGTCGGGTAAAAAGTATAGCAATCGCCCCTTCGTGTTCCAGGAGCACAGGTTTTTGTAAGAAAATTACAAAAAAAGCCTGATAAAGTAGCTTTTATGAAAACTTTGTTTCAGCCAGTTTAGTTCGAATGACGAGTTAGATATGTTGCGGTTAACTATATAGATATACCACAGAATAAATGCACGGAGAGCGGGTGCATGATGCTTAACGAAGAACTTTTTTTTTATTTTAGTTCATTGCATGAATGCGTCATACAGGTTCGTATTCAAATAGCTATCTAATTTTCAAAAGATTCGGACTTCGTTAATGTTCTATTCATGTCAAAGTGGTGCGTTGAAAATTAAAAGTGATATGAATAAGATACTGAGTGCCTGACAAACAATTTTTACTATGGCAGCAACTCTGTAAGTAATATCGGGGCTGAGTTATACGCAACTTTAAAAGTAGAAAATCATCGAGATATGCAGTAACACTTTTCGAAATTGATTTTCTTTTGTTTGATTTCGTAGGTTTTAAGGAATTTTCTATCTATAGGCTTAGTATATTAAACAATTAAAAGAAATATTAGCAGATTACTCTAAAGAATTACACTCTATCAATATAATAATGTAGCTTGGTCAAGTCTATCTCATTGGAATAATATTTATAGTGAAAATAACAAGTAAAGTGTTAGTTATAAATGGATGGTTTGGATAATTATTTTGAAAATTACCTCGACGACGTTTCGGTGGAGTTACATTAACCGTGGTCGCACGTACTCACATTATTTAATTTATTTAAAGTAGATACAAATAAATTCAAAATATTAGGCTAACATGTAGTCCTGTTCACTTTGCATCATCATCATCATCATCATCCGAGCGTTGTTCCCGGTTCCATCTCTCTCGAGAGCCCGGGGTCCGCTTTCCTACTTTTACGTCTCCACTTCGAACGATCTTCGGCATCCCGCGTAGTGAGGCCATTTGCACGCATATCCGATTCTTCTTCTTCTTGGGTCTTCCCAATCTGCCGCGGCCGGGCGGAGGCGCCATAGCAAGACATTTGTTTCCCACGTAACTAGCCGGTTTTCGTAGAACGTGGCCGTACCACCGTAAGCGGCATTCTTGCAGTTTGTCTGCAATGTCTCGGACATGAAAGCTGCCCCTGATGCGGGAGTTTCTGACGCGGTCGCTCAAGCAATGGCCACGCCTCACTACCATACAAAAGGACAGGTCTAATGAACGTTTTATAGACCTGTCCCTTCAGTTTAACCGGCATTTTCGGGTCACAGATGACACCAGTTACCTCTCGCCACTTGGCCCAAGCTGCCGAAATGCGGGACTTGACGTCACAATCGATGTCGCCGGACTCGTGAAGCACAGATTCCAAGTACTTAAACTGGTCTATCCGCTCGACCATGTGACCGTCTATGCAGACAGGTGTGGGATCTGTGGTATTGCTAGCCAAGTATTCGGTCTTCGCTACGTTGAGTTGCAAACCGCCGTTCTCAAGCGACTCGTTCTACGCATTTACACGCCTTCCAAGCCGTCCCTTATCCGAGTCCGCTAGCGCAATAACATCGGCATACATAAGCATCCACGGGGGCTGCTCGTGTGCATCTCGGATGATTACGGACAGTGCATCCAGTATTACGCTGAACAGGAACGGACTTAGGACGGATCCTTGGTGGACTCCGACTGTAATGGGGAAAGATTTAGTGTCACCAACAGCAGTTCGCACCACAGAATCGGAATTTAATAACTTCCACACTCCTGCACAGACCCCTTGCCCTTGAACACTGGAGTGATAACACTCAGTCTCCATTGGGCGGGGATTCTGCCGGTCTCGAGTATGCGGTTAAAAAGGTTGGTTAAGATGCCTACACCACGAGAACCCATAGCCTTCCATACTTCGATGGGGACTCCATCGGCGCCGACAGCTTTCCGATTGTTCATGCAGCGAAGAGCCTTGCGCACCTCCTCAGGCGTTATCAGTGGCACAAGTCCTAGATTCGGAGGGAGTTCCGGTGGCTGCACCTCTTTATACTGCTAATTGAGCAGCTCGTGGAAATAAGAGCGCCACCTCTCCTTCACCGCGAGGTCCTCGCATAGAATCTTTTACACAGCGGCACTTGGATATATCCTGTGCTGCTTTGATCCTAGAACGTCCCAACTTATAAATAACCTTCTGCCCCTCAGACGTCTCCAACTTATCGTACAATGGCTGTAAGTGGTCACGTCTGGCTCTGGCTACTGCTCTCTTTGTGGTACGTTTGGCAGACCTGTACGCGTCGCGATCTTCAGGAGAGTTGGATGCTTGCCACTTTTTAAAGACGGCTTTCTTCACCTTAGTCTCCCTCTGGACTGTGTCGTTCCACCACCAAGTTTCCTTGTCACACTTACGTCCTCCCTTAGACATATCGAGGACCGACCGCGCCGAATCAGCGATAGACACCTGAATCCTGTCCCAGTGTTCCTACATCGATTCGCCTTCAGCATTAGCACATTTGTCGCCGATTGCTGAGGCGAGCATCTGGGACTTGACTTCATCAAGCATCCACCATCTGATTCGGCGCTGACATGGTTCCGGTCGTTTTTCTTTGGTCTTTACACAGAGATCCATGACAAGGATACGGTGTTGGGCAGTGAGACTCTCACCGGGTATGACTTTGCAGTTGGCCACGTTGCCGATATGGTGTTTCCTAGTGATTAGAAAATCGATTTGGGTTGCGCGCCCCCCGCTCCTGTAGGTGATCAAGTGGTCGGGCTTCTTTTTGAAATATGTGTTCACGAGTGCCAGGTCGGCAGTGGTACACGTACGCAGGATTTCTTCCCCTTCCGCATTCCGACTGCCATACCCGTAGCCTCCATGAACATGTTCAAATTCCACCCCCATTTCACCCACATGACCGTTCAGATCACCACCCAAAACGATTCCCTGTGACAACGGGATAGCCCCAAGGACCTCGCCGAGTGTATCCCAAAACGACCTCTTATCAGCGTCGCTACAACCGACCTGTGGCGATTAAGCACTTACTAAGTGAGTAGGAACCCCCCCAATAAGCACCTTCATGCACATAAGTCGGTCGCTAAAGCGATTCACCTCCAAGATATCGTCCTGCAACCCCTCAGCGAGCACTACAGCCACCCCGTTCTCTCCACCAGGTGCATCCGTGTAGATCAGCTTGTAGCCATTCCCAATTAGCCGAGATTTGCTGCCTTTCCATCGAATCTCCTGTAGGAACGCCACGGCCACCTTCCGCCTGGAAAGTACGTCGGCTAGCTCCCTCGCGCGTCCGGTTAGCGTGCCAATGTTCCACGTTGCGAAGCGGAGTTTTACCTGGTGTTTCGGGGCTAACGTCTTTGGCCGTGCCCGCCCGTGGCACGGTAGCCCTCGTCCATTTACCACAGGAGTCAGGCGAAGCTCCTGCGCGCCGTTATGCGGCGGCGCCCTATCCCTGTGGCCATAAACTCTTTTACAACTTTCCATATTGATTTGGCTGATTTTGACTTTTACGGGAGCGACTGCCGTCTGACCTCCCAACCCCGAAGGGACAGTCTGCGCCAGAGCCTCGTCCGTTCATCAGCAGGTGCACCAAACTAGCAGGTAAGGTTGGCTTGGCCCAAAGATCTTAAGTAGACCCCATACACACCCCCCAGTGGACCCCATACACACCCAGTGGACCCCATACACACCCTGTGGACCCCATACACACCCCTGGACCCCATACACACCCAGTGGACCCCATACACACACTTTGCAATAGGTATAAAGTATTATTTTACTCATACTTTGATGATATCATCACCATTTAAACAGTATTGTATTGTATACTGTTGTAGCTCAGCCCCGATATCACTTAGAGGACTATAGATTTAAAATATCATATTTATAGACGTAATACTACGAATTACTAGCAAAGATTTGGGTGGCTGCGCAAAAAAAAAAAGACGCCAACCTCCGAACAAAATTAATCATTGCCCTTTCAGCCTCCAAGACATTTATCGCTGAAATCCTATATTATCATCGAATTCTGAATATTTATCAGATGTACCCAAAATACAATATCAAAGCATCACCAACTGGCGACGCAAAGGGCACAATTTCAGCGGAATCCTTGTGAAGTTTCACACAAACACAAGTGACTGAAACTATGTGTCTAGAATCTTATTAAAACATTCTCGACGTAAAGGGCACGATTGCTATTTGAGAAATTTAAGAATACCTATTCGTGTCGCAGGTAAAAATTAAAATTCAAGGCGTTTGTTTTCGTTTGCGATACCCCCCCCCCCCCCCCCCCCCCGGCCTTTTCGTTCGTTTCGGATGATAAGTTTTATGTTTATAAATTGGTACCTAGATATTGTTTTTGAGTACCATATGTGCTGGGAATAATAAGTGAGAACCTGAGTACTAAGATTATCATGTAATAATGAATACAAATACAAACTACATTCATTGATACCGTTGTACCTAAGTTGTAACTACTTAGTTATCTTGAGTTAGTTTTTAACCCCCGACGGAAAACGAGGCGTATTATAAGTTTGACGTGTCTGTCAGTCTAACTGTCATTGGCATCGTAGCTAGCGAAGGGATGAACTGATTTTAATGTAGCTTTTTTGTTGTTGATATATAGTATGTAACAAGGACTAGTCCCTGATCTAATACCCTGTATTACGGCGAACTAGTCTGTTAGGGTCAAACAAAGTAAAATAGTAAGGTCGGTCATAAAATACGAATGCAAAATGAAATCAAACGAATTGTTCAAGCGAAACTTCATTATCAAATACCAATTCGCACCTACAAAACTGTTCAATTTGGACAGAACTATTTTCCCCCTCATGTGTGATACAAACATAATGTCGAAGTTTAAAACAGAAGCAAAGAAACAAGCCGTGTTCGGGAAATTAGCCCCGTAATCTGGTTTTGACATAATTTCCTCTCTCGCCCGCATTGCGTTTGTACATAAAATGATTTCCTTCGTCTATATTTCCGTAAGCAATGCAATTTTGAACGTTCAAAGTCTTGTTAGGAGAAAAATATTATCAAGTTATTTCAGCTTTTATTTGTGCAATAAAATTACAGCCACGTCATAAGGAGTTAGCCTGCAATTTTTTAGATATTATTCTTTATTCTATTCTTAAGTTTAGTTTTAGGGTTCCGTATTTATTTATCATTATTATTGTTTGTAACGTTTCCGTTTCACGGGACTATGGAGCCCGGACCTTTGGAAAGAGTGCGTGGGGCCGAAGCCAACACGTAGAGGCCCGTTTCAGTCACAATTTTAATAGCAAAGTATGAAGTGGACACCAAACCGGCGGTTATCCCTGTCTACACTATAAAATGCAGCCAAGGACAACCCCCGGTTTGGATAGTACTATTGCGTAAACTAAGGATGAAAACTACTTGGGCTATGAAAATGGGTTGGCAGTGGATTGGATACTGGGGGAAACTATGGAGACTATGGCGCCTGCCGTAACAATGTAAAAATACACGTAAAAATGGCAGACGGAGACTCGCCAACTCACAAACTGGGCCACCCTAAATGAAGCTGAGTAAATTACAGCCAGGGGGTAACAGTGGCGTGAGTGGCTGAAGGATGGAGAGGCCTCCCTGGATTTTATACTCAGGTCACGGGCTCCCTGAGGGTCCAGCCTACCTGGCCCACTCACCACTTACGATCGGCATCCATCCTACGAGCAGAGTGGGAGCTCTGCTCTCGCGACTCCACTCTGGCCGGCTGGTAAAGGCAAGCCAGAGGCGGAGGACCACTTCCTCGTCAGTGTTCACTCCGACCAGCCCTGCGGGCTCATTATTATTAGACACGGGTCTAGATCGCATTAAAGATAATCATTAACGCGATCCAGACCCGTGTCTAATAATAATAATGGACGGAAATCGTGTCTGTTTAAAAAGTGCGTATTTATTTAGTTTGGTATTAAAGTACTACTCAAACAGTGTGTTTAGGGGACAGTAACAAAAGATGAAAGGAGGTTGTTCCAGACGTCTAGGGACATGAGTAAAGAATAGGTCTAAGCGAGCAACTTTTATATTAGGTACTACGACTTTTGGAAATTCGAACTGCTTTTCCCAACATTTTTGGGCACGTCTGGATCAACCCCCTTTCGGTTTATATACCCGTCCTCGGAACACGTTATATAGACGTGAAAATCCAAACAAAGACAATGAATAACTTTCCTTTAATTGCTGGTTTGAAAATATGCTTTTAAAAATTTAGTACCCGGCGGGACTCGAACCCGCGACTACTAGTATTCCGTTCCAGCCCGATAGCAGCTACGCCACGGGTAAGCCTCCGCCAAGCCGAAATTAAGAAAGCACCTTATGTTCTTGCGATTAAGGCCTCGTTTTTTCCAAACGCGCAGTATTTTCAAAGTGTGTTAAACACTAAGAAATATGTTTTGAGGTATCCTTTAATCATGTTTCCATTCAGATCCTTTAAATCTGCTCAATGTAAATCAAATTCAAGAGTATTGAAATAATGAGATAAATTGGTTCATTAGCAGTTCACACGAGCAGTGTAGAATGTCCGCCAACAGCGAAGACCCAAGGACTCCCGCTTAATTAGATGACGAATTAACGTCTTCCCAACGCTGCTGTTTAGTGTTCATCGGCCTTTGCCTCTGTTTGGATACCGAGTTGATCCGTCTGTTAGCGCCTTAATTAGCACACGGAGACTTCTGATTAATTTGTGGCTGACATGGTCTTAGATTCTCGTTAGTTTTAGAGAATTAATTTTAGTTTTCTCTCTTTGGTAGAGTATCTATCTATCTACATTCCTATTTGAGTAGTATTTTACCTACCTATTTATGGTTTTAGGCTTGTTTATTTTACCCTCTGAAGCCTTTAAAGCGTTGTTGTTTGAAAACGAACTCATCCGGAAATATAAACTAAGTTAGTACTAAATTATAATAGCAATGAATAACCATCATACTTTTAGACTGTTTTAAAAGTTCATGTATTATTTACAGAATTATCTGGTTATTTAGTAGATAAACAGACAGTTTGACAAGCGAGCGAGTGATCTTATAAGGATTTTATTTTGACGTTTTGAGGTACGGGACCCTAAAAATGAGTAGTTCTTTAACCTTAAATCAGATGATAAGATAAACAAGCCTAAAACTAAAAATGAAAAAAATACGAGTAGGTATTTTTAACCCCTATCATTTTTAGGGTCCCGTAATTGGTAGGTTAGTTCAACTCAGGGATAATTTAACTGGCTTGGCATCCCCTTCTGAGATCTATAGTGATTCAAAAGATCAAAACGTACATATATAATTATTAATTTCGATGCAAAGAGCAAGTTCGAGGCGTTTCAAGGAAGCGTGTGAAGCCAATCTCAGTTGGCAGCTGGTTGCAAAGTTTTGTGAAACTTGTTACCTGCAAACTATTATAGATTTAGTTAGATGTTCCTATAGCAATCTTTTGACTTAACTGTAACTTAATTATTTATATTAAAACGGACTGTATGACGGTTGACGGGCGGTTGAAGCGTAGGTACTTCTCCAATTTCTCCATACAACAAGGGTTAAAAGAAAAACTTCATTTCCACCCTCTAACATTATCCGATTCCGGTGACTTGTTTTGTGTAATTTAATTACCTCATAGGGTTTTTGTGAGATAATTAAACAAAAGAAATAAACTCATAGTAATTAAAGGGCTTGTAAATAAATAAACATGAATCAAATATCGGCAGATCAAACACGTTCCGATTCCAAACGGTTCCGTGGTTTACAAAATTCGATTATTTTAAATAGTAAAATGTAAAGCAATAGATCTTTAAATCAAGCAGTAAAAAAAAGGCTGTGCGTTGACTATCAAGTTAAAATAAAAATCTAAACCGTAAGAACAGTTTCTTTTAAAACTACACTTTTTATTACAATCTTAAAGAAATGAAGTGAAAATAATATTCTACTCGTACAAAATAGATGCGAATCGATTACGCTCGTTCTCGCTCATCTTTGCACTGAAGACGGGACTAAAAAATCTAAGCTTCTCAGTAAACGACAGCTTAGTAAATGTGAAAGAAACCGTAGCATTCTATAATATGAAAAGATGCACGATAAATTTCTCGGCCAAAGCGTTGCGTCTAGACAAGTTGTGGAGGCGCCTAGTAGGGATTTGTCGCGAATAAACTTTCATATCTTCAATCTCCCTAAATTATTAAGTTACGCTATAAAATCTGAAGAGGCGCAAATATGTGACTCTTGATGGGAGTAACATGTTTAAGCCTTTTGGATTGAAAACTTTAGGACCAGACAATTTACCGGTTTTTGTCTGCAAGCCTGGTGGAGACAATGCGAGACCAGAATTGCTGGTCTGTATTTGGCGCAAAGATTAAACATTGCCATTTAGCGTGGCAATGCGGCCAGCGTTTTGGGCTTGCTGCCAAGCGACGAGGACTTGGATTTATTTTGATTAGTTCTATTTTTTTTAATAGTATGTAAATAAATATTGGAATAAAGTTACGGTATTATAAATATTGTATTCTATAGTTAGGTACCTATGTGCCTACTTTATTAAAGCTCAGATATCGGGGGTGCAAATTACATCCCTCTTTTTCCAGCGGGGTCGGGGCTTGAAACTTCAGTTGAATAACTTTCCGTCGTTTTAAACCATTAATCAACAAACGTAATAGCACTATTACGTGTCTATATTCGTTTGTGACGGATATTTTCATTTTTCCAAGTCAAAGAGCACGAAATTTCGATATTAGACCGTGTTTGATACTTGGTTTGAACGTTTTTGTATTTTTCATTCTGCCCCTGGCAGGTGCGCTTGACTATGATTTATTCTTACAGTGAAATGAGAGAATGTAGTCCGTTGCGTCAAAACTCTCTTTTTTGAAAACATATTTAACCCCAGAACCGACAAAGATGTAGGGTGATCCGTATTACATTAGATAGTATAGTACCTATACAGATGTATATCCGACTGTATCATTCATTACCTTATTAGAAACAGAATTGTTTTTATTTGAACTTTTTAATCAACATAAATGTGTTGTTTTAAATACCTCAAAAGTAAGTAGTCTCTATAATATTAATTTTCGCTCTATCTCTAAATCTAATCTTGGCCTCTACTTTAATTCTTCGTACGATAAAACGAAACGATAGTTTCAGAAGAAAATCTGTCATGAAATTTTTATTTTCTGACTGTTTTAAAGGACGGATGACAGATTTTCTCTTACGTTCGTTAGTAGCATTAACCCACCCCCTCTTAAAAGACTTTTCGAATCACATGGAGAAATCTAGTAGGTAGATATAAATTGTATATATTTCTACCTCTTCTTCTCTTCTATTCTCTCTCTTCTTTATAGAATTCTTTTTCTCCCCACATCACCCTCTTATTTAAAATCCCGCTTCAAATTTAGTCACCCCCCAACTCAATTCGTCCGTTCTTCCAAGGCTCTTCTTCTAACAATCCCTGATCGTTCCTCCACCTTCTATCAAAATTCCTTCACCGCTCGCGGTGTGGAATTGTGGAATGCGCTGCCTGCGTCTATCCGCCAATGTAAGTCGTTGGCGATTTTTAAAGCAAACGTCTACAAACATTACCTTGATCTTGTCAAATCTGGTAGATCAAATAAATAAGTGTCTATTTATTACCTACACTTTTATGTATTTTTTGTAAATAATTGTATTTTTATGTGTATTTTATTGTTTAAATATTGTATTTATATGTGTATCAAAAAACACTTATACATAATAAAACATAATTAAAATTAAAAACTAAATTAAAACTAAAACTGATTAAAATAAAACTAACTAAAAACTAAAATAAATCTAAATATATAAAATATATATATATATAAAATATAAAATAAATATAAATTTAATATGTGTATTATATTTATATGTATGTATACTATTAGCATAGTACCTATTTATATTTATAAATATATTGCATATTATTAATTTGTAACACATTTGTATCTATTATGTACCTACTTGAATTGTTATTTATATTTCTCACCATTTAATTTATTTTCACGCGTTTATACCCACCCATCCCCTCCTACAATTCTTGTCCATCCAAAGGTTGCCTGGAAGAGATCGCTTTTAGCGATAAGGCCGCCCATTGTACCTATTTTAAAATTAGCTGTAAGTTTTTGTTTTTGTAATGTGTTTTGTATATTTTTGGTGCAATAAAGTTTTTATCTATCTATCTATCTACCCTACCTTCCGTGTTAGAAATCACATCATAAACATGTTAACGGAATTGAAAAGTGGTAAAGAAAACTTAGAAGTAGGGTCGTAAATTG
Organism: Idaea biselata; assembly: GCA_958496205.1. Classification (NCBI taxonomy): domain Eukaryota; kingdom Metazoa; phylum Arthropoda; class Insecta; order Lepidoptera; family Geometridae; genus Idaea; species Idaea biselata. The sequence goes on along the minus strand of OY292401.1, from coordinate 6,878,666 downwards.
AAACAAACCAGAGTGTGATACTGGAACAGATATATTATTACAAACGAGGAAATTGGATGTCGTTTCTCATCTATTTTGAATAATCGTACGAAGGTGGTTGTTGCTCGCTGCCTACTGGTAGAGATGTAAAACAGCGAGAAAAATAAACATATTTACATTAGTAAATAAATACATTTCGTAGGAAATGTATGTTAATTATGTACATAATAGAAAAAAAACATTCAGTAGGTAAATAGTTATAGGAAATTTAATTATGTACCTACTTAGCGTCGAAACAATGCTAAAAGTAATAAACACCACGCGATTAAAACCGAAAAATGTCTTTAATTTTTTATGTACTTACCTACAACAATAATAAATTAATTTTAAATTTGATTTGCAAACAAATGTCGCAGGTACATTGGACTATTTCTTTTAATGAAAAACCTTCACAATTTTCAAATAAACTCTGCTAAGAAAAAAAGATAAGTAGAAACTGCAGTGAAAATGGAATTTTAAAGCGACTCTTTGTTAAGGAAGATGAAAAGCGTGTCGTTATACAGGGTGTTCCAAATAGCTAATTACGAGTGAAAAACCTCTGGGAGTGAGCTTAAAACTTTCTGACGTGCGTTTAACTGTCACCATTAAAACTTGAGTACCACCCTGTGTTTACCTTCAGCCCGTACGCATTTACGTTCTCAAACTCAAGACGTTGATTATGATGGGATTTAGAAATTTCTAACATTAATATAGCAACTTTTATAATCCACATGTGACGCCGGGGAAATTTATAGGTTTGTGTGATGGAGGGAAACTGAAACGGGACTTTAGTAGAAAGCAGTTAATTTGGTCGAAACTGTTTCATAAGTAGTTGCATAGGTATACTGTGGTCTTCTATGTAGGTAATCTAAGATTAAGATTTAATTCTAATAAGTTACAAAATTATCACTATGCGGCTTAGATCGGTGGCAATCAAAACCTGCCAAGTGAAATTTCTTTAGCACTAGGTAACACAACTTTTTTTTACCATCGGCTGTACTAGAATTGGTAATTCCCACAAATGGGGATAATGAATGTAAACCTTCAAAAAGGCATTCCCATTGAATAACTCTGCAGAATCAATTGTTAAAACGGTACCTATCATTACCCATCATAGATTTTTAGTTTAATGTTAAATAATCTTATTTTATATAACTTTTCAAAAGTGTTTTTACTTCGGAAAGTATCCTAAAAATTTGGAGTGTTTGTAAGCAAAACATCTTTTCATGGACAAACTTGCAGAGACAACTACTAAAATAAATGTAGCAGGCAGAAATAATAATATTCTAAAGTAGGTAATCACTTTGTATTAGTTATTATAACATCAGATTGTTATCTTCCATACCATTTGACGTTGTTGCTCTAACTAACCAAACCAGTTAGACCCCCAGGGTTCTTGTTCAGAGTTCATAAATCAGGAGTCAGGTGGGTTCAACGAAGCTGGTCCTGTTTATTAATACCGAGACTCTGTCTCCGACTAATGGACCATGTTGTCTGTCGTTGATAATGTAATGCAGGTTTGGGGATCTCAGCTGGACCTTATAAAAATTGTAGCCAACGCGTGGTAAGCTACAACGTTGTTTTTAACTTGACCAATATTAAAACGACATCGTAGACCACCCTACGCAATTAGTTAGTCGCAGCTATTTCTCTTATTATGTTGATTGTCGACAGAATATTTGTGTCTGATTCGATAGGTTTTTCAATAATTACAAAAGAAAAGTATTAAAGAAAACAAGATAATTTACGTTATCTCTTTTCTGATCAGATCACCAAAATAAAGCAAGCGTATAAATACATATATACTTATTTAAAGTGGGCGTCAACCAACCCGCTTGTTGACCCGTTTCAGGGGCCGTTGAGGGGGCGTTAGATCGTCATATTTGGAGAAAGTCGTGGACAAAGTTGTGGATCTGTTCAAAAAACACTGATAAAGCCTATCAACGACATACATGATACCTATTATAAAAAGGTAAAACATCAGATACTTACTATAAAGTTTTGTATTAATATAAACGGGAAATTAACAGAATAGATTCTTCTTCTGTTTTCGCGATGTTGTATTGAAATTAAAGACATTTTTCGGTTTGAATCGCGTGGTTTTTATTACTTTTAGCATTGTTACAACGCTCAACGTTTCGAGACCTTTCCTTTTCATCCTGAAGAAGAGACCTGGAAAGGTCTCGAAACGTTGAGCGTTGTAACAATGCTAAAAGTAATAAAAACCACGCGAATCAAACCGAAAAATGTCTTTAATTTCAATTAACAGAGTATTTTTATAGCACCTTCGCAGCTTTGAGGTTATAATTTATTGAATAACTTTATAATAGGTCTATAAAACTAAGCGTATGCAAGGAGTGGTTATTCGAAATAGCTTCAGTTGTAAACTCGAAATAGCGAATTTTCTTACTACCTATATAAGTTTGCTTTAAATTAGTTCTGAAGACTTCTATGAAGTCTTCTACACTTTTATTATTATAATCTATTATATATTTTTAGTTTAGACAAATTAAATTAAAGGTGTGTTCTTAAAAGGTTTCTATGCTTTTTAACTGGATCTAGTTTCGACTGTTAACAAAATAATCTAATCTAATATATAAAATTTACATGTCACAGTTAGGGCATGCAATATCGGAAGGTTTTCAATCTCGGGACGATATCGATATTAAGAGCTCAATCCCGGGATCCCGGGATTGATACTGAGATTTTAGATATCGTTAAAAAAAGCGAATTTAATACAATAAAAATGTGTTAAATCTAAAATATTTAATATATTTAAGACTCTAGTGGTTTCATTACGTAAATAAGTTACCCCGAGGGCCGTCCACCCCATCATTTTGGAAATATGGCGGACAAATAGCCCAAACCCGAAAGTGTCTAAACTTTCGCGCCAAATTCTAGGCGCACCACTAAAATGTTTTTAGCAAAAAAAAATTGCATGCGAGCTTATATAAAAAATAATTGTCTTAAAAATTGCAATGAGTCACGTTACTTTTATTGTTTTAAACATTTTACCAATTCCCTACGCTTCTAAATCTTTACAGATCTCTTCCTCAGGGTTAGACTAATTTGGGTTTAATTTTAATAGTTCTATTCAATCATTCCATGAGGAAAAATATAGCTAAAAACCTTAATTTATACCCAAATAGTAAATTGCTCAAATCTCGATATCGGATCACTCAATCCCGGGATTATAATATCGAACTTTTGCGTCCGAGATCCCGGGATTACGATATCCCGGGATCCCGGGATTCATGCCCTAGTCACAGTGTTAGTTACCGTACTCCTCCGAAATGGCTTGACCAATTTTTATGAGATTTTGTATACCTACGTATTCAGTAGGTCTGAGAATCGGCTACTATCTATAATTTATAAGGCAAAACAACGTTTGCCGGGTCAGCTAGTCTTCTAATATATAAAATTTCCATGTCACAGTGTTAGTTACCGTACTCCTCTGAAACGGCTTGACCGATTTTTTTGAAATTTTGTATACGTATTCAGTAGGTCTGAGAATCGGCTACTATCTATAATTTATAAGGCAAAACCACGTTTGCCGGGTCAGCTAGTAATTCTATATGTGTCGACCTTAAGAAAAGTTGGGGTAGGCTCTAAGCTATTTAATTTTAGACTACGACCTGATGTTTTGGTTCCTATTAACATTTTTTCTTAGAAGATGTGTCAAATCATAGTCTACATTAAAAAAAACGCAGAAATACATAATGTAATTCATTACAAAATAATATTCATATGCCAGTTTTAAATATAAAATCTTTAACAGCGTACCTAAATAGGTCCTTCGGACAGACATAACCGGGATAGAAGAAGCCATTATATTTTATGAAAGTCCCGACGGATATAATTACCCCTTAACGCATCTCCTGGTTCTTAATATACGTCGTAAACTTTAATGTTATATTCATTAATATTGTTTTCAAACATTGTTTTAGATTTTAACGCTTGTAGGTTCTAATTTTCGTATGTTTCAATTATATTTTGCAGGTAAGGGTTAAATTTTGGTACTTCTTGTTTGTTTTAAGCGTAGCTGATTGTCCTTATACTTGAATTTTAATTTTAATCGGTTTCGTTTTGAATGTTATTGTTTGCATCAAGTCATATACATACTTAGAAATAAGTACCTACATTAAAACAATCAATTCGTTCCTAATACCAAATACCAATGGTATTTTTCTCTTGTCGTAATCAATCTATACCTAATATACTAATATTATAGAGCTGAAGAGTTTGTCTGTTTATTTGTTTGTTTTTAAACGCGCTAATCTCAGGAAACGCTCGATTGTCCGATTTGAAAAATTCTTTCAGTGTTGGATAGTCCATTTATTGAGGAAGGTTTTAGGCTATATTATATATTTTTTTAATTAGGCGGATTACGTCAGTGCTAGTTTTCTATAGGTTTCCTATTTTGATAGGTGATTATTTATTTGGTGTGCATCGTGCAATTAATAATATCTCTATTTAAAAGCATTTTTTAATGACTGTATTTCATCTCATTTAGCTTGTTTTAATATTTGTTTATAGGTGGTATTCGTTGGGAATAGAATGAGGAATATAAACAAATACCATCGCATTGGTATTCCTTTTGTGGTATTAGAAGGGAATAGACCATCAAAACAAACCCCTTTGAGGGTTACTACAGATGTAAGTACGAAACATTTAATGTGCCTACAGTATAACTATAGCAAACTAAATAAATATCATTTTAACAAGACAAAAGACCATAAATAATTACCTAACTTAAAATAAATACAATAAATATTTCATATCAAAGAGTTTTAAACATTCAAACATAATGAAGCTAATAATATTGAGATTTAAACACTTCAAATAGAAAGCTTTACAATTCGAATTGGCAACGGTTTATTTATCAAGTTACAATGATTAATTAACTGCTTGACAAGTTACAAAATACTTCACAATTGTATTATTATTTAACTAGCTGTGTCCCGCAGTTTCACGCGCATAAGTCCGCTTTTGAATGTAGTTTCTAAAACTTATTAATTTATTCCCCGTGAGGATAAGAGATCTGTAAAGACCTCGAAACGTAGGACATTGATAAAATGCTTAAAACAATAAAAGGAACGTGATTAAAATGGAAAAATGAGTTTAATTTCACTTATTCATTTATTAATAATCATAAATTAGTAAAGGTATTATAGAAGTAAATAGACACACCGATACCTAAAAACCGGCCAAGTGCGAGCCAGACACACGTACGAATGATTCCGTACCCAAAAAAACACCTTGTTGTATAGGAGAATCACTTACCTACATATAATTTTATGCTGTTTATATAATTTATTGTTGTAGCGGCGATAGAATACCTACATCATTTGTGAAAATTCCACAGTCTAGCGATCCCGGTTTATAAGATGTGATAGCGTGATAGACAGACGGACAGTGGAGTCTTAGTAAAAGAGACCCGTTTTCTACTAGCAAAGGTATTTTTGACCCTTCTGGGTATCAAAAATACCTATGCTAGTTGGTTGTTGTAGGTAGTATTAAAATAAATTTTCGAATTTTCTTCTAAAGATACCCTTTGTTTTAAGGCTTTGTTATACCTAGTACCTACCTATTAGGTGTACCCTAACAATGGACTTCCCTAACCCATTGGGTTTCGCTTAAGTCCGATGCTATATCGGGTTCCGTGGTTTACAATGTTCAATTATTTAACATCGTAAGATTTTCAAATCGGTTTTAATTCAGGCATTATGCAGGTGTTCCCGTCTCCGTTCGCCGTCCGTATCCCTATCGTTATCCCATTAATCAATAATTAGTTTATTACAAATTCTTTTAGTATACTACAATGTGTTTTGGGGATGGGATATTATAGGATTTGTCTTCTTGTTTCGCAATGAAATTAAACTCATTTTTCGGTTTTAATCGTTGTGTTTATTACTTTTAAGCTAAAAGCTTATGCTTTTTTAGCTTTTGGTATATTAACCCGAAACGGTGGAAACGGTTGTGCAAGATTAAGGGCCCTGTGCCGGAAAACTGAAAATCCATGTCGGGCGCATCGAAAATTGTTGACTATTTCATGACGGAATGTCGTAGAACTTTTTTTTTGTGTACAGATTGTAGGCGACATTGTTTCCGATATTTTAGTGCAGTTTCCATACAAATATGTCGAAACGTATTGAAGCCTATCGACATTTTAGCCAAATCAGACATTTTTTGTCTAAAATTTGGATAGGCTTTGCACCAATAGGAGGTTCTTGTCTTAAAACTACACCAAAATGTAGGAAACAATGTCACCTACAATCTGTGCACAAAAAAAAGTTCTACGACATTCCGTCATGAAATAATCAACAATTTTCGATGAGCCCGACAGGGATTTTCAGTTTCAAGGTCATTGACGTTGTAAGGCCTCTTAATCAAAATCGGTAGGTACATTGGTTCCCGGCGTTACTTCCAACAAACATTCATCCAAACTTTATCTTATTAAAATCCTAATAATCACAATTGACCACAATGTGGCGCAGCGAACCTCCGATGCAGACAATTGCGGGTTCGATTCCCGCCTAGGACAAGTATTTATGATGACCAGAAACGTTTGTGTAATTACTTGTAGGTACTATGCAATTACAACAAAAATGTAAATCCGTAGTCTATGGTACCCACACTACAAGCCAAGTTGCTTCATTGTGGCCAGATTGCGCTATGTGCAACTTTCAGCAATATTTATTTATTTAGTTAAAATAAAGACTTCAAATATATAATTCACATCACTTTTGCACGAACTTCAACTTGATAAATCCGACTTTACAATTCCTTGCATTATTCCTCGTTGAAACAACGTTCAATGGCGGACACTTTCCACCCCCAGAGGGCGCTCTTGTACTTTATTGACATTTACTTTCCGAGGGTAAACATCGAGACACCAGCTGTCTGCCGCTCACCGCATAATACCAACTATCGGGACCTAAGAATATTATTTATTACCAATACTTTTTTGTGATAGTAAAAAGGACAGTATTATTGGGTCACTCGGGTTTATTGGTTGGTTTATGTTCGAACAGATTGTTTTTTTTTTTGCAGCGTTTGAAAACTATCTCACGTGATGGTAAGTGATGATTTGGTCTAAGATGTAACACGCTAATATAGAAGAAGGAAGACGGCAGTGAAACAAGATCCGACCTGTCTGCCTGGCTGCAGCAGTCTACACCAGCATTAATTATTTAGATTTTTATTAAAAAGGTGTTACTTAATTACAGTTTACAACTCTGTAATGGCAAAAAAATCATAAATAAAACTTTATCTCCTTTTCATCAGAGCGACGTTCCCGGTTGCATCCTTCTCAAGGTCTGCTAAAACACCAAATTATGTGGGGTCGGCACTAAGTCATCATCATTGACCATACCTTCTGCAAATACATTTGGCTATATTTGATATCAAACCATTGCACTGTCGGCCGTACTGTCGTACTGTCGGCCGCCTGCCTGACACGATCCCTCCTAAGTTTGGTGGTTGGTCCTCCTCTCAACCCTCATATATTTGTCTTTTACGATACCCACGGGTATATCTAGTGTTAAGTTTGAGTGAGTGTTACATACCTAGTTATTCGAAAATGATCAGAGTTTCTACCTAGGTACTTTTATGGAAACGTATGTAAGGTTTGCAAACATATAATCATAATGTTAGATATTCAAAGTCTGAAGAACAGTCGTACGTAAGTTTCCAGGCTAAGATACGTGCTGTTTTATTTTCGACTTAAATTTAGCATAATATTTTCAACACAGTAAACTTATTATTTGTGTTATTTTTTGTTGAATGACGACCTCGGGGGCATGTCAGGTTTGATATCGTCGCCGTAAAGCAAATATTTTTTGATTTACAGATGTTTCTTAAACTTTATCATTTACAGATATTTCTTAACACTACGGCTCTGGACGTATGGACGTATTTCTGTATGTACCTACTTATAATTTTACGTGTAGTTTATTAAACTCTAACATAGCTATAGGTACCACCACACGAAGAGAATAACAAGAATACTTCTTCTCCTCTTCCTGTAGTGGTGTAATGGATCTTGTACCCAAACATATTAAGGTTAAGTTGAATGTTAATTATTTACCCTATTAATAATATAAAATGTGAAAGTATATGTGAAAGTTAGTAAGCAAACGAGTATGTTTGTTACTCCTTCCCGCAAAAACTAAGTACTAAACCGATTGCGATGAAACTTGGTATGAAGATAGCTGAAGATCACGATTAACTTTTATCCCGATATTTCCACGGGATCGGAACTTACGCGAGTGAAACCGCAACGCGCAGCAAGTATTTTATATAGATTCTTCTTCTGTTTTCGCGATGTTGTATTGAAATTAAAGTTAAATTGTTACAACGCTCAACGTTTCGAGACCTTTCCAGGTCTCTTCTTCCAAGAAAGAAGAGACCTGGAAAGGTCTCGAAACGTTGAGCGTTGTAACAATGCTAACAGTAGGGGAGACTGGGTACGGTTGAAACAATTTCACTTATTTCGTTTATAGTTTTGATATTGATTATCTAACCTTTGCTAAATATATGTTAAATGAAAGATCATGGTTTTATCTACTAATGGACGGTTTAGTTTTAGTTCTACGTGTAATAGTTTTATTAGTAACCGAAATCAAAAAAAAAATCCGATTTGTTTCAATCGTCCCCAACCCAGGGGCGGTTGAAACAGTAAATGGGGACAATTGAAACACATCAAAATGAAACCCACTATTATGTTATAATATGTTTTATTTAATGTTTATGTAACTCTTAGACTAATTTAGGAACTCTTTAACAAAAACAATCAGCCTTTAATATTTTAAGTTCTTCTACTTATATTTTAATCAGCCTTTACTACTTTTAAAGCATGTTAATGTTAAAATCACGTTTACCCAACTAAAACCAACACAAAAATCAACTAAATATACGATTTTTAAACATAACTAAATACCAATCATTTGAAAATTAACGAAAAGAATAAACTTAATAATCTTAATCTGAGTATTCTGAGTCACAATTGTGACAAATATAGGTTAGACCACCGTCTGTACATTCTTCATGAGCCCACATTTTACAAGTGGTACATTGGATCCATTTTTCTCGTGATCTGCTATCTGAATACGCTGACATGCATACTAGACAGAAGCACTCTTCTTCATCTGACGACGCTTCATTTTCTACGTTTTTCTTTTTTTCTTTTGTGTTTTTCATTTTACGTTTTCCACTATCCAACTGCTTCTTCTTTCCTCCATCCAGTTGTTTCTTAACTTGTTTAGCTTTTGTTCGTGCCAGTCTTGCCTCATGTTTCTTTCTTATATCCTCCTTCTCTGGTGTGTCAGTATAAATTGTTGACTTCCTGCCTTTCCTTCCTCTATTATTATTTTTCCTCGGAAGTGCTTTCGGAAATGGTCGTATTGTTTCCGGGGAGAATACATCAGAGGCAACAGCGATTGCTTGTGCACTTGTACTGGGTTTTGGTTCTTCAATGCTAATATTGATGTGATGTCTGGGTGGTGTTAGAATCACCATATCTACCGACGATGGTACATTTAGCACAGAAGGCGATAGTGGCGGCGTTTCTTCTCCAGGTGGGTAGGATGGTATCAGTACAGTAACTGCTGCATCTGCTGCATTTTCATGATTTGGCCGATCAGTTACAGATAAAGGCTCTTGAGGTTGGCTATCAATAGATGCATTAATACCAGTAGGTGCTGGTGTGGTAATCGTTTCGGGATTTGGTCTATCAGTAACAAATGCAGGAGCAAAATCAAGCTCAGTAAATAGATTTCGATCATATGGGTAAGTTCCTGTTTTGCGAAAGCCAGATTGAATATTTGAGGACGTAAGCGCTATTGGCATGGCAGAAGCAACAATTCCTGGAATATCATAAATGGACATCGTCTTACCTGGGTGGTTTCGCATCCAAGCATCACACGTTGAATTGACGGCTTTCTTTAAGGGGCCATAAGCAGATCTGTCAAGCGGCTGAAGTTTATGTGTACAATGAGGTGGAAATGATAGTAAGATTATCCCATTGTTTTTGCAAAAGTCTAGAGAATTAATATGAATATGTGAAGAGTGATTATCGACCAGAAGTAACACCTTGTGGGACAAAGAAACACTTGTATGTTTTTTGAAATGTTCCAGGAATTGCATAAATGTATCATCCTGCATCCAGCCTGAAGGATTGGCAGCTCCAGCGGAGCCAATGGGTCCATCTCTAATAAAATGGTCTTGGAATCGAGCTCGCGGGAAAACAAAGAATGGCGGAATAACGTTTCCGATGGCATTCGCCGCAAAGGCTACTGTGACCAAAGTACCCCTTTCTGCTGAAGTGACTGAACCCACTTGCCGAGCACCACGTCTAGCCACCACTCTGTCTGGTTTCTGCACAGTAGTTATGCCTGTTTCATCCATATTGTATATGTTTTGAGGTTCAAACTTATGACGGTCCATGACAATAGTTAAATTGTCATAGAAAGCATCGACATTAGTTTTGTTAAAACTAGTCGCCCTGGAGAGACTTGTTGCTTGTGCTGCTCGAACAGACAGTTCAGGATTTCTTTTCATAAACATTCGAAACCATTCTTCACCTGCTAACTTTTGGTCATCCCACTTTCGAGGTCGTGGTAAATTATATGAAACTGAAAGTTCATAGGCTAATTTTCTTACCTCCATCTTTGGTAAACCAAAATATATATCTGCGCATTGAATCAAGTACTTAGATAGACGTCGTTCTTGCTCCTCATTAAAAACTCGGTTATGGGCTCTATATCCAATAAGTTGACTAAGTTCCTTACTAGAAGCATCTCGCTTTTGAATGTATCTTCTGAGGGTACAGTAGTTTACTCCATGTTTTTCTGCCGCTTTTCGCAAGGAATATCCTCCTTTTACCTCTTCATAAGCAGCGCTATACTTTGATGTGTCTGTTTCACCTCTTGTAGTCTTTCTTACGCGTACTCTCGGCATCTAAAAACAACAATAAGGTATTAAAAAAATGTTTCAACCGTACCCAAAAAAATCGTTTCAACTGTACCCAATACCTATTTTAAATAAAAAGACGTTATATTTTTTGTTACAACAATGACATGTACAAACAAGTCACAGTTTCATATTCTACAAGCTTCATACTAAACACTAACACACACTCAATACCGTCACTTAAATAGAAACGAAAATAATTGCAAAACTATTTGAGTAAAAATACTTACTTTTGGTAAAAAAAATATAATAGGGTCCCTTAAAAATGACCAGAGCGCGCGGAGAGCGACGAAACACTGAGGCTCGTGCTCACGCGGGCTGCCTGCTTCTTTCTCCCCTTGGACCCCACCTCACCCCGCTAACAGTTTGCGAGATATTGGAGTTGTTTCAACCGTCCTTAGTTTCAACCGTACCCAGTCTCCCCTAATAAAAACCACGCGATTCAAACCGAAAAATGTCTTTAATTTCAAGTATTTTATATCACAAGCCAATAATAGTTGCTTAGCTTACGACTAGAGGGCGATAACTGCATTAGATTGCAATATCTAAAATCGTACAATTTCAATATAAAATCGCACCAGTTTGTAAGGAGCTTATTTCTTTAGCATTCTAGAAGCTGAACGAAAGTAAGGAAGAACTTAAACCCGATTTCCTGATCCCATCTTCAGACAATTTAATCTAGCTTATTCGTTACTCCGACCGAATTGAAAACAAACTTTTTCTAGTCCGTACTGAAAGTATTTCTTGGTGAAATCCCTCGGAAGGCGAGGTAAAACAATGTGTCGAGGGTAAAATTCGCCTGAGGCCCCGCCTAATGTAATATGTATCAGCTCTCAAGTAGCCCAACTACTAAACCGAGATAGAAGCTTGAAAAAGTCGCTTTTGTATTTCTGAACTTGATAGATGGCTTTGCAAAGAATTTCCACTTAAATGGAAAATAGATAAGCGTTAAAATAACTAATTAGTATTTCATATGTATGGTTTAGGTATTAGGTATTACATGCCCCTAGGAATTACCCAGTGTCAGCCAAGTAATCAACACAAATATTATAAAGAGGAATGATTTGTGTGTGTGTGTGTGCGCGCGTGTGTCATGTATTTGTAATGTATAAACTCAAAAACTACTGAACTGATTTCAAAAATTCTATCACCAAAAGAAAGCTAAATTATTGAGGAGTAACATAGGCTACTTTTGCTCCTGATATTCTCACAGGATCGGAACTAACGCAGGTGAAACCGCGTGACGTAGCTAGTTTATAATAATCGCAAGGTATTTGCAGAAAACGAAACATAGTCAAGTCGTCATAATTATTTAGTTATATCAAGGGATGGTTCAAGTAAAAATTTATCTCGCAGCCGGATAAATACGGCGACTATCTACATTAATTTCCATACTTAAATCTAAGTATAAGAAGTTTGCCAAACCTACTCTTTTGGGGATTTAGAAGGAAAAAGAAAAGATCGTGTTTAGGTAGTGTTTAGCACTAATTTTCATTTTCACTTCACTTCACTGTCACGAAACTAACAATGTCAGAACATTGATTGATGCCACCTTCGATCATATATAAACTATAGATGCACCGGGACCGTGTATCTATAGTTTATATATGATAGAAGGATGCCACAACAATTATTTATACACGCATTTTAACTGTACTCTCTCTCTTCTGAGTCGTCATCTTCATTTGCTGAAGGTCGTGTCTAGGATGAATTGTCGATCACTCGGTGCACCATGCTCTTCCACGATTTTCTGTCCTCGGCGGCCTTAAAAGCTTTGGCTATTGGTAGCCCAGTCCGGTCTTCACCAAGTCTGACCAACGGGTGGGTGAGCGACCGCGTGATCTTTTCCCATCAATCTGGCCAACAACCATGAGCTTCTCGAGGCTATTAGGGTTTCTACGGGCGACGTGTCCGAAATACCCGAGAATTCTTTGTAAGCAAAGAGTGGAAAGCCTAACTGTACAGCACTACATTTAGTCAACGCTTTTTTACATGAGATAGGCTTGCATTTGACCACACCTAACTTGTCAGGAAGAGACGATTAAGTCAACGCTTGCCTAAAAGAAACGTATAAGGTGTACTGGGGTAACTCTGAAAGTGGGGTAAATACGGAATAGACCTTTAGTCAGAGTGATATTAAATCCATTTTTAAATAAATTTGGATTTACCCCACTGAATAAGTATATCAGATTTACCCCACTATACCTTACCGCAAAAATTTCATAAAATTACTTAGAAAACAATCTAATAATATAGGTAGGAGGGACTGAAAAATAGGTAAATTTACCTACTTGTAAAACCTCGAGTTGCTAAGCACCCCGGCAACCGGTACTTAAACATTTTACGGCAACATTGCAATCGAGTTTAGGTAAAATTGGCTTTTACTACGTTGCACTTGGCTCGAACCTCTCGAATACCAAACTAGAAAAAAACGATTTCCCGATGTGTCTCGTGTTTATAAAGTTTTACTCTGGTCTAGACACATATTTCTTAACAGAATAGTTTTAATTTGAATAATATTTCAGCGACGCAATGTTTGTTTCTTATACGTGACTGCTACAATAAAGTATATTAAAATTTATTTAATATTTGTTTCATGTAAATTTATTTAATAACGCTTTTTATAGTATTTTAATGCTGTTATTTATCGTTAATGTGGTGTCAAGTTTAGTGTTCTTTGATGTTACATAAAACTATTTTTGCATAATTTTGTAGTTTCCCTGGTCTTAATCGCGGGATTTTTTTTACGCCAGTCCCCTCACTCCCTCACGACTAAGAACATTGTAACATGGTTGAAAAGTCGAGGTGAGATAATTAAAAAGTAAACATCACGCGATTAAGACCTGGAAATTACGAGTTCCAATCGTGTTAGTTTAAAACTTATTTTCCTAATTTTCCAAAATGAAGTTTTTTTGCATGTTTTTGTGATTGCATCTCTATTTGTGTTGTTTTGTTTCTTTGCATGCAATCCTCAATTTTGTATGTGGTCTATTTATGTATTCTGTGATGTGGTCATAGTATTTTAATATGATAGGTACCTTTTTTTTGTAAAAGTAGACGAGTACCTAATTGCTTACAAACAACCCTGTATGTTATTAACTTATTTATTTACCAGTTATTTAACTACGTCCTACTTTGTGGTCAAGTTTGTGTATCTACTAAGATCTTGCTTACGTCGTCCATGCGACCACTATCCTTATCGGCAATTTATATAGTGCAGTAAAGATAAGAGTTTACAGGCACTCTACCCTACACATAAATTAAGTGAACTCCAGGACACTTAGATCTTCTATCGTACTCTATAATATATATTATTATTGGCTTAAAATGTAGAAGTTTTACTGCTAATCTATACTAATATTATAAAGAGGTAACGTTGGTAATTTGTATGTATATATAGGGGGTAATCTCCGAAACCACTGAACCGATTTCAAAAATATTAATTTACGAATAGAAAGCTACATTTTCGAGGAGTAGCATAGAATCCCGATAATCCCATAGGATCGGGACTTACGCGGGTGAAACCGGGGTGCCGAATATAGTCCAATGTATGACTACTTTTGCAAATATTCAAGACTCAAACCCTCGAACAAACGTTCATGTTCAGTTAGTAAGGTGGAAACCCCTAATTTTCGTTTCTACAAACTGAATCTTCCATTTTAGATCATCAGGCAATATATCTAGGTTCATCAGCATAAAGTGAACTGGGTTAGTGTTCATTATACCCATTTAGTGTACCTAAATTAGGGCAGAGGGCTAAAACGGCGGCCTCTGTTGCGAGGCTTTTGGCATCGAAATGTGATCGAGGTAGAGCGTTTGGTGCCAAATTGCATTGCATTCCACTCTTATCGTGTGGATTACATACATTGTGTGTGCCTAATGTTATAAATGAACAAATAGGGAATTTCGGACTTCTACAATTAATAATTTGCTTTTTGATATTATTATATTATATTACATGTTTGAGCTAATAGGTGTTAATTTTATTATACTTGATTTCGGTTTTACTTATAGCACCTATGTGGAAACTAACTCACTTTTCGGTTTTAATCGCATCGGTGTTTGTTTCTTTTAGCATTGCTTCAATGCTCAACGTGCTCAATCGTTGTCTAATCTAAAAGAAAATACCTGTAAAGGTCTCGAGAAGTTGAGCATTGAAAAATGAGTTTAATTTCAATCCAACATCGCGAAAACAGAAAAATCTATGTTTGTATATAACATAGGTACCTAGGCTATGTTCTAGATTAGAAGAATCTTAGACATTATCGTATTTAATGAAGCAAATGATTGAAGTCACAATTACAGAGATTTTAAAATCTGTAACATAATTAATGTTATATTTACATACAATCTGCTAAATAGAGTCAGCGCGAGCGGTGCGCACTGTAATTAATATATAGTAGGTAAAGTCTGGGGTTGTAAGATGTGATTAATTATACCAAAGGTTTCATTACGACGTATAACTATTAAATAGGTAACTAGGCATCTTATTCTACAACTGAAATGTCTCAACTATGCCTTAGCTCTGTTATTTTTTTTAAATAGTTCAACATTTTTAAGATACCTATTTGCAAAGTTTCGCTAAAACTTTAAAGTGTTAGTGATTTCTTGCAGTAATTCATCAACAATTGCTGACCTGTTTTTGGAAAAAATTGAAGAAATGTGGCATACCTACTTCAGACACAGGTCTCAAGTATGCCTCAGCACTTAAATTTTTTGCATAGCACAAGCAATTTTATGCACAGCACAGGCTTGAGACATTTTGGTTGTTACATTACGGGTCGGTTGTAAGATAAGTTCATTAAAAGTCTATGATCGTGAAGATATTATAGCACAAATAGGTACCTATTTGATTTACCTACTCGTACTAACTACCTATAAAAAAATAAAAATAAGAATACATAAACTGTATCTTTGAACCCGTGGAAATCATGAAAACCGCTACCGCACAAAATGACTCGGGGTTAGGCTTCTTGGCAACTGCATGAAAAGTTTAAGGAAAATGTAAGGAAATATAAAAAAGACAAAATACGTTTATTATAAGTAGGTATATAGTACATCTACGCTAGATATCCTCTATCTCACAATTTAAATTTGAATATAGACGAGCTTTTGCGACGGGCCTTGATTTGCTAAGATTTTTTTCAGCGACATTTTATTTTTAAGTCATATTACGCTGGGGATTTTTTTTCTACTCAGATATGTATTTTCTTATTTGACCCAGACATGACTACCATGCTCTATCTGCCTTTTCATCGTGTTGAGATAAAAACTTTAATTTCGTATTACCCGACTGCCGAAGGAGGGTTATGTTTTATTTTATTGTAGACTATTATTTGACACATCTTAAACTTTTTAATTTTATTGCTCCAGGCAAAGTAGTAAAACTGTTCTAGTCGAAAAAAAAACAAACAGGAAGCATAGTAATTAATTTACCGTGTCAGGAAGGTTCCAGTGTGGCTTTATAATTAGTGCAATCGCCCGGCAAGCGAGGGGCACGGGTTCAAACCCTGTTACGGTAGGATTTTCGATGATGCATTTTTCCTTGCAAAATGTTTCTACATCTTAAACTTTAAAATTCACTAGGAATTTCCATAAATAGAAACACTAATGCATTTGGTACAACAACAGAGCCCAGCTCTACCGGGATTAAAATCAAATCCCTATCTCCCATGTTGCATTCGGAACGCAAACAATACATTAAAATTTTGCTGCATGTTATTTTTCAAAAGTTGTGGCTTTTTCCAGGCCAGGGCGCTTAAGGGATCCGATGACTTGGAAAGCATTGGGCTCCTCGCTCGATTTACACTCTAAATTGATTTTTATATGGGAACGCGACGCTTCCAAGCTGGGATACGAAAAATAGTTTTTCTATTGATTTTTTTGGTTGCTTAAGGATGTACCTACCTACTAGTATTAGTACCTATCTGCAACTTACGATTGATTTTAAGGTTTCTTAGTCAACAAGAAGAACAATAGTTTCTATTATAGTTTCGTCACTTCCGTCCGTCTGTCTGTTCGCAGCTTATGATTTTTAAATAAGTATAAAGTTGGATTTCATTTAGGTTGGTAGGTACATATATGTTGCAGTCAACAAAACTTGAAAGTCAAAAGTTTTTACCAAGTTTGACCTAGCGAGATGGTCACAAGTAGTGTTCCAACCTGTTCGAACCAATGAAACATTGAAAACGAATGGTATGATCATAGTCACTACCCTTAACCTTAAAAATAATTATACCTATCGGTATTCTCTAATAAAGTGTTTTTGTAAGCATCTAAGTTATATTTTCATTTTATTTTTAACAAATATTGTTATATAAGTTAATACCTGTTTTATTAACAATATTTATCTAGGTACTTATATAAGAGTAGGATAATAATGTAGTTGGTTTTATACTTAGGAATTTTGTTTACTTGCACAATTTTCAATGAGGCAAGCAAAGCTGGATCAAGTTTCGCCATTTAAAATGTGACGACCAAAGTAGGCTATACCTACCTTGTCCTAACTAACTCAAGCCCAAAAGAAATCTGCAGTTGATAGAATTCCAACGACTAGTGTACATGTAGGGTAGGTACATATATAATATACTGGGAAATAAAACTCAATTCTATCATTGTTTTATCCATAAATATAGAATAGTTATATTTATTATCCAAATCAATTTAGGTAGGTACTTACCTAATTATTACCTCTGTCTCATACTCCAAAGAATGTAACTCCAGTTCCTTCAGTAATTCAAAAGCTATTTTGCTCCACGACATCGATGAAACTGAACATTTTTCCGAAAAATGTTGAGCATATAATTGAGGGTCGACACCCCAGGGCGTCCCAGCGTAACATATCGAATATTTCTCGAGTTAGGCCCCATAGGACTCGGAAATACAATAAATCATAAGGCCATTGTCGCGTGGGGCCAATCGACGCCGACGTTGATTTTTCTTCAACCTCGTGTTGTATGTACTTGTATTTTTGTGTCTTTATGTAGTAGGTAGGTAAGTATAGGTACTTTTTTATTTGTGTTCATCGCTTTCTTATATTTATGTTCTATATTTGGGCTTGTGATGAGTGAGCGAGATTTCGTCGTAAGAAATGTTATTGTTTGTTCTTGTTCCATTTATCTTTAGTTTCTTATTGGAATGTTTCTCGTAATTTTTGGACGTTTTCTTACTAATTTGATTCATTACTGCTTGTTCGTTGAACTAGAAGATCTTAGATAAACGAACGGAATTGGTACGGTCGGAAAAGTTAGGTCTAACTTCGAAATTGAAATAGAATTCCTAAGTCTAAGCACCCAGTCACTTAGGTATCTACTACATAGACACATATTATTCCAACAGACCGAAACTAACCTATCTATACTTAGTATATTTTATTTGTTACAGAACTGACTGAACTTTTGTGGTTGCCCATTCATACTTCAGCTACCCTATAACGAATCTGGTTGAAGATAATTTAACCTAATCGGAATCTGGCAACTATTAAAAGTTACCTTTGTCTTCAACTGAAAAACGAAATTGGAATGGAAATAATACTCGAATTTGGATTATTGTAAAAATTGTGATATATTTTTGTTAAACTATGAATATTTAACTGTACAAAATACATGGTGTTTCTAATTTACAATTAATATTAAGTAACAAAATAATAATTAATCAATTATACATAATATTCCAAAATATAACATAACATTATTCAATGGCCGGCGACGATCGGTCGTTTGTTAGCGCCTTCCTTAGCTTCACCGTTGCGAATTGTTGAGGCCTGGAAAATAAATTCACCATCAGTAATCAACATATTCAGAGAATGCCGTAAGGGGCCTCTGGAGGTTAAATTTTCCATACAAACATTCTACCAAAATAATTTACATAATGTGATCTATCTTGGCTCCTTATTTTATGGGATTATTCGGAATAAGAAAGTGTTTATTTAGGTTTCTAAACCGAAACGAAAAGTAAGCTTCCCAAACAAAATTATTTAGTTTCAGGCGAATCATTTACCTACAAAAATAAACTGTCTAAATCCAACTAACCTTATTTCGTAAGGTGGTTTTTTCAAATACAATTAGAGTACAATTTTAGATATTCGCCAAATCACAGTAGGCTCCTGTGGCGTCTTACTGCTTAACCCCTCTAAGAAATCACGTACAATGGCCCAATTGTGGGGCTAAGTGCGAAAAAGACCCAGCGAAACTAACTAACTCTCATAGTGGAAACACACATAATAATATGACAAATATCACATGCACCATCTAAATTTCATATCTCTAAGACCAGCGGTTTAGGATATGCGTTGATATATAGTTCAGGCAGTCAGTCAAGACTTTGAATTTAATGTATATTTTACGAAATTACAAAATCATTCCCAAAAAAATCCTAAAAACTAGTAAGTAACTAAGTCGTAAAGTAAGTGCGACTACCAACAAATAAACTAATAAAAACAAAAAATAAAAAAGCTTACGAAACACACCTCTCTTAAAATTATTTGTATACTCTCTCCGTTTGCTCTCGCCCCCACAAATCATACCACGGTCCGAAAGTATGACCATCTTCAGGTAATTCATTCGCTTCCATTGGCTTCTTCAGTAACTTCGTCCGAGGAAGTAACTGTGGTCTCTGTTGTTTTAACGCCTCGTTAAATTTCTGGTCATCAGATTCGCTGTAAGGCGGCTCACTTCTCCTATCAACATAACGTCTCGCCTCAAGCCTTGCTTCTTCCTGTCGTATTTTAGATTTCTCAGCCTTTTTCGAATCTGTTTCATAATCGTATCGAGAAACGCGTCGCTCTTGGTCGCTGAAATATGAAATATTTGTTTCGTAGTATCTCTCTTCTCTCCGACCATTGTGGGGTAATGAGCTGTCATCGTAACTTCTGTTGGTTCTATTCCTTCTTCCTTCTCTAGTTTTGGTATCGAATTCTTTTCTTGTTTGACGTCTGTCGAGAGAATAGTCGATTCTTGGTTCTCTATCGGTCTGTCTCTCATAGGACCTGCTGTCTTTCTTTTGGTTCCTCATTTCAGCTTGCGGATACTCCCTCTTGAGGTTTCTATTATTCTCCACATGGTTTTGCTGCCTATTTTTAGTATCGTCTGGTGAGCGTTTTTTGTACTTTAAGGTTCCTTCATCATGCCCGTTATAAGCATCTTCGCTGTGAATATTATTATTGTTTCTCTCTGCTGAGTTTCCATAGCGGTCAGTGTTTTCTTCATTGTCTTTGTACTTTAAGGTCTCTGAAGAAGCTGAAAATGTTTTGATTTCTTTTGAGTTGTCTTTAAAAGTTTTGAATTCCATTGTCTTAGGAGGACTGCGCTCATGCGATGGGCTCTTTGCTTTTTCTGACGTCATTGTTGCTCGGACGTGAGGTTTAATCGGCGTTACTTCAATTTCTTCAAATTCTGGCATATACGCATTTTCTTTTCGTTGTTTAACATCGGTGTCCATCATTGCTTGTTTTCGACGTCTGTCTAGTTCTTGCTGCTTCTTCAGCGTCATGTGATCATCGACAATAATACAGTCGTATGGATCTGTACTTGAAGCAACTGAATTAACCTCTGAACTGCTATCGTTGTCGTACCTTTGCAATATTTCTCTGCGTTTTACAGTTTTCATAACAAAACCTTCACCAGTTTCGTCATTGTAAAAGCTGTTTTCGAAGTTAGTTTTTATAGTGCTTGTATTGGTAAGGTCTGAATGACGTGATTCGATGCGTGCTGAAAAATCTTCTTGTTTTTCTTCTGCGATTGCCTTTTCTGAAAGGCTCTTCCTGTTCATTGGATTTTGAGGATAACCTTCAACGCTCTTGCGACCATCTTTACGTTCTTCATTTTGTATGGAGGTCAGACTTTTGGCTTGTCGAATACCACCGTTGGGCACTTTCATTTCTTTTCTGTCAATAGTCTCTTTTTGACGAGTTGGGACAGCTTCAGGTTGAGGTGATTTTTCAGTAGTTGATGGTTTGCGGGCATCGGGTACTTCAGGGGCAGGTCTTAGTTCTTTTCTGAGTTTTCCAAAGAACTTCTTTTTGTACTCAGGTACGGTATCGACTATGTCTCTATGTTGCCAAAGGGACATTCCCTCCATTATCTCTTCGGAAGTAGTACGACCAAACTTCCAAAATGATTTAGTTCTTTTAACTCTTTGGGTCTCTTTATCCATGTCAAGCATATTACGAAGAATTAGTTGTTGATCATCGGTTAGGTAACCGTTTGAGTTTGGAGGTTTAGGACCACGTCTCAAGCTTTGAGTTTTTAGCATGTATGCTTTATGATCGTTGATTTGTTGAGCTGATTTACTACAAACATAAAAACATAAATAAATAAAATGTCTACTACATCACAACACAAACTACAGGAAAGAATAAGTAAAAAAATAGCAACACAAATATGTAAGCGTCTAAATGGAGAAAATAATAATGGTAAGTAAAACACAGGCAAAATTAGTAGATAGCCTAATTGATAATCCTACCTGATTGGCACACGAAGCCTTTGAGCTTCTTCGTCGCTGTAATCCACGTCAGGCTGCGGAGGAGGTTCATTAGAGAACCCAGAATCGTTGGAACTGTGAAGTGAGACATTTCCAACAGCACCTACTGCTGAGACAACTGTTTTGGCAGGACCGGCTTTGTTTTGGGTCATCTAAAAAGAAGCAAAAATAAATTGAAATGAAGAGAGACCGTGGCATATGTAGGAACGCAATTAGAGGATATACTCGCAACAGGGCTTAGGGAACACTTGTTATATAAAATTACCTGAGAACGCATCGGCAACGTCTGTGGTCCAAAGCTTCGGGTTTCAATAACAGCATGTGTAGTGAAACTGGCAGATGATGTAGAGGTCTTAATGGGTCCAACGGTTGGTTGCGCTGGAGTTGATGCATGGAATGTGGCGCTCGTTGAAGAACTGAGACCGCTCGGTGATGGAGCTGGTAAAGTTGGTGGCAGCCCGGGCGATCCGTTGCCAAGACGACCCTGTTAGAAAATAAGCATCAAGATCAAGTCATTACCTTTTTAGAGATATTGTAAAGAATGGGGTTTGGTTGATTTCTACATCATGTAGCTCTACATTATAACTACACGTAGAGCAAGATTTTACTAACTTTCACCGACTTTGGGATCGAAGACATTAATCTTGGACATAATATTTAGTTTTAAATAGTTTGTTTATGATAAAGTTTGCAAATTACAAAAAAATACAATCATCTAAAATATTTCCAAAATGTAGAAATACACTTATCATCATTTGCGATACCCATACATTTTTTAAACCTGTCTGTCTGCCTATTGTCTAAATCTAGAGACTCAATTACGACAAAATCGTATGAAACATTGATCAAATAACACAGTCTTAGCGATCCCTGGAATTTATTTTTTAACCAAGCCTGTGGCAAGCTAGTCTAAAATGTTAGATTATGACTGAGGCAAAGCTCTTAATTTATCTAAAGTAGAATTACCTTATTAACATGATGTGCGGTAACCGTATCTCCAAACATGCGAGCCGGCGGGTGATGAGTATGGATGGTGGCTGTAGTTGGCTGCGCGTGCGTCAGCGGCGCCGGCGGTGGCGCCTCGCTCGGCGTCTGCGCCATGCTCCAGCGGGCAGGAGACGTTGTACTAGAAACAGTTATAGATACATAGATAAATACTTTTTGTACCAAAATACAGAAATATTACAAGGATAAATTTAACTGTATACAGGATGTTTCGACGAGGAGGTATTAAGCCGAAAGGGGGTTGTTCTGGAGGTCTAGGCGAACAACTTTTATTCTACGACTTTTGGAAATTTGAACTTTTTTTTCGAAAATTTTAAAGTGGTATCACTAAAAAAACCAGCTGTTTTTGTAAAAAAAAGGCAATTAATGTTTAGATTGTAGTGGTCCAAACTAAATAAAAGGGCACCTTAAGGCCAATGACCTCAAACTCTAAAAAACATGATTTTCATGCAAACTTTAAACTCAAAATTTTCGAAAACTACTTCGAATTTTCAAAACTTGTAGAACAAAAGTTGTTCACCTAGACCTCTAGAACAATCCCCTTTCGGCGTAATACCCTCTCCTCCCTACAGACGTTTGGACCTTCTCATATTATATTATTGGAGCAAGTATATATTAAAAATACACAGGTCACGCTGTATTTTTATACCCCAAATTACACAAGGTACACATACCCAAATTGCTTTAATGTAGGTACCTACATATAGACCAACATTTTTAACAAATTAAATTTCGAAATTTATATGAAATTGCAATATTTCACTTTAATTATAGGTTGAGTTACCTACATAGTCATGTAGGTCAAGATTATCTGATTTGAAACTCATACGACAGAGTAGTTGTGAACGTGAAGTTGTTGAGTGTCAGTAGAGCAAAATAAGTGTAATTTTATCACAATTACAATAAACCGATAATAATCAAAGTCATGCCATATACGATAGTTTTACACTTTTTAAACTTACACGATTTCCGTCCATCATTATTATTTATTAGACACGGGTCATACCGGCCGTGGTCCCGAGAAGACGAGAAGACAGTCGGTCAGTCTTCTCGAGACCACGGCCGGTATAAAGCGTTTGCCGAAACGTAGAGGTACCTAATTAAAAACAATGATTATCTATAACGTGATCTAGACCCACGTCTAATAATTACGATAGTTTTGTTTCGTGACATATAGTCGTATATACTATCCATGTAACGATTAAATACCAAGACATATTTTTTTATAGCTAACAACTTTGTTATTCGCAGTCACGATTTTAGACAATTTAATTTTTTGCTAGTACCAAAAATATTTGGACCGTTAAAATGCATAATATGATTTAAACAGCTCAACGTAGCAAAAAATGCGGTGAGATATTTCGTTGGCTTTACATAATCGAATTGTTTCTTTTAAAATTACATAGTTAAGTTATGAAAAATGTAGTTTGAGTAGGTAGGTTAGTTTATTACCAGTTTCGTCATAAACAATTATATAATCCGAATATGTACAGGATAGTGTATTGACAACCATGGACATTATGGGCATTAGCAATGCCCGAAAATGGTTTCTAAACCTTAAAATATTTTTTACCTTATTGCTAAAAAACAGTTTCCATGAATTCTCATTAAGGTAATGATTTAGCTATTTTTACCTTAATGAGAATGGACATGAGTTTAATTGCATTTGAAAATTATCTCGTCGACTATATCAGTACCATAGGAGGTATACACAAAATGTCATACACAACATTATCATCGTTCGGGACAGGCTCGGTATATGCAAGAGTGAACCATCCAGCGTTATATGTGCCCATTTTCTACCCGTATTGCCACCCCTTGGTCCTCTCGCCCAGTAAAGCATTGTTGGACGCTGCGTAGGGGAAAGGTTTCATTCCACTAACTTACCCATTATCATCGTTCGGGACAGGTTCGGTATATGCAAGAGGGAACCATCCAGCGTGATGTGTGCGCATATTCTCCCCATATTGCCATCCCTTGGTCCTCTCGCCCAGTAAAGCCAGGATATCTCCTTGTTGGAAGCTCAGTTGGTTGTCTCCGGCTGCGGCGTAGGCGTAGAGAGCTCGAGCTAGTGGAGGGTCTCGGGATGTTTGAGTTGGTGGAGCCAGGGATGATGGGCGGGTTGCTGTGCGTGTGTCTGGGTCCGGCCCTGTAACATAACGTTGTGATAAGTGTTGCAGAACCTTGTGTTAGAGTCATTTAGACCTGAACTAAACAACTGGACTTATAATCTATACTAATATTATAAAGAGGTAACGTTGGTAACATGTATGTATGTATGTATGTATGTATGTATGTATGTATGTATGTATATTGGGGGTAATCTCCGAAACTACTGGACCGATTTCAAAAATTCTCACCATTAGAAAGCTACATTCACCCTGAGTAACATAGGCCACTTTTGATCCCGATATTCCCACGGGATCGGGACATACGCGGGTGAAACCGCGGGAATCTGCTAGTAATTAATATTTGTACTACAGGGGTAATGTAAAGAGTATTTTAATAAACTGGGACAAAGGGAAGAAATTCGAATTTGATACACTTGAAAAACCCAAAAAATAAACATGGTATGTTAAAGTTTAGTTTCACAAAAAAAAAAATTAAGACGAAAGGCATCTATCTCAAAATGTGGAGGACCGTCAGTTAAAACTTATTTATCACATTTAACTACCGGAAGCCTTAAGTTAATACTTACGAGTAAAAAGAAAAGCGGCTATTTTAAGTATTTACTGCTAATTGATACTGCCTTCGAGTTGATTATAATCTAATCAAGATAAGCTAATCAAGATTATATTATTATGCTAAACTTAGTCTTCGAGTTGAAATAGGGACAAGAGTTTATAGAGACAAGAAATTGTTATTGAAAATATTGAGATCGACTGTTGAGTAAAATGATTACGTGTCTGACAAAACACGAATCCTACGTGATTGATGAATTGTGTTTACGCATCAATCACCCAGAATTCATAACAAAAGTGTAGAGAAATACCTTGATCTCCATTTAACGAGCTAGCCTGAAGATTGAAGTCGGATTTGGCTCTTGACAATCCTTGTGTTGGCGAACCGAGGTCTCCAATAGACCTGACATCGAGACATGATGCATCCACAGACCGAGTCTTTCTCAAAGCTGAACCAACTGACGCGCGATCATCGTCATCACCAACTCGAGGACTAGCGTAAACGTCCTCATCACCCCAAAATGACACTTGCTGCAAATAAAATAACAAAGTGAATTTCTG
Organism: Idaea biselata; assembly: GCA_958496205.1. Lineage (NCBI taxonomy): Eukaryota > Metazoa > Arthropoda > Insecta > Lepidoptera > Geometridae > Idaea > Idaea biselata. The sequence continues at coordinate 6,852,951 of OY292401.1, read as the reverse complement.
TGGCGTGGATAGATGGCGTTTAAACGAGCCTTAATCGAAAACACAAACAAGGTAACAATACGGGTTCATAAATTCATCGAAGTGTGAGCTCGTGTGGAATAGACGTTGAGGTACAGACCCAAAGGCACGAGTTCAAGTCTCGACGCATGTAAATTTTTGAAGACGTATTTTCCTTATAATATTTTTAAACAAAATAATCCCAATTATCCTCTATCTAAACAATATGTTCAAATTGCCACCATTTTTTGCCAACACACTTAAGCCCCTACCAATTTATCAGATCATTTTGACAAAAAAAAAACAAACTTAAATGGGCAATACGCGATATAAGAGGCTATAAAATAATTTTACGTTAGTGGAGACAGATTTTTACGACGTAACACAATAGGAGCGTACGCTATTTTATTAGTTATGAAATATTTTGACTGGAAATGAAAAACTGTCACAAACTTTATAACGGTATACGTTTTCACGGGTTAAATGGGTTTGACGTCATCTTAATATTCTCAACAGTTGTTATGAGTTTGGTTTCTGACATGCCTAGTTATTTGTTGAAATTCTTATTCCCTGGTGTGAGGAAGTACGTGACCGTTATTTAAATTGCTAGATATACAGGGTGTTTCGAGGAGGGGGTATTAAGCCAAAAGGGGGTTGTTCTAAAGGTCTAGGCGAATAACTATTGAAAATTCGAAGTGGTTTTCGAAAATTTTGAGTTTTCAAAAGTTTACGTGAAAATCAGCTGTTTCTTAAAGTTTGAGGTTATTAGCCTTGAGGTGGGCACTACAATCTTAACATTTATTGCTTTTATTTACAAAAAACAGCTGGTTTTTTTTTCAAAAAATTTAATGGAAAAGTTTGAATTTCCAAAAGTCGAAAGTTTTTTGACTAGACTTTTAGCACAAGCCCCTTTGGGCTTAATACCCCCTCCTCGGAGCACATTGTATATACCTAAGTATTAGAATATCAATTTCATTTTGTAATGAGATAGAAGTTTATAGAGATTTAATAACAGGTGCAATATAATGGAAAGGTTATCCATTCTCTTTTTACCAATAACATCGATTGTATGTCATTGTTTCTGTAGGTGTACCTACATTATACAAAGCGAAATTAAACCTTCAATAATGAATAATAATTTAATACTTTCATATTAGTCGGCTTCATGAACATGAATTGAACGACATAAAATGAAACCTACCGTTTTATTTCATATCGCTTTTTGCCATAAACGTTTATATTAAACATACTTTAGTGAAATTATGTTTTGCGCCAGTCAAACGTCTATCATTTACCAAAGTGTGAAATTAAATAAATGATATCATTAATTCTTATATCTTAAATATTAGAAAGGATATATAAAGGAAAGATTTATTTGATTGTTTGTTTGTAACAAATAGGCTCCGAAAGTACGGGACCGATTTAAAAATAAAATTGTTTCAATATTCCTAAGGGATCGGGACTTACGCGGTTGAAACCGCGGGGCGCAGCTATTATAGTATTTTAACAATATTTTTAAATCAGTATGGAAGCAGTTCTTTACTCTTTGTCTTCCTAACTTGACATCAATATGAAAATATACCCACCCGTCCTATCCTTTTCCAACCTATGCTAATTTTCAGCTAAATTTATCAAACTGTTTGACCAAGAACAAATCTAGTTTCACTTTTATGCTATAACTTCATATTATAAAGAGGAATGATTTGGTTGGTGTTTTAGCCAACTAAATATAGTTACATTATGGACGTCTAACATAGGGTTAATTTGATCCCGATATTCCCAAGGGATCAGGACTTACGCGCGCAACCGCGGGACGCAGATAATTGTAAAGGATATACGAGTATCTATAATGTTGGAACGGTAAACGCAGGATCGGCCGGCCTAAGGTTGCTTAGGTGGATGGATGGAGTTACCCAAGACCTTAAAACACTTGGGCTGTACAGTCCTTTATTGATGATGATATTCTATATCTATAAAAGGCTTTGTAAGCCGCTGATAGTAGAAAGCTGAAATTTGGAGTTCTTTATATGATATTATAGGCATCCGATAAAAAAGGATTTTTGAAAATTCCCAGGGGATCGGGACTTATGCGGGTGAAACCGCGAAATACAGCTAGTGAGTATCTATAATGCTTACCCTCATCCTGCTAACAAACATGGCTTCAACATTGGGAGGCAGGTACTCTCTGGTACGGGATACTTCCAGCCATTCCTCAATTCCTGTGGTGTAGGCAGCCGAGCCAGCCGCGTGGTATGCGAGCCAATGTTTCGCGAGCGAACACTGCCGTTCTAGCACGAAGCCGTATCGACGGCGTTCTTGAGTCATTGCCTAGGGAGCACAAATAACAACTTAAACTATCAGGATGATTCTCTTGCCTTAAAGCAAAGTTTACACGAAGCCAACAATGGTTGCCAATAAGACTGGCAGCCAGTACTGGCTTGGTATTTTCCGTGTGTAAACAGTTTTTCAAGCCAAGCCAGCGCTGGCTGCCAACGCTGAATAGAGAATAGAGAGTCGGTCTATATAACAGGGGCCAAGCCAACGCTGACTTGTCTGCAGGACTGGCGTTAGCATTACTGACTTCGTATGAACTCTGCTTAAAAGAAAAGAAAGGAAGTCATTGCCTTTATTTACTTTTTTTCTTAAAATTTGCAGTTCTTTGTTTACATTTTTGATCGAAGTTTCTGAAATAGAGTACACTCTTTCACGTAAAAACTACTGAACCGATTGCGATGAAACTTGGAATATATGTAGATAGCTGGACACCTAGAATAACACATAGGCTACTTTTTATCCCGTAATTCCCGCGGGATCGGGACTTACGCGGGTGAAACCGCGGGGCGCAGCTAGTATAATATAAATTATTAATGCTTACTAACTAATAACTTACAGTTTTCAAACTTTGCTCACAAAAAGCATCAAGTTTTGTTTTCTCTTCTTCTAATATTTGCATATTCTGAAAGTGAAACGAACCGCATTAGTTTACTGTACAGTTTATGGATATGGGCGAAAATTTTACTCAAATTGTGTTTTTGGGATTCTGTGTCAGACCTTCATTTCCTTATCCATGGCTGAACCGACTTTCGTAACATTTGTCTTCTTTTTGCGTTGCTTCTTAATTGTGGCTGCAGCCTTGCTGTAGCTCTCTGATCGCAGCTTGTGTTGTTGCAGAAACCGTTTTTGTTCAGACTGGAATATAAAAGAAACCTTTAATTTTTTTTGGTTATTTTATTATTATTTTTTTCGTTTTTAAATGGCTTTAATTTGTATGAGTGACTTTTAATTTTAAGTTTTTTTTATTATTCAATGTTTATTGTTTTAATAAACTATAGTAGTGGATATAATAATACCATTACTGGTTGTGGTTGGTTTGGTTGTAAGAGTTGTCACCACTGAAATGAAACTATACAAGTACGCTGGAATTGCTATACCATACAAAATGACATTAGTTCTTTGTGCCGATTTGATTTGCACCATGTTGCGCTGTTTTCGCGCGTTTTCTATTGAAAGTGATGGTGACCGTCTCCGGAACTATAAGTTCCATGGACGGTCACCATCACTTTCAATAAATAAGCACAAAGTTAAGTGCGAATCCTCCTGTCCATATATTCAGGTCAGTGGTTGTAACTAAATAAATAAAAGTATTTTTTGGGGTTATATAACTATCCTTCGGCAATCGGATTAATACATTTTATTTTTTGACTACTACTTGACGTTTTAGTACTTTGTACTAAACATTTTTTTCTTTAGTAAGATGTGTCGAATCATATTCTTCAATTAAAAAACGAAGTATAGAGATACACTTCAATATTTTTTTTCCTTATACGCTCCAAAAGTTTCAATAAAGCACTGTCAACATAGAAGGAAATGACAAAATAAACAACGAAAAACTTTATCTGGGATTTACGCAAAGTTTTTATAAAACTCTTTTTCACCTTGCGAACGTTAAGCTTACTCTAGTTCCCAGTAAACAAGCCTGGGAACAAGGGACTCGCATAAAAGATTATGAAAGGGAAAAATCTTATCGACTGACCTGTACTACTTTCGTATCTTTCTCAAGATTAGTTTCCAAGGGGACCAGTAAATCTACGTAGAACGCCTTTAACTGAAACAAACAAATAACATGTCGAGTATTGGACAGGTACGAAGTTGTATTACTACTATGGGATCAAGAGTAAACATAAACTCAATCATTTGCTTTAGGATAGTAGATTTATAAGAATATCTGTTTGGGTTAGAGACACAGCTGGTGTACTGAATTAAATTAGAAATAATTCCACGAAGGCAGGTTCTTGGTAAATACCTTGGGCGGTAAGGGCACAGAATGTGTTAAGTCACCAGTACCCATTTATTATGTTTCAAAATCTCAGATCAAAAATGTAAACAATAAACCCATACGTTTATTTAAAAGCGATAGCTCTTTATTTACTTTTTCCTTTAAAATTGATAGTTCTTTGTTTATAATTTTGATCTTAGTTTCTGAAATTATGTTAGGTAATCTACAATGTAAATGTGTTTGATTTACAGAAGTTAAATCGATAAGTATTATTTCTCGTCTAGATTGAACTGAGTGCAATGAATGTCGTAAATATTTATTTATAAGGTACCTACCGACGTCAAATCATATCAAAACAATAAACATGGCAATACCTACAATCAATTAAATCACAATAAAAGAGAGACTGAGTTCTTGCTAAATGGCAGTGTAATATAAAAATCCGACTTACGATATTCATCTGTTGATCTTGAATCTCTCGGTAAACCTCTACGACCTTCATCAGAGCGGTTCCTGTGAACAAACAGGTCAGTAGGTTTACGAACTCTGAAGACTGGAAACACTGCATCTATGCTGAGACATCGGATCATTAATTGCAGATAGAGAGTTGGGTGTGTATGGGGCCCGGGTGTGTATGGGGCCCACTAAGATCGTTGGGCCCAAGCCAACCTCACCTGCTAGCCGGTGCACCTGCTGAAAAACGGACGAGGCTCTGGCGCAGACTTTCCCTTCGGGGTTGGGAGGTCAGACGGCAGTCGCTCCCGTGAAAGTCGAAATTTGCCAAATCTTTATGGAAAGTAGTAAAAGAGTTTATGGCCACAGGGATAGGGCGCCGCCGCATAACGGCGCGCAGGAGTTTCGCCCGAATCCTGTGGCAAGTGGACTAGGGCTACCGTGCCACGGGCGGGCACGGTTAAAGACGCGAGCCCCGAAACTCCGCTTCGCAACGTGGAACATTGGCACGCTAACCGGACGCGCGAGGGAGCTAGCCGACGTACTTTCCAGGCGGAAGGTGGCCGTGGCGTTCCTGCAGGAGACTCGATGGAAAGGCAGCAGATCCCGGCTCATTGGGAATGGCTACAAGCTGATCTACACGGGTGCACCTGGTGGAGAGAACGGGGTGGCTGTGGTGCTCGCTGAGGGGTTGCATGACGATATCTTGGAGGTGAATCGCTTTAGCGACCGACTTATGTGCGTGAAGGTGCTTATTGGGGGGGTTCCTACTCACCTAGTAAGTGCTTACGCGCCACAGGTCGGTTGTAGCGACGCTGATAAGAGGTCGTTTTGGGATAAACTCGGCGAGGTACTTGGGGCAATCCCGTTGTCGCAGGGAATCGTTTTGGGTGGTGACCTGAACGGTCATGTGGGTGAGATGGGGGTGGAATTTGAACGTGTTCATGGAGGCTTCGGGTATGGCAGTCGGAATGCGGAAGGGGAAGAAATTCTGCGTACGTGTGCCACTGCCGACCTGGCACTCGTGAACACTTATTTCAAAAAGAAGCCCGACCACTTGATCACCTACAGGAGCGGGGGGCGCGCTACCCAAATCGATTTTCTAATCACTAGGAGACACCACATCGGCAACGTGGCCAACTGCAAAGTCATACCCGGTGAGAGTCTCACTGCCCAACACCGTATCCTTGTCATGGATCTCTGTGTAAAGACCAAAGACAAACGACCGGAACCATGTCAGCGCCGAATCAGATGGTGGAGGCTTGATGAAGTCAAGTCCCAGATGCTCGCCTCAGCAATCGGCGACAAATGTGCCAATGCTGAAGGCGAATCGGTGCAGGAACACTGGGACCGGATTCAGGTGTCTATCGCTGATTCGGCGCGGTCGGTCCTCGGTATGTCTAAGGGAGGACGCAAGTGTGACAAGGAAACTTGGTGGTGGAACGACACAGTCCAGAGGGAGACTAGGGTGAAGAAAGCCCTCTTTAAAAAGTGGCAAGCGTCCAACTCTCCTGAAGATCGCGACGCGTACAGGTCTGCCAAACGTGCCACAAAGAGAGCAGTAGCCAGAGCCAGACGGGACCACTTACAGCCACTGTACGATAAGTTGGAAACGTCTGAGGGGCAGAAGCTTATTTATAAGTTGGCACGTTCTAGGATCAAAGCGGCACAGGATATATCCAAGTGCCGCTGTGTAAAAGATCCTAATGGTAACCTGCTATGCGAGGACCTCGCGGTGAAGGAGAGGTGGCGCTCTTATTTCCACGAACTGCTCAATAAGCAGTATAAAGAGGTGCAGCCACCGGAACTCCCTCCGAATCTAGGACTTGTGCCACTGATTACGCCTGAGGAGGTGCGCAAGGCTCTTCGCTGCATGAAGAATCGGAAAGCTGTCGGCGCCGATGGAGTCCCCATCGAAGTATGGAAGGCTATGGGTTCTCGTGGTGTGGGCATCTTAACCAACCTTTTTAACCGCATACTCGAGACCGGCAGAATCCCCGCCCAATGGAGACTGAGTGTTATCACTCCAGTGTTCAAGGGCAAGGGATCTGTGCAGGAGTGTGGAAGTTATCGTGGTATAAAGGTCATGTCCCACACCATGAAGCTCTACGAGCGTATAGTTGACTCTCGGATCCGGCAGGAGTGCACTGTCTCGGAGGGCCAGTATGGTTTCCGCCCCGGTCATGGTACCATGGACCCTGTTTTCGCCCTAAGGATCGTTATGGAGAAATACAGAACGAAGAATACGCCTCTGCATTTTCTGTTCCTGGACTTGCAGAAGGCCTTCGACTGTGTTCCTCGCGTGATGATCTGGTGGGCGCTGCGGTCCAAAGGGGTGCCTGAAACTTATATTGAAACCATCCGGGACATGTACCGAAATTCCGATTCAGTGGTGCGAACTGCTGTTGGTGACACTAAATCTTTTCCCATTACAGTCGGAGTCCACCAAGGATCCGTCCTAAGTCCGTTTCTGTTTAGCGTAATACTGGACGCACTGTCCGTAGTCATCCGAGACGCACACGAGCAGCCCCCGTGGATGCTCATGTATGCTGATGATATTGCGCTAGCGGACTCGGATAAGGGACGGCTTGGAAGGCGTGTAAATGCTTGGAAAGAGTCACTTGAGAACGGCGGTTTGCAACTCAACGTAGCGAAGACCGAATACTTGGCTAGCAATACCACAGATCCCACACCTGTCTGCGTTGACGGTCACATGGTCGAGCGGACAGACCAGTTTAAGTACTTGGGATCTGTGCTTCACGAGTCCGGCGACATCGATTGTGACGTCAAGTCCCGCATTTCGGCAGCTTGGGCCAAGTGGCGAGAGGTAACTGGTGTCATCTGTGACCCGAAAATGCCGGTTAAACTGAAGGGACAGGTCTATAAAACGATCATTAGACCTGTCCTTTTGTATGGTAGTGAGGCGTGGCCATTGCTTGAGCGACATAAGCAGGAGCTGCGTGTCACGGAGATGAAGATGCTGCGCTGGATGTGTGGAGTGACGCGAAAAGACCGCGTCAGAAACTCCCGCATCAGGGGCAGCCTTCATGTCCGAGACATTGCAGACAAACTGCAAGAATGCCGCTTACGGTGGTACGGCCACGTTCTACGAAAACCGGCTAGTTACGTGGGAAACAAATGTCTTGCCATGGCGCCTCCGCCCGGCCGCGGCAGATTGGGAAGACCCAAGAAGTGCTGGCTTGACGTTGTAAGATCGGATATGCGTGCAAATACCCTCACTACACGGGATGCCGAAGATCGTGCGAAGTGGAGACGTAAAAGTAGGAAAGCGGACCCCGGGCTCTCGAGAGGGATGCAACCGGGAACAACGCTCGGATGATGATGATGAATTGCAGATAGAGAGTTATTTTATTGCGTGTTTTGGTTCACGACTCGGCGTGTTTAAGGGCCCTATTCTGAAAAACTGAAAATCCATGTCGGGCGCATCGAAAATTGTTGATTATTTCATGACGGAATGTCGTAGAGCTTTTTTTTGTGTACAGATTGTAGGCGACATTGTTTCCGATATTTTAGTGCAGTTTCCATACAAATATGTCGAAACGTATTGAAACCTATCGACATTTTAGCCAAATCAGACATTTTTTGTTTAAAATTTGGATAGGCTTTGCACCAATAGGAGGTTCTTGTCTTAAAACTACACCAAAATGTAGGAAACAATGTCACCTACAATCTGTGCACAAAAAAAAGTTCTACGACATTCCGTCATGAAATAATCAACAATTTTCGATGAGCCCGACAGGGATTTTCAGTTTCAAGGTCGTTGGCGTATATACTCCTCTTAATTTTGTACAAAATAATTTACATTCAATATTTAGGAATTTCTTTGAAATGTAATTTAGTTTTAATGATCTTAAAACTCACTTAATCACTTAATTTTAAAGTGTATATGAATATACACATTTGTCGTTTATTTTATAATTTATATTATGTAACCATTGATTTTAAAGTACCTATATTTAATCAGCCGATCATTTCTTCAATATTGACTCAAATACGTCGTGATAATTATTGCACTTTGTGTGTCTTTCGGATAATTTAATGAACCCGTATATTATTAGAAATTGTAATAAAAATATGAAATAGGTACCAATGTCTGCGCAGCCTCCCCATGTTCCTTGCTGCGCCTGCCGGCCAAGTTTACCAACTGCATCCACATACAACCTTGAAGCCGCAGCCGCACCTAATAATAAGGATGAAAACATTTACTCTTAATTAGTTGAAAAATTGAAATTAAAGACATTCTTCGGTTTTAATCGCGTGGTGTTTATTACTTTTAGCATTGTTTCAACGCTCAACGTTTCGAGAGGTCCCTTCTTCAGAATTACAATCCTAAAGAAGGGACCTGTAAAGGTCTCGCAACCCTTACTTCTCCAGGATTATAATCCTGCAGAAGGGACCTGTAAAGGTCTCGAAACGTTGAGCGTTAAAACAATGCTAAAAGTAATAAACACCACGCAATTAAAACCGAAAAATGTCTGTAATTTTAAAACAACATCGCGGAAACAGAAGAAAAATCTAGTTGAAAAATATTACAGCACATGCTATAAATGTATAAATATATATACTATAAATATCAATCGACGAAATGAAAGTCGAACTTTTCAGCACTAGTCCACCACAGCACAATATTAGTATTCCCAAGTAAACAACGTCGACTTTATTAAAGCAAATGTATCTATATAATAAAACATTTCGCGTTCTCCGAATTAGCTAAAACGGTTGTGTTCATTTAAATTTTAGGTCAAAGCAGTGGTAATTTAAGTGCCTAGCCTAACTTAAGCAGCCAAATTAGTTTCCTTTCAAGGAATTTGTAGGCAGTTTTTGCTTTCAAATACCTGAGCATTTAGCTCTAACTAAAACTAATTACAAATAGCCGTATTTAATTAGTTATTTTTAGCTATAAAACAACATCGATCGCTATTGAATTTGAGTTCGAATACTAAAAATTGGTACCTACCTTATCTGAATTGAAGTGAAAAAAAAAATGCTGTCATTTTATCCATACGTGTGACAAATTATTATAAGTAAAAGTTTGTATATTAAGAAATAATGAAAACAAGTGGATGGTTGATAAGATATAACAAAATTAGCAACAAAACGTTCTAAAAATAAAGAAGGAACACGCTAAGTGCCATACATCGTGCACAATGCCCAAGTTTATTGCTACTATAGAGCGGGCTATAATACTCTAGATAAGCCAACAGAGACAATTTGGCACAAACTACGCCCCAGTTTCCGCAGCCAAGCAAGCGGGGAACACTGAGGTTTTGCATATAGATGCGCCTATTTGGCTTACACTACATAAATTAATTGTATACGTTCCACTGGATTCACATCACTTTGATTTATTCACGTCCCGCCTAAGGGATTTCACTTTCTTACAATAATGAAACCTCCTTACAATGCATACTGCATTTATTTCTGTATTTATGTCTAGACTCGTAAACTCTGCCTTTATTACTTTTATATTTCTTTTACTTGGCTCAATCGTAATCTAACGTCTCTGTTACTAAGTATATCTGGTTAGGTGACGTGGTTCAGTTTGTGTTCTCGTTATAATTCAAATGAAGTACTCACCATGCAAAGCCTTCAAATAGGCTTTTCCAGCCGTTATCATCTGTCGAGCACCTGGATTGAATTTATCCAGTATGTTCTGAAACAATTCAAACATTTTCTGTCAAAATCAAACTATCGAAAACAAATTGAAATCAGACACGAAAAAGAAACAAATTTAATCGAGCAGACAGACAATCAATGCGCGCGAATAAAATTGTTTTGATTGGCAAAGTAATCCAATAAAATTGTAATCAATCAGTAGGCCACTCCGTTGTTATGCAACGATGGAAGTTGTTTTCTTAGAAACGGGAAGTTGCAAAATTGGTCGTTTGTGATGCTGATTGATAAAGTAGTTGATATGCAATAGAAACAGAGAATGAGAACTAAGTCCGTAAACAGTTGGTTGTTGGAATGTGGCCTTTCAAGGATGGTGCGCGGTGCGGTTTGCTGGCCTCGTTACATGAGGTGTGGCCAACTTGCCGGCTCTCGTTGACGGCATTCCTCTACAAATATCGCAAGCTACTTCTTCTCCGAAGCTCAGAATTACTTCAAAATTAGTTCGTAATTTATTAAATAGATTTTTCTTTTGTTTTCGTTTCGAGTTAAACTCATTTTTCGGTTTTAATTATTGCGTGTTTATTATTACTTGTCGCATTGTTTCGGTGCTCAACGTTTCGAGAGCTTATAGATCTCTTCTTCTGGATTGAATCCTGACGATGAGACCTGTAAAAAGGTTTCTAAACGTTGATCGTTGAAACAAAACTAAAAGTAAGAAACACCACGCGATTAAAACCGAATAATGAGTTTAATTTCGTAATTTACTAGTTTATCTGAATTCCGAATTAAAATATAATTTTTATTTCTTCCGTGAACATAAAGTTCAATTCATTTTTGTCTGTTCGTACCATCTTCCAGGCTACAGACGATAAAATAATATTGCGAAGAATTCTGTCTCCATTTGATTACCTTCTACATATACTTTAAGTATTCAAATTTTATATACAAATGGCAAAAGAATTTAGCTTAAAATAATAAATTTTTTCGACGGAAAATGGTACCAATACGTTTGATAATGTTTTTTGAAGTTATACCTAATGTTTTAATTAATAATATATTTGGTATGTAACACAGATTGAAAAAAAACTAATAGGTATGGTTAATATCTCTGTGTAATTGAATGTGTTATTATCTCGAATTTGATATAGACTTGACTATCGGATATCGCAACCCTAATGAAATTCTCCGTAGTAAGCACGTTGGGGGTCCAATAAATGCGTAGAAGAAAATAGCCGGATATTTGGTCCGATTCTACCAAACCTAATCCTTGGTTTATAGTCACATTACAAAAAGCCGATGCAGTCTCTATTGCTTCAATTTCGTACCACGGGTGGAAAATACGTGCTAGTGTGTTTAACGATGTTCCCGAATAAACTGAACGTATTTGCGACCAAATGTTTAATTCATTACCTTACTTATTTGTGGAAACTTGTAAATGTAGCCTAAATTCTAAAAATGATGTTTAATTAGTTTTCAGTTAAGGTTTATGAACATGTTTGTTTACCCACTATCCCCCTTACTTATAAATGATGACTAAGTTCATGTAACGTTTGTCTTTTACTGTGACATGAAGTTTCGGAGTTAACAGGCAGTGACAAACGTTACATAAACGTAGTCATCGTTTATAAGTAAGCGGGTATATGTTTAGTATATTGTTTAACGAGACAAATCAAGTGGAACATTAGAATAGTTTTTGTCGTATAAACGAACACGTTAGTAACATTAGAAACCAAATTCAGAAAAGCGAAAGAACATAATTAATTTGAAACTTATTTTTGGTGCACCGCTAATAGACCCTAATTGCAAGACCATCTTAGCGTTAACAATAAAATATGACACCATTATTTTTGATTTTCATAAATAAACGTCAGAAAAACGAATGTAGAAGAGGGCGAGATAAACACTTAGTTCGTTATAAGTAAGTTATCAGTCCCCATCTTCATGGTTCGTTCAATCGCGACGATGAGTGTAATATATGACTTTAGGGCCGGGGCGGGCGGAAAGCAATTTTTCACCGGATTCAGTCGTACCTTTTTAAAATACCGAACAGCTTCCAGTTATAGGTAGGCTCGCTTATTGCTCGCGTCGAGAACGTAAATCTTCAGGGTGTTTCGTGTACAAAAAGCGTACGGCCAGTTGGGGTGAGAAATAGATTCGCACTTAGAAAATTAAGTATTCACAAGGGAGATTCTGCGAGCAGGTACTTCTATTATTATTGAAAAATAAAATTTACTTACTAAACGGAAAAAAATAATTTTCATAGCTGATAGTGCCAACTCGCTAAGATTCTCAAATTATTATAAGGCAACTTTTAAAACGGGGATTGTGGTTAGATTTTTTTAACATACATTACCTTTTTGGATAGCAACAAGCTATTCGAAGAGGCAATGCAATTCAAAGAATCCAAAAAAGGCAATGAATTTTTTTACTCTTTGGATAGCTAGTTGCTATTCAAAGCAAGCAGATTTTTGGATACCATACATCGGGACTCATTTTTGGATATTTAATTTAGCTAAACATGAAACTACTTATATATAAACCATACTTTCATAACCATTTAAGTCAAGTAATAACATCCTATCTACTTGAACATGGTTTAAAATTATTGCGGTGCTTAAAGCAAATGAAATAGAAAGATATTCAATAAGTAGTTTCAAACTTTTATTCATAGAATAGAAAACTATTTTCGGGTAACCAATTTCTCGGTCGGAGGAAACTGCTAAACTTGCCTTTAAATGTTGAACCAAGTAGATGTATAACGCTCATGCCGATATCGCAAAACTTATAAATGATGAAATCTTTTTATACAATTTGCTTTTTACGGAAACTTTAATATTTTTCCTATTCGGAGCGCTCAAATCTTAACCCTGTTTGAACCGGGTTAAATGGTTCTGTTTGCGGTTGAATCAATGTTGAATACAAACAAGACAATCAAATAAAGATCACGTATTAAGCGTTACGTTGTACCCTAAGCTTGAGTAATATTTCGTAGGATAATAAATATAATGTACGGCAGTAGGCTGAACGTTTCTAATGCAACACAGACGGGCTTATCCCATCCTCTTTATTTGTTGGGCACGTAGCACACGACATTCGGTACCAAATTGCCTCAGGCAGACTTCGTGACGTTCCCGGCTCCCTTTCGTACCCTTTTTTGAGCCTAATGTTCCACGCACACGTACGAATCCCTATCCGCGGGAAAGAAATAACGCATTTTAATTCATGTGAATTTTTATATAGGTATCATTGACTTTACTGGACAAAACTACAATTATTAGGTTCTTGTTCAGTTTTTGTAATAAATTTTAACAGCGCCCCGCGGTTTCACCCGCGTAAGTCTCAATTCCGCTAAAATATCGGGATGATAAAAAGTAGCCTAAGCTATCTACAAGTTTCATAAATGGCTTAAATTTTATAATAAAAAAAAACAGCGTTGATCACCGACAAAACCGCCTACATTATTTGTTAGCGATAGTAGCAAGTATGTCATTATAACTTTGTTTTTTAATTGTAGACTATGATTTGACACATCTTCCTGAAGAATAAATTTCAAATACAAAGAAAAACGTTTAAAAAATTTCAGACTAGGTACTATCCAAAACGTCAGATAGTAGTCTGAAATTAAAAAATAAAGTATAAGAAAAGTTTGAAGACTAGGAAGATCTTTCACGCCGTTCTTTACCTAGCAGTTACTTAAAAATCCTCATAAATTAAGTTACCGTTTACTATTTTACATTCTAAAATCATTATGCAATATCTTTTTATTATGTATCTAGCTTAGAGCAAACTACAAAATGTTAATATGATGTTTGCGGTGAATGTGTTTTGAGGATTCGAATCAAAATCACGAAATGCAATGCAAATTAGATTGTTCCTAAATTCTGAATTACATTTGGATTATAATTTGTTGATTTGGTATTGATTTGCTAATGACCGTGTTACCCACTTTTTGAACCGCACTATGTAAATGCATTATGTATTCAATATTCAATTATATTCATGTGTTGAGTCCTGACAAGTTATTAAAACAACTAAAAATATAATGTAAAAGATAAAGGCAGATGTTAGGCACTCCTATTGTTCATTATTATTTTAATGAAGCTCAACAGACAACGTACCTGAAAACATTAGACTGTTTAAAACGATATTGGAGATAAAGTGAACAAGCTCAGAGGAAGCGTATACAGGGTGTTGTTTACTCTCACTTGTTGCCTGCAACTCGGCAACGATGCCATTGCCGTGTTTACACGCCTGCAGGCAAAACTTTGTGCTTCAAATAAAAATAATGTCAACTACATGTAGGTAATGTTACTTTAGTTACAGAGCATTTTTAAAGCTAAGTGGGAACGTAGAGCTATAGGAATTGAAACATTTTATAAAACGTAAGTATTTTTGGAATTAAACATTTTTGTTCTTACATGCATGAAACATTGGCGGTTTTCCAACTTCAATTAACATTTCTGTGTAATGAATGCAAATTCCTACATCTCTTTGTTTGATTTATTTCAATAGTAACGCAGTTAAATTCCAATCTAGGCTCCACCTTTGCCGGAGTTCTTAACGTAATCACGGTGCGCAATTTGTTACGGATTCAACAATGCACCTCTTAAGTTCTTTGCTCGGACAAAATAAAAGAATCCTTTAAGTTCGCTAAATGAAGTCGACTACAAAAGGCTGAGAGAGGGGTAATTCAAATGAACGCGGGCTGCGCGCCGACCGACCGCTCCCTAGCTTTGATTCTGTACTTTCAGAAGTTTAATTTTTGCAAAGTTTCACTTGCAGGACTTTACAAATACTCTTAACCAACTTCAGCTCCAACTTTAGTGGCGAGGTTTTAGTAAACGCCGATAATACGCGATGAGAATAATGAACGCAGATTATTTTATTTTATCCGTATTCTGCTTCATACATAATTCAGTTTGTATCTAGACTTAGGTAATATGCAAAGATAATACTTATATAAGTGTAATGTAAGCAGTTGAAAGCGTTGTTATTTAAAACGCATGCGTTAGTGTTATGAGCAAACTGCGAGAAACGTTCTATTCTTAACAAAATTTAATTTAACACCTCCGGAGTTAAAAACTTTCTTTACATAAGTTAAGTTATGAAATGTGTATTTTTTACCCCTTTTTGGTGTTATTCGATTTTGCATAGTACTTTTCTAGGTTTTTTAATAAGCACATAACGAAATCGGATTATTTGTCAATTATTTTGCTTTTATAATAAAGACCTTTAGAGGACAGTCTACATACTCTTTCTCCATACAAACGTAGTCGACTGTTTCCTGGATAAAGACATTAGAGGAAATATGTTTATGCCATACCACCTGTATCTGCCATGACTATGCCCCTACGTTTTGTTTTTTCGTTTTCTAATTAGAATAGAAATAAAATTCAGAAAAGTTAGAAAATGAAAAAAATCAAAACATAGAGGCATGCTCATGGCTGATAAAGGACTTATGGCATAAACATATTTTTCTAATATCTTTATCCAGGGAGGAAACAGTCGACTACGTTTGTAAAGTTTGTTAGGAAAAAAGAGTAGGTAGTCCTCTTAAGTAACTAACAAAACTATCTAAACCCAATGGTTTGCCTTATGGAGCCTTAAAAACTCCGCCCGTAGAGAAGGCCATCGTGTTATTGTAAGCTAATATTTAAGAAACGTAACTCCTACCAGCAGTGCTATTATCCAAACCTATTGTTTACAATCATTATTATGTTAATATTTGTTCCATTCACTGTCGTCTATTATGACAATTTAGGACTAACAAGGTCAGAATTCTGGATAAATCAGTCTCAATCTCGCATGACTGGTTTAAAACATTAGTTATCATGACAGCTTGATCTTGTTCCTCACGGTAAGGAATAAATTTAGCTAACATGTTTATGTGTAAAGTAGAAAAAATGTAACGAAATCATTTTCATTACGCAGTAGGTAAATGATTGATAACCATACCTTTTGCTACTTGCTGGGAACTTTTAACTTCCTATTTTTTTATAAGTTAAAGGTAAGCGCCCGCGCAAAATATACATCAGGCTACCATGACCGCTTATAAAAGCACGTAAGCTGTTCTGCTTGAAAACGGACGTGCGCACTAATGAAAGTGAACCCAGTTCATTTGCTACAAAATGTTTGAGAAAATTATTTTTTTCCCTTACTTTTTCCCAACTTTTAATGGATTTTATATTTTTAGGCAGATACGAATATAACTTCATAAAAATCAACCCACCAGTTCTCGACTTCATCGAACTAACACAACTTTGTTCACATTATATTTATAGATCATTCATCTTGGCAACTTAAAGATATGATCAAAATTCCGATAAGTAGGACTTATATCTACGTACCAGTTTATATGTTTTTCATATTTAAGCCTATCGTTAAATCTTGTTATGCATCACCGGGCCCTCAATCTTAAACGAACTGCCGCATTCCTACCATCAAGAAAATAATTCTAGAATAGCGAATCGTTTATAAATAGTTTATTAGAAGCAATAAATAAAATACCAATCATCTTTAAAACGGTACTGTCAATTATATTTATCTTTACGATATAGGAAAATATAGATCCTCGTGAATGTTCTCATTATTAGATAAATTATTAGCCAAGGATTTTTACGGCATAAACATTATTACACATAATAAAAGGAAAGAAGGTAAGGTAGAGTTGAATTCAATTATCGTAAACTGCATTGTACAGGAGTTTCTGTTTGTATACTTATTTGTATTTATTAGATTGCCCAATTACGAGATTTTACTACGCTGTCTGTGTAAAGTTATGATGATCATTTGTAAAAACTTGCTAAATTTTTATTTTCTATGTGGCTTTAAGCACTCAAACTAGTGGATTTTCGGGTTTGTTTCGAGGACAATTTGCAGTTTGTTTTTGAGTTGTTTACAAGCAGGTATATTCTATAATTTATAGATGTTCGTTTGATCACTATCTCGCTACAAGTGCGGCGATGCGATCTAAGACGAGGAATGCTGGTCAAAAAGTGACGCAACAGGACAAGACTGGTAGACTGGGCCTTCGTAGGAAGCACACGACGACGAAGACAAAGACAAGTCCGCTCGGCAATACGACTTAAGCCGGTGGGTGGTGACATGCCACGGCCAAAGCCTTTCATCAGTCATTCCTGCTTTTGCTAATAAAAACCCATATTAGGTATAAACGATAAAAAGTAAGTAGTCGGTAGTAGTTATATCTGATAAGTATGAATTTATACGCTCTCGGTTTATGAAATTAGGACCTCATTCCGATTTATTACAGCTAATATACACCGCTGTAACATTTTATTAGGTACAGAATATTTTATAGGTACGTGAATGTACTGACAACATTTCGTATTTAACAATGCTGGACTCACTTAATTCGGGATCAATTCATCACTTGTGGGTTATAATGAAACAGCCGCAACGAATTTCGTGGTCCGATGTAATTTGCGGTTTTTGTACGAATATTTATACGACGTTTTACGTGAAATGTGATTTAAAAATAAATTATAACAGGTAATATAAAATGGGCCTTCTAATAAATAAGAATAAAATATGATTATACAGCCGTTTCCAACCGTTTCAAGCCGTTTATAATACTTATTATTAAAAATAAAGATTAATAATAATAAGTATCAAAGGTACACTATTTATTACTGTGTGGCGTAGTGGTAGCGCACTCGCCCGGCAAGTGAGGGTCACAGGTTCGAATCCTGTCATGGGAGGATTTTTGATGATGTATTTCTCCTTGTAAAATATTTCTAGTAAAAATGCCTTGACCAATAAATCATAAGAAATATCACTATTTATATCTCTAACATAACGATTGTTTTAGATTTTTCTTCAGTTTTCGCGATGTTGGATTGAAATTAAACTCATTTTTCCATTTTAATAACGTTTGTTCCCTGAAAGATAAGTACCTACTATTCTTTTCCTTAAGTTTTTATAGTTACTTGAATGAAATAGGTATGTCGTCATACAATCCGAGACGCAGGTACATCATTATAGTTTTCACTCCACATTTCTCGTACTCGTACCTATTATTTTTGAAGCGCGCAGTATTTCTTTCATTTCAGAGCATAAAAGAACTTACATTTCTTGCAATTTTGTCTATCGCAGTTACGGTAGGTGCCAATTTTCTGACAATGTAACTGCTGGAATAACTTTAAAATTGAGCTTAGTATACAGAATTATACTAATTGAAAACGACAGGTACCTAGGTAAGCAGGTATAACAACTGTAATTAAATTTCATCTACTGTTTCTATTTCACGAAAGAGTGGGGGCGATGGGTTTTTTTACCATGATCAGAACAGTAATGTTCGACTTAATGAGTAGTTATGAACAATACGCATTTAATTCTATGGTATGGTAGCTTACGAAACAATCTCTACCGCATTCCATTGAGGTAAGCATATCACATTCTAGATGAACAAACATTCGAATTAAATAAATGTTTTGAATACCCATTTACAAACGGAAACAAGCGGTTGATTACGTTTTGTTTGGTTTTTGTGTCGAATACTGTTGTTGTTTTATCTCCATTTAAACGCTCAAGTTTCATGGATATTTATAATGTTCCTCCTATCAATTTAAAGGTAACTTGTTTCGTCAATTTTCTTTACACGATAATGTTAACCCACTGAAAGATAATCAGGACAATATTCAACAATTTAAGAAAGGTATATAATAACAATAACAACAAACGGCCACTTCGGAACGTTCTCTTTGTAACTTCGGTCTTGCATTGTAAATCTGGATATAATAACAAAAGTTTCCTTTCAGAAAAAACTTGTATTTCAAGTGAGTTTTCAGTCAGCAGGTAGCGGTAGGTTTAAATGAATGCCGCCGTCTAGGAGTTTTCTCGTAATGAAATTCTTCAAATATCACCCTCTTCCATGGCGATTAAAATTCGTGTAATTGCGCGTGCGGTTTTCTATGTGCTCTGCATACATTACCAACAAAGCTATGGGTATTGTAAAGCTTGTCTTGACTTTGCAATGTTCACGCGTTTTCGGAATAATTGCACATTTGTTTTCGTAAGCAGTTAGGTTAGTAAAATAAAAGACGTGAAGTAGAATTCCTTGTAGGTTACAAGGAATTAAACTTTACGACTTTTATTTTGCCGTTGGCAAACAACTTTAATAGCACGCATGAACATTTTGCCAACTCTTGGAATTTTGTAACGAAATAACATTGTTTTTCACAGGCAGATAAAAGTCTGGACACAACATTGCTTCTACTAATATTTTCCATGATACATTTGGATCCTAAATGAGATTTATCATCTTGTTTTGGTATGTGATGTTAGATTTACATCGGAAAACATCGGAGTACGTACACCGATACGATGATATTTGATATCTACAATCAATCGAAATCAAACATTCAATTTTATCGAATGCAAAGCGTTGTTAAATTGAAATTTGAAGCGTATGTAGTTAGAGCACCGGAGTAACTGTCCCTGGCTATTAACTGCCTGGGGCACGTTCGGTTTACAACCTGTCGTGCAAATATTTATCCACATCGGATTTACGTGCTAACCATGCGGAATTGTAATCAGCTTTGATTAAAAGCTCGATCTCGATGCCGGTGATGGAACTAATGATTTTGCTGCGATGTATCTACTACTTACTCATTGGTATGTGCACTTTGCGTGTTGCAATTTAATCTTCTCAAATACCTACGGAGAAGCTTCCGTACATTGAAATAGTTATCACTTATCACATGTACTGAAGATGAAATATTAACGTTGAAAATAAAAGTGTTTGCTAATTCCACGATAACTATCATCTCATGTGTGCAACAACCTAACTAAATTAGTCGAAACGTCAGTAAAAAAAACATAGAAATCAAAAAGTGCAGAAACGTCACTTTTTGATTTCTATGTTTTTTTTACTGACGTTTCGACTCAAACAAACCAAACACAACGAAACATTTTCGGCCGAAACGTCAGCTTGCCTACCTAGGTACGATTAGGTACGTACGTAACCTTAGTAATTTTATTATAAGCATTTTGTGAAACGGCAGCTTTCACAGCAGTTTTTGCAGAACAGCTACTTGTTAAACACATAGTGTCAATTTTATTCCTAAGCAAAAACGAGGTGTATTTTGACTTGTAAAAGTGTTTCTCCCGAAGAGACCGCAGAGTGAAGCTGAATGAAGCTATGCTAAACAACTAATGTGAAACGTAATTTTCTTGTTCAGTGTATTCGGAGGTTTGGTTATAAGAAATACGTGACTTAAATAAGTTTTTTCCCGTGAGGGACGTGTGCACGAGTTTGGTGGAGTGTAAAATTAATATTTCCAGAAAAGTTTTAATCTTCAAAAGCATGAAATAAAATTAAACGTAGAAAAACTTTAAATAACACCCAACTGGTATATAAAATACGTTTCACTAAGCTCTTTGCCATGACCTTTATTTTGATATTGACTGGCCATACCTATTGTATAAGTATTAATATTACGCTTTAAGGAATTCATTTTATGTACCTATGTGTATATATAGTATTTGAACTATGATATCATTGTCGGACTGGAAATTTCCTGAGAATGCATGTCGTCTTGCAAAGTATTGGATTGATTCTCCGATTATTTGATTACTAATGCTTCACCAATGGTAATATAGGTTTAATTATATTATCTACTATTGGTGTGATGCAATGCAAGTAGGTAAAGTACGATCAACAGAAACCTTAATCTAAACTTTGAACGAAGAATGAACTTTCTTTTTTTTAGAAATTGCACGTAAAGCAAACAACTATAATATGTAGTTAAATATATTGAATATTGTTTAAATTTCAATGTTTTGTTGTGTGTCAATAGAGACGATGCTATATCCGGCTACTTCTCTTAGAAAGTTGAAGAAACAATGGACAAAGTGTGATCGTAGCAAGCGGGTCAACGGTAGTTATTTTCGTAGTTATTTTCTACACTGAATGCCAATAGAATAAGGAAATTATTTATGGTTGGTTATACATAGGTAGGTATATAGATACGGAATATAGAGAACATGGTAATGAAACATTTTTTAAAAGGCTTCAAACGAATTCGCGAGTTATTTTATTTTAAGTTTATTATAGAGTTATGATAATTACGACTGATTTCTGAAAGAGTGCGTGTTCATATACATACCAATACCCTATTTCAGAAACTTAGATAATAAATGTAAACAAAAATCTCTTACATGTATTTGAAAGTGGCAGCACTTTATTTACTTTTTCCTTAAAAATTGTCAGTTCTTTGTTTACGTTTTTGATCTAAGTTTCTGAATTAGAGTATACATACATATTGTTCTTGGACGATCTCTAGATTCGTTCAGGGGTTAAACTTATGCGGGTAAACTCATAGAAACCTACAAACAACTAACTTAGACAACATAATAAGTTGAAGCCTTTACTAAATAACCCACGCAGGTTTTTAAATAAAAATGGGTAAATATAAATCTCTTTTATTACCCATACCTACACTCAAAATAACTGCGAATTAAAGACTAAATTTCATCTCCAACAGTAACCGTAAACCAATTCAGAATACAAAATGACGATATCGATTTCCGAAAAGCTTTTATTTCGAGTAATTTAAATCAATCTGCAGACAAACACGTTTTCAAAATAGAATTTAGGCGAAACCAATTCGATTGTAAACCTAGATACGTGTAACAAAGGCATAAAACGTTTCGGTAAACAAAGCCAAATATTTACTCGCGAATGAAATATCAAAACAGCGGGACGCGTGTTACTTCTTCCTTTAATTATTTTGCAGGGCGAAGGCAAATAACGCGAGAAGTTAGCAATTATGGACGACAATCAACACAGATGTCACGGAGGGAAAGTCGGGGTAATGTAATTATAGCACAGATATGCTTCGTTACAAAGTTTTGTGAAGGTACAGTCGGTGACAGTGCAATTAATTACCATGAAATTGTTGTGTTATATACATACGCGTCTGGTTATTATTATTTACGAAAAGGATTGGTGCCAAGCATTTAAAGTAAGGAGATTCGTGCGAAGTGGAGACGTAAAAGCAGGAAAGGGAACCCCGGGCTCGAGAGAGGGATGCAACCGGGAACATCGCTCGGATGATAATTATTTTAAATAAGGAGATTATTTGTAAATTATGTACAATGAACTCAAAACCAATTTTAATAGTCATTTGAGGGTTCCGTACCCAAATGGTAAAAACAGAACTCTATTGCTGAGACTCCACCACCACCAGGCTGTATCTCATAAACCGTGATAGCTAGACAGTTGAAATTATCACAGAAGATGTACTTTTCTCATAATCATTTTGCAAAGATGATTAGGTAACCGCTGGGGAGTAAAAGTCCTCGAGTGGAGACCACGATGCAATGAAAACGGAGTGTTGAAAGACCACCTACTCGGTAGACCGATGACATTGTAGCGGTCACGGGGAGTCGTTGGATGGAGGTAGCTTGCGATCGCTATTTGTGGCGTCGTATGGGGGAGGCCTATGTTCAGCAGTGGGCGGATAAAGGCTGAGATGATGATGATTAGGTAACTAAGAATAAAAATATAGTCCTTACATACTAGTAGTCATTACCAATACCACTTGCTCAGTAAAACTAATTACATTAGAACAATAAGGCGCTCTGCAAACAGATATTGTAGCAATAAACATTAGGTATAATTTGAGCAAATATCAGAGTTTGTCCTTGTTTGTAGCCTACTGTTCAGAGAACCGTAGAATTATCCTCTTCTATACAGACAAATATTCTTAGGTACTTTACCTACATAATTACATTGTCCTCCGACATCTGTTTCCTTTCTTTACAATTAATTTTAGCTCCGATGTTAGCTTCTCTGTGAAGAAAATTATTTTAATTGTATTGAACAGAAGGTTTATTTTTATTCATACTGATATTTTACAGAGCTAGAGGTAACATTATTTTTTTTATTTTACAGGTCTTATAAATTAATATTTTTAAATTTAATATTCAATGACTGACTGACATACCTATATATCAACGCGGAGCCCAAACCGTTGGCCCTAGGGACATGAAATTTGGGGAGTGTGTTCTTTGTGTTGTGTAGGGATCCACTAAGAATGAGTTTTTGGAAAATTCCACAGGATCGGGACTTACGCGAGTGCAACCGCAGGACAAAAACTTGAATTCTGGTTTTTAGTTCTATTTTAAATGTTATCTCAAACCTCAAATATCATAATTAACATTACCATTACCAGAAAAGGAAAAGACGAAAAAAATTGTAATAAACCGGTAATGATTGTAGAATCTGAAACATTTTAACAAGATTAAAAAACCCGAGTTCGAAGTTAAGCGGTTCAGAATTTACGTTCACAGCCCAGTATCGTGATAATTGAATTAAAAAATAAATGAGTTTTGGTTATAGCTGAGGTAGTTATAGTTTTTTATCCTAATAATTAACTAATATGATTTTATCCTAACTAAGTGTACTTATGTTATAAAGGTAAAAGTTTATATGTGTGTTGTTGCTTCTTCACGGAAAAACCACTCTACCTACAGCAAGTAGGTATGTACCTACATAATAATAATATGGAAAAATAACAAACACATAAAAATATTAATTTATATTTTGGTGGTTGAACTGATCCTGGGCTAGCGATAATATTCAACGTGGAAAGCTAAAATTTCTGTATTACAAAGAGTACCTACCTACAAAAAAATCGGTTATAATCGCACGGCCTTTATTACTTTTAGCATTGTTTTAATGCTGAAAAGTTCGAGACATTTACAGGTTTATTGCTAAAAGAAATAAGCACTACCACCAAAAATGAGTTTAATTTCTGTCCAACATCGCGAAAACAGAAAAAATATCTATACAAATAGTATTTTTTTCATTGCTTGTAACAAGCATTATATGGCAACTCAACATAATAAAATAATACCAAATTGAAAATACAGCATGTTTCTAATAAAATGATTCAGTTTAGTTTGTTGACTTCTGTTTACCAAATCCAATTGGGCATTAAGGTGTGCTACCACCTCGGGCTTCGAAAAAACAATGTTTATTTTTCACAACAAAAGGGAAAACTCAACAGCAGGCGGCTGGCGTTTATAAAATAAATTTTCGGTGTTTTTGCAAAGGGTGTTATTGCCTCTAGGCGTTTCCTTAGGTACCTATATCCATTGTTGTCTTAATCTCCAAACAATCGTGACTTGATCTTTGCGCATCTGGCATTTTCCGCCTTTTTCTTTGACCTGTTACCGGACAATGTTTAATCTTAGATTCAGTTAAAAAAAAGAAGATTCTGATTGAAGGTTTATTTAAAAAAATACAATCGTCGTTCACCTAGATATGGCTTCAGAAATGGCCTAACAATAAGTTTCAAAAATATGTGTTGATATATAGAGACCAAATATGATATTTACCATAATATTGTAACAAAATTTAACGAACTAACATAAAACAATACGACTAGCATACATTTTTCTTACTAGTTGTGTCGAAATAGGCGATTTAGTTCAGATGTTACCGTACCTGAACTTCTTGCCAAGTCGTTGATAGCCAAGCATTCTTACATTCACGCAAAGTGTTTTGTAGGTAAATGATTATGGTTATCTTCATATTATTCAAACATCGTAATAGTTTTAAGCCTACGCAAGATTTTTAGTTTTATGTCCGTTGTAATGGTGTTTTACGTAAGAACTATAAAATAAGACATGGGCAGACATTTATGAAATCAAAATATGTTTTACAGATCAAGAAACACTTAGGTAATAAATACTTTAATTAAATTATTAAAACGTAAACATGTTTATTACATACCTACCTATTTATGTTCTACAAACACTACTCGTATATTGACTTACCTAATGTTTACTTAAGTCTCCTAATAAACATGGCCTTTATCCAATTAAGTTTTCATGTCACTTAAACATGAAATGAAAATCTCATTCGCTGCGCAATAAGAACCCAATCTTTCGTTCATAAAAATGTTGTCATCTAAATACATCCTCTCATTTCACTTTAGATTATCTTTTGTAGAGCGACTGGGAGAGCGATACTCCACAGTCCTAATAACTGTCATCCAGATTTAATATCACATCTTCCATTTTGTACGGATTCTACCGGGAGGCAATTTCCTTTTAAAAAATTGTGTTTCGACGAATGCGCATAAACTTAATACATATGCGACCCAAAAGACAATTTTATTTATATTTTCTCTCCTCATCGTAGCACGCACACATACGTGTTGAATTCTGATGCGTTTACCCTATTTTATGGGATATTTTGTATTGATGGCTTTGTTAGTGCTCGGTATAAAAAGCAACCTGACTTTCTCCGCTTTCTAGGACGATTGTAACGGTATCGAGAGTAAACACCAATAAAATATGGAGATATCATAGCAGGCACGTGATAAGGATAATAAGATTTATTGCTTGCTTCCCAGACAAAACCCAGACTGAATGACGTGGGTATAAAAGTAGCACATTGAATTTATTGCATGTCGTAAAATATGTTTTTGTTGTAATTTTGCCTTGAAAATATTGTGAAAGTATAAAAGTAGGAAATAATCCAAGCATTAAACAGATACATAATAATATTTGAATTTAAAACAATACACCAGCTCAACAACGACAGAATTTATTAGGAAAGCATGAAGAGATGAGTATGAGTAAATTGTCTTTAAAAAAAAAATATGTAAATGGAAGCATAGGTACCTACATAAACCCTTAGCTAGTTTGATATTCAAGTATTCTGAGGCCGATGTAGATTCCTTTTACAAATCAACCGCGAAAAGGGGATCATCCCCGGATCTCAGTACAGTAGTTTTATCCACTTTGAGATAAATATTATTCGAATAACTTAAAACTAAAGTGGCACAATGGGCGGCTTATCGTCGGTGGAAGACCTCTTTCAGGCTACCAATAAATGGGCAAGACTCAAGGAAGGGAATGAGTTATGTGTTTTGAAAAGATTGACAAATCACGACTAATTATTAAAAATACTAACAAACTTAAGTACATTACATATGAAGTTGTCGCAAAAAACATAACCCCTTCCTTGCAGCCGGGTAAAATCAATAGATCCACCTATTCAAGTTTTCTATATTTGTCTTTGTACAAAAAAAAAACTAATTCAGTTAAGGCCAATTACACTCTAGTAACAGTTTATCCTGTATACAAGGTTCACCTATAAAACTGTTCCAATATCCCTCGAAAATATACAACAACCCTCACTTAAACTATCTCTGGGGAAGACAATAAACTACATTTCCAAGTAAATTACATGGAGTCATGGCGGTGTACGTAATGCGAAGTCGACCGTCTGCTGGAATCCCAGGGGTTGGACCTGGCCATTCTTATTCAAATAAGTGGGGGCAGCGATTTACCCCCGAGATCAGCATGCATGTTCCAAAATACACACAACAGTTTACAATACTATTGCAATCCACTGTTACCTAACTAGACTGGTGAACTTTGAAACTGGAAGCTAAACAAATTACAGAAATAAATTATTGGGTAAGAGTTATTAATATTTTTCCGAGCAAAGCGTTAATGACTGCAGCAGTCATTATATCGGTTGATTCGAACCATTGAAAGGATGAAGTGTTTCTGGCTGTGGGCTTTCAGTTTTGATTGGGGTAAATCACGCGATCACATTGTATTCGGTCTGCCTTAGTACGCACTTTTCTGGTAATATTTAGTCGAATAATATTCAACTATTCCTTATCGTAGAACTTCGTATGAGAAAGGCTACGATCAAACGACGAAAATTTACATTTGGCCGGTTTAATGTTGCGGAGCATTCTCATTCTGGAGAGGAAACAGGGCAACATTCAACCACTGAACTTTGACCTCCAAATATTAAATTCCCCCAACAGTCGACCAGCGATAACGTAGGTCTTAGAGTAATGGCTGCGTCAGATCAGTTACGATGCGACGTGGTATCGCAACGAAGACAAATGTGTCACATATTATGAAGGCGCTAGGCGTCTGGTATTCATAACCTTGACTTTCTCATTTTCATGAAAAAGCGTCACCCTAAATGGTGTAGTTATGAGCAGATAAATTGGCCTAATTTGCCCGAGAGACGCAAAATTCAGAAGACATTGAAGTAATTCTGAACATTTCTGATTTAGATAGGTAGCTACTTAGGTACATTTTCTTTTTTCCTTGTTACAATAAGTGTCTGTTTTTAAATAGATTCTATAAAAGTTGATAAAAATATTTTCCGGTGTCCCTTTTCAAACAAAGTTCATTGTTTAACTACATCAGGGTGGCGCGAGAGCGCTGTGTTTTTGATATTTTTACAAAATTATAAAACATGAAGTCTCACAAAAGGGAAAGTCGTAGAGGAGGAAAAGCCGATGTTTTCTTTAAAAAGTTTGTATTTTTTTCAGTCCTAAACGCCACTCATTCAAGTGATTCAAAGACCACGTAATTGTGCTGTTGAGGCGAAATGTCCTAATTCTCCCCCTCGCATTTCCATTAAGTGACAGCGAAGTAAAAAGTGGAAAATTTATAACAGTCACGTACTGTATTATCACAGTTTCGTATTAAAATAATGTTTTAATTTTTTCACAATTTCCATAATAAGGCTGGACGCGATGACGTCATTAATTTTGAGTGGTTTTTCTTGGTTTCTGTTTGCCTGCAAAATTGCGCTTAAATATTTGCCGATTCATCAGCTTCGCACCATTTTGCTATTTCTTTTGTATTGTTTATCTATTGTAGATAACATACTTTAAAAATTACGTAAACTGTGCCTATCTACTTATCTATGTTCCCTTGTGTTTGGGGTTTCTTTAAGCGTCGTAAATGAACACTGAAAGGGGATTTCAGAAACTCTCATGGGATTCTGCCCTACAAGAATGAAGCTGCCATGAGATATTTTCTAAAATTACTCCCATAAGATACTCGACTCGTAGCTTGGTAAAAGATTAATAAAAAGTCGATAGGTACTTATTTGCAATTGAAAAGGAATTTAACAAAATCAATCTTAATTTGTTCCTTCAACAAGCCTTAATGAAAGAGATGAAGTTATCTTTATGTAATTAAAATTCTATTACCAAAATGAAATGACCCTAAAATTGAAATAAGTAAATTATCTTTTATAAAAGGTTCGCAATTTAATAACGTAATAAATAATCGTGTTTAATTTTATTACACTTATCAAGAACGGTACAGTATTAGGTATGAATTTTAATTTTAGATGGGTAAGGAGGTATATAAGTATTTTACGATAAAGTCAATTAGTATGGTAATATGAAGACTCGAAGCGTTATAAATCATAAGACTTTGTTGTCCAAACGTGTTGATAAATTGGTTCCGATTTCTAAGGAAACTAAGGCATTTTCAAACTTTCTACTGATTTAAATTTTGAAAATTAATAACCAATTTTGATGGACAGCGATTAATTTGGATCAACAGCTAATGAATTTTAATCAAGTGGTTCGTTATTTTTTCGCGTTCTTTTTAATTTACTGAAGTCGTTTCCATAAATTAAGAATACCTAATTTAAAATAAAAATCGGTTGATTGACGATTAGGTAGACCAAACGGCTGTTTCGTTGTTTTTTTTTAAATCTGAATGATTATCATATAATCATTTAGATAAATAATGATTAGGTTTACTTTAATAGGAACTAGCTGACCCAGCAATTTTTTTTACCGCCGTAGACGCAAAAGTTTCCTTGTTTGCACCAATTTTCAACCAAATCGGTTCAGCCGTTCTTGAGTTATTAATAGTGTAACTAACACGACTTTCTTTTATATATATAGAAAGAGATAAGTAGAGATAAATCTAACTAATAGTACCACGACAAATTATCGAAAATTATATAAGATATAGGAAACTGAAATCGTGATTCAAAACAGAATTTAATTTTCATATAAATTCGTCCGGCACGAATTCCTAAGCTCGTCCCATTACAGGCATCACAGATGTTAAGTAAGAAAATGAAAGTCCGTCCGTATGTGGAAAAACATAATTTCAACCGACTTCTTTAAAGGAAGTTATGTATTCGACACTTATAAATCTTAATATTATTGGAATTGCATAATTTTCCGTATTAGATTATGATAATCTAAATGCTTACATCATTACTTATACCGTGCATTGTCTACGTCTGTTAGGAGCTCATTGGCCTAGCTGCATTCGCCGATTTTATATAGGTAGTCATGCGGGTTAAGCAACGCCTGGCATGGACATTTCTTCGATGGGTGACCGACAATGTGTGTGGCAAAAAGCTTCTTCGTGCTTTGGAAGGAACGTTACGCAGTTGGTCCTAGATGTTATCCCTGATAATAGTCGTTGAGTAACGAAAAGATGCGAGAAAAATGTAATAATTAAGAGAGGTTAACAATAAGCGTCGAATAGGTTTGTAAAAACTAATATATTTCTTAGTAGATTTACCTCAAAGCTTCAAGGATATTGCGAGTTCGTTGCCTTAAAGAATATTTTGGGTACTTATAATATTTTTTTATCAAAATCGGCTCAGTGGTTAAGATATCGATAGCAATACAAGCGCGTCGGTTCATTTTGCAATCGAGCCAGTCCCGTTCTTAGCACATTCTTTAAGAGAACTTTATTTCAGAGTAGATAAACTGTAGGGTCATAATTTGGCCTTGACATTAAGCAGGTGCGCAGAATAGATAGATGTAGGTAAGCTATGTAGAATTTCTCATTGGTTCTCCTTTAAATTTACTTAACATGGAATTTTACCTACATTTTAATAGATGGTAATTGATAACTTGTTTGTGAAATGTCAAATTATAATTTTATTGCATCTGGTCTTCTCTTTATATTATTTCTGTTATTTTATTAGGTAGATGTAAATTATTAATAGATTGTTAATATTATTTAATTGAATAGCAAGAAATGTGTAGAATAATCAAAACTAAGGTTTAGATTCTTTCAAAGATTTAGTTATTGATTTACAACGAAACGACGCGACGTCTTTTATGAAGAAAATATTTAAAAAAGTGTTTTATCTAAGTACACCACACACACTCATATACACAAACACACACACACACATGTACATACACCCACACACACTCAAATGCACAAACACCAACACACACTCACAAATACACACACTAACGTAAACAAGATATACATAGATTAATACCATGTTGTGTTATGTTATGCCTTGTTTTGTATTCTTTTTATAATAATGTGTAACTTACCACATAAGATATTATAAATCTTTTAAGAGAGAGCGGAGCTGCCTTTTTTTTTTTTTTTATTACGAGGGGAATCTAATTAAGACCGTCAGGCCGCTCCCGGGGGAGAGCGGCCCGGTGTGTGGGGGTCCCCCCGGCCAAGATGGTGTGCGGCCAGGGTATACCCACTAAACCCCTCGGTGTCCTTCGCGCCGCAGTTGCCAGAGCTTGCCGGAACCTTTCGGATAACTTCGGCAAGCTCTAGCGGCGGGTGGTCCGGGTGGACCCCGTCTCCGAGCCCAAATGGGCAAAACCCTCTCAAGAGGCGGCGCGGACACGCCGCCGCCATCTCGTGGCTCAGTGTTTGGCGACGAACTCCCCCGAGTCCGCCGCCAAGAGCCGTTTAGGGGAACCAGGGATGTCCGGACACTCCTGGTTCCCCTGCGACGGGTGAGGTCTGTGGCCCCGTCGCCGATCACTTTTCGGCTGCAGGAGATAGGGCGAGCGGCAACGACACACCGACACTCCTCTTCCCCTGCAGCCCCACCGCGTCCGCCATCAACGGTGGCGGCCCCGCCGAGGCCGCGGCAGATAGGGAGAGCGGCAACGCAACACCGACACTCCTCTCCTGCCGCGGCCCCGAAACCCTCAGCCGCGAGCGGCCCCTCCTCGGGTGGGTTCCGCTTGGTTCACCGTGGGTGTCCAGGCCACGGCTACTAAGCCCCCCCGCCACGACAAGGCGGGAACCCTAGATAGGGCGGGATAAATGCTTACTAGGCAGCCCCAACCCAAAAACATGTTTATATTGAAATGTTGTAATCTAATAAATATTTTCATTTTTTTTTTGATTTTTTGACACCATAGAACAAAATAACATAAGCCTACAAGGCAAACAATTCATAATAAGATTATATTTTTCAAAAAAGAAAAGTTTTTCGGCTAGAACAAAATATTAAAATAAAAGAAAATTCCAATCTTACCTTGTAAATGCCATCGACAAGTTTAGTCAACTCCTCCGTTTCCATGGTGAATGTTTTCCAATAAACCAATTTTGTTAACAATCGATTCTACACTTGAAACTTCATCGGGATACGAAAACCAACAAGCGAATTTAAATTTTATCACTGTCGCCACAAAATTCACATTTCAATGTAACTAATACACGGATGTTGAACGGATCACTTGAGCAAAGTCACTTTTGATGTCATCTGAAACAAAAACAAAAGAACGTTTTAATAAAAACAAGTTTTTAAATTTAATAAGAAACAAAAGCGGTCGCATTCTGAATTCGACCTTTTTAAAAAATAGTATTCAAACTCTTTGTTTAAAAATAAAAGAGGCTGACATAAAGTTCTAAATTCAAAATATTTATTTGTATTGCACCTAGTACCCACGCGGCGCGATCCGTGCGTTCGGTTCGAGACTTGCAAGTAGATAGACAAGACACCTATCGCTTCACCTTGATAGCTACTACGCTGTTTAGAAACTTGAAACGAACGGCTGTTAAGATCTTTGTGAACCCGTTGATGTCTAATCCATAGCTTGTTTACGTTCCATACCTGTTTTTATATTTAGATAAGCGAAGTTTTGTGAAGTTGAAGTATTCGACTTTAAAGGTCGTTTGTAGTTCAATGAACTCTGGTATTTTAAGAAGAAAGAGACTTTCATATGGTTAGGTCCATATGCCTCTATATTTCTATAATTTAGTTGTCCGGTTTTTAAGATTTGCCGTACTCTGTTTATTTATTTTAACAGTAACTGTTTAGAAACTGAACGAAATACGTTTAAAACATAGACACAATCGCTAGAGACCCAATAAATTCTACTGTATCTTGCTCTACTGGCCTCAGACGAGAATGACCAATTTAAAATCACCCAAATTGCGTAATAAATTTTGCTGTAACAACAGACTGATCGATTGCTCGTGACAATGTGCATTAAAATCGCATTACAACACTTTTTTTTCATTTCAATGTCGTAACCTCAATCGGAGCTAATACGATCAAGCAATTTGCGTGGCAGGTGTTACTTATTCATATTACATGGAAACAATGGCCCACTGTATTACGGTACTAATTTAACTTTCATTTTTTCGTCCAATTGACGCTAACAACCCGCTGTAAAAGCTTTGACGGCCCGCCTACGCAATTAAATGACATCCCCAAATAACAGTATGAAGTATGAATAATGGGCACTCCTCGAAACTTTTACTTTTGTTTATATGCATACTTTTAAACGGCACATATTAATAATGTAAAACAAATGAGAGATGTTGACGTTAATTAGCATAATTATGCAAGAGCTTTATGCACTCGTCCCATGTTAATTGTATGCATGGCTCGTTCCACACTCCGCAGCCATTTGAGGTCGCCTAATAGATGTTAATTAAGTAGCTGTGATTCCAGATAAGTATGGTGGGAATTTAAACGTCCTTGTCCTAAATTAACATAAAGTTTATCGACGTGAAATATTGCACCCATACTTCGAGCAACGAATAAAGATATTTCTAGGAAACGTATCTGTCTGAAACAATCTACTAGTATAAAGTTTTTTCCGAACCTCACATGCCTTGGAGATAAAAATATAAAACACAATTTCGGAGCAGACCCGTAACTTCATTTTAAAGAAGAGATTTGCGTCCCACACCTCGCTCGCTCGCCCTTGCATATGCATCGGTACGGATACGCGAACCGACAGTCTTCCACATTTCTTTTTCCTATATCCCTGAGGCGTAAAGAAACAAGTGTGCGACGGCTGCTTATTTCAGTTGGAACTTGTTTAGTCCGGATAGGACTCGTTGACTCCGGATTTGAGAGTTACAGAAGTTACAAACCTCGTAAGTAACGGAGAGCTTTAAAACTAAGTGGATATCAGTAGAGTTATCTAAAGTGTGAGAAACTGTGTATCGTTTGTTACCTTTCGACTTTAAGTTAACTGAACGGTAACTGTAGACCTTTGAGAGGCTTTCGTAGAATACAACTTTGCTCTAGGCTCTCTGTGAATAAGAGTATAGAAATGTTCAATGTTCATATGCGGAATAATCGTATTTTAGATTTCTGTGTATGTGCCGACGACGCAATGGCAAGACAAGGCTCAAAGAGATGTAGTGTTAGCAGAAATCGGTTCTCGTCGTGTCGACGTCCGACGCCGCATTTTGCTGACGAACCTTGTTATCTTGAATATAATATGCGAGCGCACCGTTCTGCAGTTGAATATTCATGTTCGTATTCTTGTCTGACTACGGAGTCCTTGTAGATAAATGGAATTCGTATTTGAAGATCGACGTTCTATCTGAGGTTCAAGTGTCGAGGTTTAAAGTCAACATTACATCACTCCGCCATATGAATGGAATCCTAATATTTGATTTGATAAACAGTATGAGTCAGTCAGTTTTAAAATCGGTTTTAGATTTTAAGGCTTAGAACGCAAGCGGTTTGCGAATAGCTGAAAAAGCAGAACTGCGTATCAACAAGCAAAATCAATCATTTAAAAGAACGATAATGCGTGGGCTTGTATAGAAAGCTATGTGTTGCATTTTTTTTGCGGTTTCAGACGGACGGACGGAAAAACGCTGGCGTTTAATCGCAGTGCGTACACGCTCATACTGCTATTCTATAGTTAGGTAATTAAATTGATGTTGGCATGGCTTCGCATACTACATGAGTTAAAGTGTCTCTAAATCTAAAGCTTTTAATAATTTCATTTACGAAGTAGGTACCTGCCGCATTTGCTTGAGTTTGGCAATCGCAATTACGCAATAAACACAGTTTTTATTGGGTATAATTAGTGGGCTTTTTATTAGGTAGGTTCCTACTATAATTTTGTTGAATGAATATTCATAAATCATAAGGTAAACTTTCTATAATCGGTATTTTATAAGTCTATTAATTTTATAAATTATCTAGCTTTCAATTTTGATTGATTGATCTGGTTAAATAAGTAGTTTAGAAACTTTAAAACTTGAGATTATCACTTTAATAAACTTATCAATTAACCTGCAGGCCTTTTTTTTGTAGACATTATAAATAATCGCTCTTATTTGCAGAAGTGTAAAGGGTAGTTCATATAAAGTCTTGTAGTTAACTTTTTGTTAATAACATACAATCTCATCCGAGCGATGTTCCCTGTTGCACCCTCTCAGGAGCCCAGGGCCGCTAAACCCCTTTTTTATTTGGGGTCGGCGCAGTCGGTAAGTCATTATTGACCATACCTTCTGCAATTAGATTTGGCAATGTTTTTACGGCCGGCCGCCTGCTTGACACCAACCCTCTTAGGGATCAAGCCGTTTATCCGCCACCGCGCGGGGAGAACTTAAGGTTTGCGCAGATCCCTTAGTCGCCTTTTACGGCACCCACGGGATGAGATGGGATAACCCTATTCTATGCCTGGGCTACACAGTTTATAACATACAATGAACAGTGAAATCGATAAAAAGCAATAAGTGTACGTGAAAACATACGTACGCGAAATCAGTCATCTGTCACGAGCAGATGTGGACGAGGCTGTTAATGAGATTCTCACTCACTCCAGGGAAATTCACGATAATGTATTGTACTATCGGAAGTCAGAGAACTCGATTAAATGATTCACGAGCTGCGATTAACAATCTATCTTACAATCAATCGACAGCGTTCATTGACAATTTTAATAAAAGACATTTAGAAAATAGTTAGTAGATAAGTAGTAAGTAATAAAGGGAGGCGAAGAAACAGTAAAGCTTTACTGGTATTTAACGCTAGAAGACTTTGTTTTTACTAAAAAGAATATTTAATTATAACCACATAATACACCTTTTTTAAACAACAACTTATCTGTTAGGTAATTAGTAATTTTAGTGGCAATAAATTGCAGTCGTTATTATCTGTGTTCAAATATTACTTAAAGCTTAAACAGCAGTGTAAACAGTAAATTGTTAAAGAAACAAATTGATAAACATGTGTTATTAAAATCGACGAGGCCACTTGCGAATAATTCACATTTTCATTTTATTTGAACATACTACAAATGAAATCGATACCTACGCTCAATTCTATTTCAGACGAAAATGAATATAGTATGAGATAGCTCGGGCTACCGTCACCCCATCGGAACGATATCGGGTTCATACAACTGTGTCCGTGCGTTCGTTGTCTGTATTTTTCACTATTCCGAATATATTTGGTTTGCGCCAAATGCAACTTTGAATCTCTTCGCTAAACTTTTATATATGGACTCAATTTTCTCAGAATACTTATCTTCTATTGCCTTTTGTGTTATTGATATCGTATTTCAAATATGAAATGGTATCAAACGCTGTACAAAATGAAGATAAAACATGACAATAAACGTAGGTAGATTTAGACTAGAATCTCGCTTCAAATTTAAGCGAAGTTCATACAGGGGTGTCAAAAAAGGAGAAATCATCGGTGTAGGGAGTAATTGTTGCAGTTTTGAATAACGCTCCGTGCGGTCGGCAGGCGCGGGCATTCGTGCGTGCTTTTGACAACCTGCAAAATTGAATAGCTCCTCTTGTCGCAAACGCATATGCAAGTATTGTAGCCTACGGGATAGATACAAGTTTCATTACTTATATAAAATGTAAACAAATTACGCATGACGTGATATATGCTGGTTACGATTTCGAGGGGAAAGTTCAGTGAACCTGTCTCAGCGTATTTTTTGCTGAATTCTTGGCACCTGATACTTTCTTATTATTTTTCGAACATTCAGGAACTTCCAACTTAGAAATACATGCACTACATCTAGTAACAAAAATAAAGAAAATTGAATAGGCATTAAGATATCTTCATAAACTTATACGTAACTAATTCTTAGAACTTTATGTTCTATCGATGGAGTCAAGGACATAGAACAATAAAATTGAACTTAGAAAATGATTTTAGTTTGAAATACGCATCTATTAATTTGGCAACTAGCACTCACGTCATCTGCAGTTACCTATTATAAGCACTATATTTGAATTTTATCGGTTAAAAGTTCATTCCAGGCCGTCGAAACCATTTTTCATTTTGCAATTATAGAGCCAAATGAGTGGAATCCATTCGAATTTAAGCGTTAACATTAATTTAAACGAGTTAAAAGCGGTTGAATATTTAAAGTGATTCTGTTTTTAGGGTTCTGTTTTTAGTTTTAAGAGTGTATGGAACCCTTAAGTTTTGCCAAATTCCTCTATATTTTTTCCGTTCATCCACTGAACTATGTGTGCGGTACAACCTTGATCGATTTTATCTATTAATATCTGCCTTTTTGAAAAAAATGATTTTAATATTTTAGTTTTCGGCGGTATTCGAACTCGCGACTACTGGTTTTCCGTTCCAGCACCTCCTCTTGTTCTTGCGAGTAAGGCCACGTAGTGCCATCTACCGGCAAACTTAATGATCTATTAATGATGACAGAATTTGTTTCGTATATATCGAGTCAAATCAGACATGATTCTTTTTACGACGAAATTGTATAATAATTCGATATTGGTATGCGATAAAAGTGATAATGTGATACGACGCCGCACAGTGGGCTGAAACGGGAAATCAGCGGACTTAGGAATCAAAGTTGATAATTCTAATCTTTTTAAACGGCGATCGCTAGAGCTAATTTAAACAATAAAAAATTGTTCTACAAGAATACTTAAATATGAATAATTCTCGAGGAAATCGACTTTGTGTGAAAAAAATGTATGAAACGACATATGTTTTGGTCTCTAGCTTCCAACTTATGGTCGATCCCGCACTTTGGGCAGCAATTTGTTATAGTATCGATTTTTACCTTTCACCTGACATTAAGAAGTCCTGCCCCGACCCGCCCTTTCGGAAAATAGAAGCGATTGAAAATGTTATGTTTTCAAGTTAACCATTTACGATCAAATCTTTACAAATTGTATTTTGTATGTTGTTGGATGTGAATGTGACTAGTATATCATAAAACAATGATAGGACACCTATTCTACATAACTTTTTGAAAATCGTACAATTTCGAGTTAAGCTAAATGTTTTTTTAAACATTGAAAAAAAAACATAGTATTGTAGTAGCAAGGTAAACAACCTCTTCCAGGTATAGATATACTTAGTGAAGGAACAACAGGTAAGTACTTCACTAAATAACAATAGGTAGCCTATCTACCTATTGTATCGTAGTACTTCAGTCTTAATAATAAGACCCACTTATTATTACGTTTCTAGGAAATTGCGGCATCCTTCAAAGACTACCTGTGATAATGAGTGTCCTTGCGGTTTTACTGATGAGTTGTAAAAGGGGATTAGATAGGTACTTTATGAATATGGCATGTTAGATAGGTTGTTGGGGGTGCGACTATTTAAGGGATGTAATGTAATTGCAACAGTCATTCGGATTTTGTCATTTGTCCCATAAACATTTCAATATTCGTGGTGATAATGGAGAATTTAGTGAACAATATTGACCTGTTTGTGTTGATGAGAATTGAGAACTGAATTAGACTCGTTTTCAGACTCTGCAAAACTTTTTGAACTTTAAAGGAGAGATTGGGAAAAGAGATCAATGAAGAAGAAAGTGGACAGTTAGTTAAGTTTTGCCAGAAATATTCATCGAAAATAGTTTTGAAGTGGCGGAAGGCAAATAGGACCCTACAAAGATTTTTAAAAATACACCGAGATTGGTTGGAGAGTTCAATAGAGTGGCCGGATGTAGTGTGTTCTAGTGAAAATGTTCATGAAATTCTTCAAGAAATTGACCCGGTTGATGCTCAGAAAGAAAATGTTCAACCTAGCACTTCGGGAGCATCTACTTCGACCTTCACACCCAGAAAGCAGTTTGAAGATTTGAGTGAACGGCAAAAGATAAGGCGTATAAGTCATTCACTTGACAAATCGCTTTCGTCGGAAGAATCGGGTGCTACTGCAGTGAGGGCCTTTCGTAACAGTGGAGAATTACGAGTAAGCAAAATTTTAGATCACCTTATGAAACACCCAGAAGATGCAGCTAAAGTAGAAGCGAGTTTAAAGGGAAAGAAATGAGAAGAAGCCTACACTCCCGATAAGGATTTGGGTCTTTTTGTGTCCCTTAAACTATCTAAATGGCAGTATATAAATTTAAGGGACTCGGCAAGTGAGCAAGGATGCGAAGTTTATCCATCCTATTATGCGATAAAATAAGCAAAAGAAGATTGTTATCCGCCCAAAAAAGACATCAGCATAAGTGAAGATGGCGCTCAAATTAAATTACAGGCACTTTTGACATTAACGATCACACGAATAATGGAAGCTAATAACATTCAAACAGATTCCCGTGCAGAGTTGAAGCTTGCTAGCAAATGGGGATTCGATGGAGCTTCAGGGCAGAGTAATTATAAACAAAGAGGAGAATTCGACGATTCCAGCATTTTTATGGCTAGTTTGGTGCCTCTTCAGCTGCCCAATGAAGAAAATATCGTGATTTGGGAAAACGACAGACCTTCATCTACATTTTACTGCCGTCCAATATCTTTTAAATATATAAGAGAAACCAAAGAAGTGGTAACAACAGAGATGAATAGAATAAAGAAGGAGATCGCAACACTGATGCCTACAATTTACAAAAAGACAACGATTGGCCACAATTTATTACTTACTATGATTGACGGTAAGATTACCTCAATTATATCCGAGACGTCTTCTGCAGCTTGCGATATATGTAGTGCCAGGCCATTGGAGATGAACGATTTAGAAGCTGTAAGGTTTAAAAAAACATTTAGCTTAACTCGAAATTGTACTATTATCAAAAAGTTATGTAGAATAGGTGTCCTATCATTGTTTTATGATATACTAGTCACATCCAACAACATACAAAATACAATTTGTAAAGATTTGATCGTAAATGGTTAACTTGAAAACACAACATTTTCAATCGCTTCTATTTTCCGAAAGGGCGGGTCGGGGCAGGACTTCTTGGTGTCACGTGAAAGGTAAAGACCTATACTATAACAAATTGCTTCCCAAAGTGCGGGATCGACCATAAGTTGGAAGCTAGAGACCAAAACATATGTCGTTTCATACATTTTTTTCACACAAAGTCGATTTCCTCGAGAATTATTCATATTTAAGTATTCTTGTAGAACAATTTTTTATTGTTTTAATTAGCTCTAGCGATCGCCATTTAAAAAAAATAGAATTATCAACTTTGATTCCTAAGTCCGCTGATTTCCCGTTTCAGCCCACTGTGCGCCGCGTCGCGTCAAATCGCACCGCACCGCGGCTGCCCGTGTCGCCGCGACATCGATGCGATTGTTCAATTGCCGAGAAATTGCGTCGGTACTAAGCTTGCGGAAAATTGGTGTATCGTTAATATTCACCCGAAACCACCAGCTCACGTGGCGACTGCAAATAACGAGCAGACAACCCTCATAGATTTATGCTCTGTCGTTTTAAGTGATGTATAGGCCTCAACCCGCTCGTCCCAACGAATCCCAACGATCTGTCCAAGAATATTTCAAGTAACTGTTTATGGTTCCTACGACCGTGAATTCAAATTGAGTAGTCGGGTCCCTCGAATATCTGACGAAACTGAATGTTTCATTCGCTTCGGGATAGCTAGTACCTACATAGTGTAGGTACACTGGTTTCTTCGAGTCGAGCAAGATCCTCCGGAATTCCGACTCAAAATCCGCACCGTTA
Organism: Idaea biselata; assembly: GCA_958496205.1. Classification (NCBI taxonomy): domain Eukaryota; kingdom Metazoa; phylum Arthropoda; class Insecta; order Lepidoptera; family Geometridae; genus Idaea; species Idaea biselata. Next base: position 6,812,863 of record OY292401.1, on the reverse strand, counting down.
TCTTGTTAACTTGTAATAGATAGAGATTGAGCGAAATTGTTTATTTACTTACTTTTCTTCACTAATCCTCGGTTCCGTTGTGTAATTACAACGAATAGATCATTTTCTAACAAACTCCTAATACCAAGGTAAGCCAATGTAACATTTTCCGGGGCGTTAAGCCATTCGTCTGAGGAAATTGGTGACGAAAATATTCTAGTCATGTAGAGATCCCTTGTTAGCGCCGCCGGCGAAAATACAAGAAAATTCCCTTTACCTACTGACAAGGCTTGTTTCTGAAGATGGTCCGTTGGTTTTTCCTAAGTTTTTATGACATGATCTAAATTGCTGAACTCTTAAATTTTATGTTGATACAATACATATATGCAGCTGTATACGTGTAGTCTTGACTTTTTACGGCCTCATGAAAATGTAGTACTACTTTGTGGTACAAAATCGAACATTCTGGAACCGGAATAACCACACCTACCTATGAGATTTATTCTCAGAAGTTCGTTTTTCTAGAATACATTTGCAAGGTTTCTATTACTTAAATACCTACTCTAGAAATCAAATAAAATCTCGTTACCAATAGTATATTACTGTTGGTTACGCTAGTCGGATCTATTTAATCCTGACATAAATTTATTTGGGGTTTACGCGCCGATAAAATGTAAATTAACTTTTTTACGTAGCCCAGGTTTGTTTGCTTACAAATGAAAATAAAGTTACCAAATATTTTACCAATTGGATTATGTTAGTAAAATGTTTATTTACATATTAGGTAGATAAAATAAATAAAGTGTCATATAAGTCCATCTATAAATATGCGAGACACAAACACTTAAAACATATCTACTCATAGAAAACAAATCTATTCATATTATACGAGTAATATGGTTTGCTATGACATGGCAAATTCTCCATATTATTTACCATAAGAAATGTAAACCGACATTATTATTTTCTGTGTTTGCTGATCTTCCGAAAACATCTCTAAATTCGACTGACCTCATTATGTGTATAAACATAGAAGTAACATAAGAATTTGTGTTTGTTCCGAACAGCACAAGTTAAGGGACGTATGAAAAAATATTATCAGGGAAATTATTGTAGTTCGATGATCGCAAATAATAATAAAGATTTTGTATGTTATGTTATGACTGTTATGAGATAAATATTTGCCAAAGCTTTGTTTGGACAAATTTATTTTTTTGTAAAGTCTCGTTGCCTATTTTTTATATCTACTTATTGGTTTATTATTATTATTTTCATTGGCAATGCTTTTAGTATGTTTACTAGAAATTTATTAAGAAAAGTATATGTTCAAAAAAGCTTCACCACAAGTAAATTTTTGTTCCTTGTACGTCAGATTTTCGATGGAATACGGATTACCTACTTGGAAATATTTCTATTGGTTTTTCGATGAAATAAGATAAGTATAGGTATTAAACATAAACACGTTCAAACAAAACCAAAAGGTATCTACCTTCGGAACCAGTTTCTCTCTTGTCCCTTTTTCCAGGATGCTCAATGTAGCGACGAAGTTAAAACAAAATTCACAAAATCTTTTGAATCTCCGTTTTCAGATTTACTGAGTACTCATTGCAGACAAAATAAAAAGTATCGAGTTAATTGCGCGCGAAACTTAGTCTCGACCAGCAGAAGTTCGTGTTCCATGCTGTATCACTGCGAAAAACGTTTTTCCTCATTAAGAGCACTCGGGCCCTTAATAACAACGCCTAACGAACTATGCATTGCCTCAAATTATGTTCCCAGATTTGAGAAAAATCTTCACTTTACTTTTGGCATCTCTGGTGTTAGACTTTCTACTTTAAGATTACTGGTGGAGATAAAGTTCTGTTTGTTTTTACCAAGTAAATAAGGGCGATACACTATCATCTAATTTTTACATTTCTAGTAGCTAATTTAAAGTACGTAGGTTATCTTTACGTTACTTTCAATCCTAGCTGACCCTAATAAAAGATTCCCAACAAATTTTGATAAACAATTTCCCAATTTGTGTACAATCAAGCCCACAACACGTCCCAATATTACGAAGCCAATTGAGCAATTTGAAAAACCAACCTCTGTTTACTGGTTGGTTAAATACAACGTTTATAACCATTAAGGGCACTTCCGACACGTACTGGGTAATCATATTCGGAGCAGAAACAGCATAAATCATGAGAGGATAACCGGAGGCAAAAAACAAAGTTGGTGGACTCGCCGGCCGTCCGCGTACCCCTGTTCCCTACGTTATGCCGAAAGTCAAATGACCGATTTTTATTTCATCTAAAAGTATTGATCGCTGATTCAATTGCTTTAATTAACCGATGTAACGATTGACCTAAAAATAAATCTCAACCTTCATTTGATCGACCATACATATTACCGATACATTATTTAGTCGATGGAACATCTTACCGAATTTTAAGTGTAGATAGGTAAAAACTCGGTTATTATAGTCCGGTCAAATTAGACCAAAAATAGAGTTAAGGCACAATTTTTTTTTTCAATCGGTACATTGGTTAATTAAAGCTTCGTAGAAATATCGAATATCTATTGATCAATGATTCAATTGAATCATCGATCAATAGTTTTCGATGAAATAAAAATCGGTCATTTGACTTTCGGCATTACGTAGGGAACCCGCCCCTAACACCGACGTTTATTGTACGGATCACATTCACTTTATTGTAACACCTATCCGATGTAGATTACGCACCTATTTGTATTATTTAGTGATCGCTTTAGCCACAGGTTTTCTTTCCTTTACTAAATGCGACTCTATTTCTACCGCCGTAAATGTCAGATCACGTACCTACGTAAGTAACTGAAACAATGATGGCATCGTTATCTCCAGTTTTATGTTACGACTGTTTAGTATGACCTATTTAGAACATAAACACACCGAAATGTTCGTTCATATTTTCATTGTTTTATATTTTACAAAAAATAAAGCCTTCGGTTCTGACGCTTTTGCGTCTTCATCAAAAAGTTGTACGAAAAGTTTTCAAATACTTTGAAACAATAGAATGTGGGTTATTTTTTATGGCACTTACCCTTTTAATGACATGACTTCTTATAGTCGAATACTTAACTTGTAAATTAGTGTCGTACTTTAAGTACTGACTTGGAAATTGTGGGCCATTTGCAGAAACTTTGAATTTATATCATCCACTTAATTTTTTGCAGAATTTCGTTGCGGCGTTATTTGATGTGTTTGGGTGGCATACTTACATACTTTAAAAGCCATACGTTATAGGTATGAGACCGATATACAAGGCACAGTTTCGACAGGTGAAAGTCGTGTCTTTTTAAAATATTTCGCTTTAACTTATGCCGATTTCCACACGATATTTCCGGTGACCTTTGATCTACCTATAGTTACGAAATAAATTAAACAATAGTAGGTCAACGCCCACTTTATTGGAAGTGTGAGGTGGTGCATCTCTAGTTTTAATCGAATAGATAACTTTAGCGTTATCTAATTTAACTTCTGTATAACCAAGCTCAATGAGTAGTTATGGCACTTTTTATTAGTGTTGGCGATTTTATTTTACGATTAAATAGAATTTGCTTCGGTTTTCGCGATGATTTTTAGAACAATGAGTAACGACAAATTATACCTCAGTCTAGTAGATAAGCTACGGTGCTACTATGCTACTTATGCCAACTATGCTACGGTGTATTTTTTTGGGGAAACTCGGTTGATGTTCAATCTACTTTTGTTATGCAAAAAAAATCTATTCGTTCTATCTTCCACCTCAAAAGTACTGATTCTTTGCGCTTGATTTTCAAAAACTACAATATTCTTACTCTTTCGAGTATATATATTCTTGAACTTTGTATACTTGTTAAAAGCAACCATAGTTATTTATTTTCCAATAACCGTAGTTTAAGACCTACATATAAATTTAACATTAGCATGCCACAAGCAAATAATGCGCTATTTCATAAAAATGCCTACTTTACTGCAAAAAAAGTGTATAATGCATTACCGACAAAATTTAAAATCTTAGAAAATGTAACTATCTTTAAGTGTCGACTAAAAATGGCTTATAGCAAATTACTTTTATTCACTTAAAGAATACTACGAAAAAACAGGCACGATCATTCACTATAGTTATCTAATTGTATGAGATCTAAAATATCTTTAGATTAAGTACATAACATAAAATATTGTATGTCTGTAGTGGGTAAGTGATTGTATCCATAATATTTTAATTTAAGACCCTATGTACATCACTTAAACAATAAATATTCTTGATTCGCTAAAACTAATAAAAATAACGCGACCTAATTTTATGTTTTTTGTTTATGTTCTATTTTTAACTTTAGGCAAAGTAATGCATTTTCCCACATACTATTACATAAACTTAGCACTCAGATTTAGTGACTAAAGTACTAATATTTGTTAGTACTTACTTAAAGCGAACTAAAAGCATTCTTGGGACATAATGTAACAAACTAAAAGGTGGGATTACGTCAGCTGAGATTGCGAACTCGCTTGTCGGGAATGTACTTAGCGTTTGAAAAGACATGTAATGTACTTACTTACATTTAAAAGGTTATTTACCTAACATGGGCTAGAACTTTTTTCTATTTATATACTGACTGAGTCCTCCAAATTCTTCTGTGTACCTACGTTCATATCCGAAAATAATTTTGGAATTAAAATTGAACATCGTGTTGATTCGACAGTTTCTTCGCAACCGGTTTGGCACGTTATTTTTCTTCAGTTAAGTAAAAAACACATTAACAAATACAGTTAAACACATTGTATTTTTTAATGTATTTTTTACTTAACTGAAGCGAAGCTGAAACTGAGCAAAAGGGGGTTGTTCTAGACCTCTAGAACAACCTTTCGAGGCGAACAATTTACAAAAGTTGTAAATCAAAACTTCTTCGCATATGCGAAGAAATCGCATAACAAACCCTCTACATCGGCTTAAACCACCGTGCTCAAAGCAAGCTGTATGGGTAGTTTCAACAATAAAAAACATATATTTAGAGTTATTCCGATGGTTAAAATGTAACGTTTTTCACACAAATTTGTGTCTTTTTTACGTTTTACTTAACGGTTCGTTTCGTTGCCGAGATTCTCTTCTAGTTTTTACGTCAACATTTAACTCTACTTAGCTAAACCAAAACTTAACACTTTCCTCTTATCTTAGTGCTTATAAAATGCTAAGCTGTGACTATTGCATTATATTTCGTAGATTAATGTATTCTGGACTAAGTGCAAGAGCAGTTTTCACTAACAAACGTCACATTTCTGCCAAATTTCGTGCCACGGGTATGTCGTAGAATGTCTCCGGTTTAATTTCGGTATTTTTTTAAATTATAAAGTTTCATTGGAGTGTGTCTTGTTATCTGAGGGCTCGGTTCTAAACTATACCTTACATTAATTTAGTACTTTAAGACAAGTACAAATTTTGAAGCTATTGAGCAGCTCCTTAACTCAAAATTCGTACGCAAGTTTTTGAGGTAAGGATGTGTAATTATTTAAGTAGCCCTCTAATGTTGAATAGCCATTTAGTATTCGACTGTTAATAAACGCTAATTCATATTTCTAAATTAAATACCTAGATTTTAATCCACGTCAGGTATGTCAAATTAACTCTGATAGATATGAAATGTAATACAGAATACCTAGCAATTCAAAGTTCAGTGAAGAGCGAAACGCGAACTTACCACCTGTCTACTTTCTCCACCTGCAGGGTTCAGTTAAACCGCTTATGCTGAAAATAAACGTTGTTTACCTTTACGCTTGAATATGAATATCCTTTGGAGTTTTCTTTTTGTGCTTATAGAATTTAGGCACTTACTAAATGTTTGTGTATATTGTGGTTTCTAAGACAGTAGTTATTTGTACTAATCAATACTAATATACGTTGGTAACATATACGTGTTACCAACCATTGAATATTAAGTAATATTGCTGCATATTTGGGATTAACATGGGCCACATTTTATCCCGATAATCTCACGGTTAAACCGTGGGGTACAGTTAGTAGAAAATAGAACAAGAAACCCAGAAGAGGAGAGGTGGGGGAGAGAAGAGGGACCCCACCTTCACCTGCTCAGAGGATCTTCCTCCCAGAGGAGTAGAAATAGTCACCTCCTAAAATATTGTCTAATTCTTATTATAACCCGTAAAACGCAACTCTCCAAGTTGTAACTGCCGCAACGATACAAGTATTTTATTATTGCAGTACAAAATATAACTTTAGGTAGGTACAGTACCGTACAAAACACTAAAAGTTACACAACAATGTCATCTTAGTGCAGGTCAAAGTATCGTCGCAAACAACAAGCAAAGTATTATTGTACATCGTCAAGTTGTTTTCTTGTTCCGTGTTTTATTGAGACCGATTATGTCGTACAATTTTAAACTTTTTATGAAAACGACTTTACCTATATAAAGTTACGGACTCGGGCTACTTTTTTATATGACGTTATACGAATTTAGTTACGAATTTTATGTTTTACCGTATATTTTACAAACTTTTGACACGCTCTACCGTTTTTCTCGGAGGAAAAAGAATTGAATTAATGGCAGCCAGCAGTCAGCTATGTAAAGTTAAAGAAAGGGGTATTTCTTAGAAATTTTATCTTATTTTACGCTGGAATACGACCGAAAATATTATACCGATATTAAGTCAAAGGTGACGCGAATGTAGAGCTAGTAAATACTACTTTTGGGGACATGGCAAATATCGTTCTTCGTAAAAATCAAAATAAAACATGAAAATACTTTTTAAATATTTTTAGTAAAATACAACATATTTAGTTTATAAACGTTAATTAGACATTTAAAAAAATATACATATACCTACCTAATATGATTATTAGACATCGGTGCTAGGTACAAAGCACAAACTTTAAAGGTAGCCTGGAATAGATCGCTTTTAGCGATAAGACCGCCCATTGTACCATTATTGTTATTTCAATTTCGTTTTAAGTTTAATTTTATTTGTTTCTGTGTTTATTTTATGTTTTTTAATATTTTCGTAATTTTCTTCAGGTTATAAAGTTATAATAAAGCGTTATCAAATCTAACTTGTTTCGCAGTAAACTCGATTGATTTTAGATTTAATTTTTGAATCAAACGATTCTAGTCCTAATAAACACATCCGTAGCAACGTATTCTCAGTAGAAACGCAGCCTAAGTCTAGGTGCATCTTACCATTTCAGCTGTAGATAAGTATATGTACTAAAATTAAACTGCACGCTGCCTGCTGGTCACTTTTTTTCATTAGTCGTACGATACAGACTTCCAGACGTTAAGGACGTATAACGAGCGGATTCTTGGCACGTTATATTGCTTAGTATACAGTTAAATAAATTAGACTCTTATTGTAGACGTAAACTACAATGTTGGCTTTTCAAATACTCTTGACTGGCTCTGTGGCGCGTCGGGCAAAGGCCCGACTGCAATGCAGAAGGCTGCGGGTTCAATTCCTGCCTGCTTGTATTTATGCTTAAAAATAAACAATTGTGTCTGGTCTGGGTGTTTTCTGTGCATCATATGCATATCATATCATATATAATACTAGCTGACCCGGCAAACGTTGTTTTGCCTTAAATTATAGATAGTAGCCGATTCTCAGACCTACTGAAAACGCATATAAAATTTGGTAAAAATCGGTCGCGCCGTTTCGGAGGAGTACGGTAACTAACATTGTGACATGGAAATTTTATATATAAGATGAAAATTTTATATATTAGATTAGATGTATTTACAAAAAAAAAGTACAATATGTTGTAGGTATATCCGTTTTCTAGTAGGTACAATCCTAGTGCCTTGTTTGGGGCTAGATTGCGTTTTATGTAAAGTCCTGCAATATTTATTTATTAATACTATCCTACTAACTATTAATAATACGTCGAGCGACACAAAAGGTTACGGGGTCGATTCCTGCGGAGGGAAAACGTGACGTTGTCTCCCGACTTAAAACTAGATTTATAAACCGCCGCTTCAGATAATTGGGTCCTGTCAATTCTCCAAAAACGAGACTATAAATCTAACATTCGAAATTTACGTCACATCCTCTCTTCCGAGGCTTAAAAAGCTAACGGGCGAACACTGAAATGCGACTCAAAATTTGAGGGCTACTTAAAAAAAAGCAGCAGCTGTAAAACTCAAATCCCCATAATAATTTTGAATTTAGAGTAACTTAAATTCTTTGGTACTTTGTAATTGACATTGTTTCTTCAGGGAAAAGTGTCAAATCGTCTACAATTAAATGACATACGACGGACGGACAGACAGACAGATATGACGAATATAAGGTATCGGTTTTTTGCCATTTGGCTACGGATCCCATTATTTTAACCTCAAAGTCATCTACCTAAATATTCGTTGATGTTATTTAGAGAGTACAAAACCAGAGAACACAGCAGAAACACAACTCTATTAAGGTTTCGAAAACTAAATTAACATACTAATTCTAGTTTGGCTACGAATAACTGTTCCCCATTATAACTGTGGTAAATCTAAGGTATTTGATAAACAGCGAATAGTGTTCACAATCCAATTCACAACAGTTACAAATTTATAACCTGAAATTCTTCTTCTTATTGATATTTTGAAATTAAATAATTTTATACAGGGTATTGCGATGATTAAACCTAAAGGGGGTTGTTGTAGATATATGGGCTAACTTTTGGATAATTCGAGGTAGTTTACGAAAATTTTGAGTTTAAAAAGTTTACGCGAAAATCAGCTGTTTCTTAAAGTTTGAGGTCATTGGCCTTAAGGTGTACCTACTTTTATTTTGTATATACCACTACAATCTAAAGACTAATTGGCTTTATTTAACAGTCCCCCTTCGGCTTAATGCCCCCTCCCCGGAGCTCATTGTATAATTGATCTTCATAAACTTGTCATTAAAATTGATTTAAATCAAATTCATTTCTAATTAATATTTGCATGGCTGGTGCTGTTAAAATATGTTTTACTTTTTCCTTCTATGGCAACTGTTGTGGCCATTTATTTTGTGCAAATAAATGATATTAATTAATTCAATGCGTATCCAATGGCATGTCCAATGGCGTGTTACATACAGTTCAAATTGACTAGTTTTTATTAAGGGAAAAGGATATCTAGGATACCATAGGAAAGAGTTTTCCTCCATACAAACATTACAAACGTAGTCGACTGTTTCATCCCAGGATAAGGGTATTAAAGAAGAATAGCACCAGCCAGATTTATTCAAAATTTTAATATAGTTTTACCTTCTAGAGAGTATTGAACCCCTACAGCAGTTTTAAGACCACTTGGTTTTCCGTCTGTCATTTCGCCTCTTAATTAACCCATCAATCGTTCGGTGTAATACCTCCCGAAAAACCTTAACTTATTTTTCATCTGTATATTGAAGATTAGTTTTCTACATTCTGCTAATATTTTAATTGGATAAAATTATAAGATCTAGCAACCCTATCCTGATCCGATATCGGTACGATGCGTGGTAGTAATTGCATTGTGTTTAATTCCATTAATGTTTGTCCACCATCGCATTGGTAGAATCGTCGTGTCGAAATCCGATTACCGACACCATTGTCTATCGGGCCTATTGTACATACTTACCCGTTGTCCTATGTGAACGACGCGACGCGACATTAGCGACGCGGCGCATGCAATGGCTATTTGATTGGATGCTCTCCAGAAACCCCAACATCCAATTTGCTGATTAAAACTCTTATGACAATTGGACGGAATTTGTCCCTAATTGGTACAAACTTAAAAAAATAAGTACCTTAACAGGTAAAAACACAGTCAATTGAATTATGGATTTCAGTAGAGTATCTCTCCAGGAACTCCAAATGAAACTTTTAGAAATTACTTGTTAGACAAAGAAGTGATCATGCAAGGGGCACATACATACGATTTGATATTTTCGCATTGCGTCGGTTTGTAACGCGCTTGTCATTCACCACTTAGGACAATACTAACCCCCTTACTTATAAACTATGACTAAATATATGTAACGTTTTTATTGTCTGTCAACTTTGAAATTTCATGTCACCGTAAAAGACAAATGTTACATTTTATATTTTTTGTAGACCTAGTCAATAATTACAATCAGTAGTTTACGGACTCAATTTAAAACTCAGCACGCCAGATAAATCTTCGTGATTTTTGGATAGCATTATGCTTTTAAGCTTATCTTTATTTTCTTAATAAATAAAAAAAAAACAAATTTAGTCATCGTTTATAATAAGCAAGGGGATAAACCTATCCCATTTATTTATTATTACAACAGCATGATATTATTTTTCATTTCAAAACAAGTGACTTTAGATTACGTTGTCATTTAACAAAGACACTCTGACCTACGAATATGTAATAAAAGATTTTAGTAAACATAAAATTACGGGTGCAATGTAATTTAAAATTAAAGCTTTTACGACAACATTCAAACTCACCTCCAACTGCTATTTTATTTCATAGTAAAGTTAGTACTCGTGTCTTTATAGTCGAAACAAAGGTGCTTTGTAAATAAAATGTGTGTAAGTAAACTCTATTTTCGTTGTCATTGGTTACAGAGAAGGGGTGCTAAACTGTTCAGTTGCGGACAAGAGATACCTAGTACCAACAGCTCGTATCTATGCTTCTACTCTATGAACTCGATTCAATTTCAGTCATAATACCTTAGATGAAAACAAAAAAAATAGGTAGATACGGTATATTCTAACATTGCGTATTCGAAAAATGAGCTAGAAACACCTACATGCATTTTCATAAAATTATTGTATTTAAAAACATCTGTCTTCAAGAATGATTCAGGCATTTATAAAATTAGCAAAAAGGCATTCTGATGGATGTCATCATGTGACAGCACGTGCTCACGCGGCAACGGTTCGACATACAACTGAGGCTTGTGCGTCAGCTAGACGCAGTTTTATTGTCTCATTTTCCGTGACTAGGTACCGTATCTTTAGCTTTTTGTTTTAATCTAAGCATAATACAGTGTTTTTTGCGGCAAATAGTATGACAAAAGTCTTTGTCATACTTGTTATAAAATAGTACCTACTTCGGGAGACACGGATAATAGCAGTCGTTAGGTCAAGTTAGAGGCCTTTAGGGCGACCTGAAAAATATAACACCAGGTGAACCACACCACTATACGAAAATGAAGTATGTCAAAATAGACGATATCTCCCTACATAACTAAAATTAATAAAACATCCCTGAAAACACAACATTCACACAACCAGTCGTAATATTTACGATAGTTGCAGTATAATTTAACATTACACCGCTTTCCGTTTGTATGTCTCCTCCCCAAAGACTATTATGACAAAGTAAAATCGAGATAAAATAATTTAAAAATAACAATACCTACGATAATAAGACCCGGGAAAAATAAAAATATGAGAACAAATCGTGTGAGCTTAAACAAATATTAGTCGTGATTTGTTATCGCTATTTGCATTTTATACTTCGTTCTTTAATTGTGGACTTTGATTTGACACATTATGCTAAAGAAAAAATGACAATTACAAAGAAACAAAACGTCAGAAATTAAAAAACGTGCCTACTATAATAATATGTATGTAAATACATATACAGATAGGTATTTAAAGAGCAAAATCAGCTGTAGGTACTAGAAATTATCCAGCTAACCGTGTTAGGGGCAACCCATCCGCATCACAAATTCCGGACATCTAGTCCGTGCACACGGACTGCATCGTAATAACCCAGACTGTCCTTAACGCACGCACAGGCATTCCCTCTTTAATATAATTTAATTATATAAATTCGTCCCACTCACGTCTCCCACATTCTTCATTGTCAAAGTCTACAACCCATACAAAGTAAGTTAAACAAATCTTGAATTTGGGTAAGCTTTGACTAACCCAATATGGACTTTCTCCCGATAGAGTACGTTCCACTTTATAAATACAAGTCAACGAAAACATGGCCATATTTTAGAGATACTGCTGTACTTTATGCATATTGCGTTTTCCCTATTATACTCCACTTTGAGACTAGAGGAAGGGCGCCAGCGGATATACGGTTATCAGTCACCTTTATAGGCACTAATATTGAGTTACGGTCTCAAAGCTCGACCGTCCCTAGATTCTAATGATAATTGACGGCCGAGCAGTTAAAAAGACGGGTTGCCAAACTTAGATATCTATTGGAAAACGATACGGCATCAATCTGTTCCCCTGCCTCAGTAATTTCTCTCTCTTTTGAACAATAAAAATCTTTCTTTACCCCCTTCCATAAACTTGTCAATACTACCCCTTGCGGGCATTTTAGATACCATAATATTCGATAAAAAATTGAAAAGTTACTTTAATTTCCAACCGACTTCAAAAAAGGAGGTTCTCAATTCAGTTTAGCCACAACTGTTTTTAAAAGTTTTTAATACTTCAAAAAACGTTTGAAATTTTCGAAACGTCTGCAAATAAAACTCTTTGAACTGGCAAAATGGGAGTTGGAAAAGGACCGTGACCGGTATCACAAACGAAATAGCTTTGCTAGTGGAGACCAACGCAAATAAAATGTAGTGCGTTAAAAAATTTAACGTGGCTCTTACTTTGATTATACAAATGGGACTTTAATTAACTTCCCTTTCATATAAATCCATGCAGTAAACAACTGCTCAGTTATTGAGACCGAAAAAACTTCTAAATCAACGAAAACAAAACGATTGATATAATGTTTCCATGAGTAAAACTGACCAAAATAAGCCCATTTTTCCTTTTGTAATTTTTCATTACGCTCACAATTTATGCGACATCGATAGACGTATTGCCGACTCGACGAAACTTAGCTTGATTAATCCCTTGTTTGGATTTATAGCGGGAATAAATCAATATCGAGTAGGACAAACAAGCTAGTAACAGCTGACGATTTTTTTGTCTTCCGCAACGAATTTATGCCATTTCCCATTCCGCGATGCAATAGCGTAACTCTTCGCGATAAATTAAATAGGTATCGATTTTAATACTGTACGCTCTGAATAATATTGTTACGCCAGTTCAAAACAAAGTTACATTTTTGCTCGATTTTTTGGTACTGCAGGCTGGCTGCTTTTCCAAGTTTTTAATTTGATTTTTTCTGTTCTGGTAGCGATTTGTTAGGTCGCGGTCGCAACGCTTGTTTATTTAAACACGTTACATTTTCATAGATTGTTTTCATCAACATTAAAAAAAACATCGTTATCTACACTATCTACATCTTCACTAATATTATAAAGAGGAAAGATTTGTATTTTTGGGTGTGTGTGTCGTGTGTTTGTAATGAATAAACTCAAAAACTACTGGACCGATTTCAAAAATTCTTTCACCAGTACAAAACTACATTCACCCTGAGTAACATACTTTGATCCCAATATTCCCACGGGATCGGGAGTTACACGGGGAAAACCGCGGAACGCAGCTAGTTTAATAAAAAAACTTCTTAAGTTAATCAATTCCATCGCCCAATGTTGAGTGACGAGACGCACTCGACGTTATTATGTTAAGTTAATTTTATTCCTCTCTTTCCGTATCCCAGTAGGTAATGTAAGTGACTATACACTTAAAAAGGCAGCTTTTACAACGTTGTTACCTTGCGCGGAATTTTGTCTTGAAGCCAAATTCTGTAGCCACAAACCACTAGCATTTTATTACTTGATAAAAACACGAAGAGAAAATTTTCGTCCCTTCTCCTGAATTTTATGAGGAGTCGTAAGCCCCTGGATGCAGAGAACACTTTCAAAATAACCAAGTTTCATTATAAGTGACAAGTCCACTTTGGTTAGTTGAAAGAAAGCTTACCTTTTTTATCCCCGAGGCATTTAGTCTTTTTCACAGTGGTCGGCGTTGCTTTAAATGTGGTTTTTATCAAAAAGAGACGGTTTTAATTCCTTTTGCTTTGAATGTTTAGTTTTTAAATTTTCTCAGCATTAGACTGAGCAACTATTAAAACTTCTAGGTACTTCAAACATATACTCCCTTACTTATAAACCATGACTAACTTTATGTTACGTTTGTCTCTTACGGACATGAAGTTTCAAAGTTAACAAACAGTGACAAACGTTACATAAACTTGGTCATCTATTTATATAAAACTCTTTGTCCTGATTGACTGACTCACTGAGGGATTAACGCACAGCCTAAACCGCTGATAGTAGGGGGCTGAAATTTGGAGAGTGTGTTCTTTATGTGATATAGGCATCCGATATGAAAGGATTATTGAAAAAAACCCATAGTATTTGGACTTATGCGGGTAAAACCGCGAGGCGCAGCTAGTTGTAAATAAAAAAGGGGGATAATTTCCAGTGTAATATTTTAAAATGTAATACAGATAGATTTTAAGGAAGGAACAAGACCTACACAGCTCTTTGTCAATATTACAAATTCCAATCTCGTCAATAGGGAAGGGTGCCGATTTTATTAGACAAAATTTTCTAACCCGAAATTCCACATAAAAATAAAGTGCAAATTAAACGTCAAATGCAGCCGAAGGGTTCGATGTTCGTTCACCCCTATTCGTGGTATGGTCAATATCGGCTTAGTAGTTTTACTTTGGGAGAGTATTATAGAGATAGTGGATATGTTCCGCAAAATCAACCTCGAGCTTAGATAAAAAGTTCATAAGCCAGAAGTCGGTTGAGATAAGCACAAGGAAGAAAATCATCTAGAAAGTTGTAGCTTCTTATAAAAAATGTAGGCTTATACTTGATTAAACTTTATAGCTATGGTGTATTTTTTTCTTGAAGACTCGCATCTGACAAAATATGGGTAAGATTTTGCTATTTAAATGTAGGTATTATACCTAATATTTTTCATTATCGAATGTCCGTTTTATAATAGTAAAATACAATTCCTATATTTTCCTATAATAATATTTTTTAACTTGTTTTGTCATGGGTATGAAGAAATTGTGTATTAACAATTAATCTGTGTTAACAGGTGTTAGTTTGTCTGCAATATTTATAAATAACTTAAGAACAATCAATATACAATAAACAACATTTAAAATGAAGTACCTAAATAATTTGAACACTTATAAAATTTACCTTTCGAAGTGAAGTCGCTTCCCGTTTCTACGTAAAATGGCCTAAAATCTCGTACCAAAACGCAAAAATCAGTGCGAACATTTCCACGAATCCTCTTTGAGCTCTATAAACTTAGCTACGTTCTAAATAACACGTGTGCAAAAGCCTCATTCCCATTTCCAAAGTCGTATAAGCCTAGAGGTACCTACGCATTTGCATACCTTCATCGCACCTACGTTATTATGTAAACAAACCGAGTCACGTTTCAGAACAAAAACGTAGTAAAACTAAGACTAGAAAGTGTAAGCTAATTAACAAACTTAGCACTTAGGTCAGTGAACGGGGTCAACAAACTTTTCCTCATTTAAATGGGTGACGGTTGGGTATTGTCCTATTGTTGTGTTTAATACGATGCTATTTCAACGTAATCGCCTCGTTAGCTAATTGTTGCAAAACAACTTGAAATGTTTTTGTACGATGTGGCATCAAGGATCAAATTTTCAATTTAAAACCAACATTTTTATAAAATTACACGGTGGGGCGACTTGGCATCAGAAAACCATTGATAGAACTACGTGAAAAGAGCTGGGAGAGGCATATGCCTGAAGAAGAAGAGATTTACCTACTCGCGATTTCATAAATTTGGTATCAGTGTAAAGGGAGTGTCATTCTTTAAAGTTCCATTTACTTAATTTATCTGTAGCGAATTTCATCCAAATTATTTCAGCGATTGTGAGGTAATAAATAACAGTTTACCTATCGTACCTTTCGCATTATGATATTAGTCGTGTTCTTTAGAATCAAAGCCGTACGAAAATATGCATAGTTATTTTTAAATAATCTCAGCCATATTAAAGCGTTTATCTTTTACAACCATAATATTCCAGCAATGGCACTTCAAAATGTGCCTCACGTAACAAAATAATGTTTCTTATAAAAAGCGAAGTAATTAAGTCGTTATTAGCATCGTCTCGTGTTTCTGTCGCAGCGAGGCAGACATTTCGAATGAGATTAACTCGGATATAAAGATCACTAAATTTCTGTGGAATAGATATTGTAATTAAGAAGCAGCAGCCGTGTCATAGTGTGTTTCCTCTCGAATGGACAATGAATGCAATTATATCAATTTGGGTTTTTGTTGCCGTACTATCAACTGTTCTTTTGAAAAAAACATCCAAATTCCTCTCAGTTCTGAAGCGGTCCAACATCGTATCTATCGACTTGCTAACTCAGTTTCATAGTGACTTTGCAGTGCATTGTTACCTCAAAGCAGCAATGTACTGCAATGTACTGTAACTAGTAAGTAAGTGCAAGTAAGTTAGTACTGCAGAGTTTAAAGAGCTGCTATCAAACTCTGTTCTCAACAACAATTAGGATGGTTTTCTTAAAGTTCTGTTGATAGTAGGTACTGCAACAGAAAACCAAATTGATACGATTGCATTCATTGTTGATTTGGGAAGAAAAACATTATGCACTGTCATTAAAGGCAGTGTAAGATTAAGATGTTCTATCTAGTTCATAAGTAATATTAAATGTTTTAGATCGGATATAATTTACTTAGGCACCCTAAAACAACATGGATGGTGATCTTGATATTAAAGTCCGGTTGAGTCGGAATTTTGAGGACGGTTTTATAGCTTAATGTTGGCTTTAATTAGTGCTTAAGTATTTAGACAAGTTTTTTATTACAGTTTTATTTTCTTTCATGCTCCTATTTTGTTAGATCTACTGTATTTGGATATGGCTTTTATTCTTGCATCCTGAAAAGCTTTAGGTATTATATAAGAGGCAAGTCCATGATTTTTTTGTGGTTTCGTTGGGATTGGTGTGGTTATTTCCAAATTTGTTTGTGGGAAGGTTCAAAGGGTTTGATGTATCGTCGGCTACGGCACGCTACAGTTCACTTTCCAAATAAGAAATTAAACTCCTTTTCGGTTTTAACCGCGTTGCGCGCGAAATATCTATACAGTAGCAATATTAAAAAAAAACCGAATCGATTCCGTAGGCGCAAACGAAACCGATCTATGAAACTTTGGGATTAATGCTAAAGTATGGATTAGACATAATTGAAATACTTACTTGTTGTTGACAACGACTTTGAAACAAAGTAGGTAGGTAGGAACCTAATAATTTATGTCGTCAGAAATCAGTTCCCAGACCGCTCATTGATTAATTTCATTGTTAACTTTTACTCTTACCATTGACGTCGTAAATACGTACAGTTTCTCGAGAAATGCTCACTCTATCACCCGGCCTACTTTCTAAAGAAATGCAACGATCGATGTCATTACGACCAATTTTCTTCGGCTCTCATTTACGTATCTTCTCAAGCTTTAATTAGGTATTTTTTGCCTATATGGTGAAGAGAGATGATACTGTGATGATAATGAGGAATAGGGATTTGATTAAAATAAACCACTGGGATGGGATGATCGATTAATTTTTCAATTTATTATTATCTCCGTTTGAATCTGACAGTTAAAAAATACAGCATAGGGCAGTACCTATTAGATAATCTTATTACATACAATTTATCTGTCAACATATTTTATACTTTTTTTTTATCAGCGGGGAAATGCAGCCGGCATAATGGGCACTTTTGGCCGTAATGGACTTGGTCTATAGAAATTTTACTTTACGTTTATTGTGTTTACTTTTAATAGATTTCTGGTTATATGGTTTAGCCATAGTAAATAATGTAAAATTAAGTAAATTTTATACTTGTAATTTTAGTACTTGTTTAGGTACGTAGTGAATCTAAAGGACTCATCGAAGCCTTTAAAACTACTATATCAAATGAAAAACGAACACGGAAAAGGCGTGTCGTCATCCTACGAAACGTCTAGAAAACTTCCTACTAAGTCCTACTCATAAATAAAAGTGCTCAGTTGATTATTTGTTCATGGAATGTTCAGAATACATCATATAAATGAATTCGAACCATGCGAAGGTTATGGATCAGGAAATTATAGTCACGAATAGCGGACATCGATCAAATAAGTAAGTAGTCGTTTACTAGGTCCTAAACGATTCGTGTGTGAGCAAATATATGCCAAGTGGGTTTGTTTATTACTCTGCTAATATGCTTATTTTTACGCCTTCTAAAAAGGAGGAGGTTAGCAAATCGGATGAATGTTTTTTGTGTGTGTTTGAGGTCCGATTGCGACGATTATTGTTTTTTTTATAAGAAAGGTTTAAGCTTCTAGTTGGTCTCCTAAAAAGTTGGTGAAGATCTGATGTCGGGCTTCCAAACTACGAGTACAATCTGGATCTACCCCGTAAAACTGCCGACTACAGATTACATAACAGATAAGTCGGCGGCACTGTAGGTATTTAGGTGAGGATATTTTGTCCTTTTCGAAGTCGATTCGAAGAGTTCTTACTATAAGAAGAAAAGATAATTTCGTAAAATAAAATATTATTATTGTAACAGGTCATTACACTGAGCATCGAATTAGTTAGAAGATAAATTAACCTATTCTGATTTACCCTCTCCAAGGACAACATCAATTACGATTAATTTATGGGGACATACCTTATCTATATAATACAAGACAACTTAGTAATTATTGCGTTAATCTATTGAGGTCTACGCAGTCAAGACGATCGACAATCATCGAAGGGACACTAGACGCCCGTTGCTGCTACGGTGCCTTATACAATAGACACAATTCACCAACAGAAACTGTTTACGCTATCTAATTTAAGACAACTCAATTATGTAACTTAATCAATTGAGATAGAGTTCCAATTGTGATGCCGCATGCAGTGAGACACCTTAGAGACTCTGATTAGACCCTGTACGGATCGAGGAGCGTGAACTAACCACGTTTGAAACACGGAGCTGTCGGTACTAACAAAAGCGCTAATGAGGAAATCGTGTAGATACAAACGCTAGATCGAGGATCGACATTTCTACTGATTCAGAGAAAGTGGTTGCGCAATAATGTACCTATCTACATTAAGCACATAGATAAGTGCAAACACCATGACACGTCGCGAAATATATCCTTGTCTAGATAATTATAAACTAAACACTATTGCGACGAAAGTGTTTGCTTACTTCTATCAGAATTTCACTTTCGTTGTCATTTATCCATGTAATTTAACTCTCACATACGACGTGTGTGATCGAGACAATCTTACTTCAACCAAAAACTTTCAACGTCTTCATTGTACAGCAATTAGGAAATGGCTCGTAGTAAAGAGACAAGTGAATAGACTATGCTTTCAACATTCCTTAGTTAGGTTAGGTTCTCTAACCTAGTTGTTGGTTTTGCAAACGGTAAACATTTGCGGGCCCTCTTTGCAATCAATGGCTTGTTATTCCTGTGAGCCTAGTAAATGCAATCGTAAACTGCACTTAGCAATGTACTTAAGCTGAAAAGATAGTAAACAACGGTGTTTGGTTCTAAGCGCCTAGTTAAATGGCGGTTAGCATGTTTGTCGTAAATGTATTGATGGACACAAAATGTGACATTTTCGCATAGGTAGGAAGATAAAGTCGGTAAGACAAACAACATCTCATACTTATGATACGAATTATCTTTTATAACCCCCTTACTTATAAACGATGACCAACTTTATGTAACGTTTGCCTTTTACTGTAACATGAAGTTTCAAAGTTAACAGACAGAGACAAACGTCACATAAACGTCACTTAGTCATCGTTCATAAGTAAGGGGATATTTTTTAAAGAAAATGGTTATACCCAATACAAGTAAACATTTTTTGTCAAACCCCGCAAAAATAGAGTTCTTTAGACCGGTTATTGTAATTTTAACAAGTCCCCAGACTTAATTATTAATAAAATTTCTATAAAAGTTTTAGGATAATATTCTCAAAGGCCTCATTTTCCTAATTGCTTCAGCTACTGATTTACTTAATTCTTTATCGATTTCCCAACCAAAGTAGGCAACTCTTAGGTATTTAAATGCGCGCGGTGAACGCAATGAAGGTAATATTTCTTGAGAAATGTATTTAATTGTATTCATTCGTTACACATATTCATGCGTTCACACGACTTTGGCATTATTTATGCAGTTGCTCACGATTAATATTTCAGTAGAACGTTGAAAAAAAAAACAGGAAATATAAGTAATACAAGCCCTATTTTATTCTTTTTCTATGATAAAAAGCCCTTTCTAAAGACAATTTATGTCTCTTTATAATTTCCTAGCCAGCCAAACAAAATTTAAAAAAATACTAATGACCATAAGTATTTTTTTTTTGTATGATTATTATCTATTTATACTATGTACAGTCAGGCTCCATAACTGACCAGACATTCTTAGATAAATACAAATAAGTTACATTTATTGCCTGAAAAACTTAAGAACGTGGCGACTTTTTTCAACGAACGAAGATTCAAATAAAACGGAGAAACATTTTTCAATGAAAAAAAATGTGTCTCCGTTTTATTTCATTTCGAATGAATATTTTGGAAAACCTTTCGATGGAGACCCTTTAGAAGTAAAATCTTAATCCGAATAATATTGATATTAAGGTAGAAAACTAAATTTTTCATAATTTATTTTGGTATTAAGTTTGTATGGAAATGCGCTACGTTCTTAACACAATGAAAGTAACATGAGCGGGATGAAGCTGTATCGCGGGTTACGAACATTACAAGCAAAAGCTTATAACTGTACAAATAAGTTAATTCTCGGGACCATCTGTAATCCCGAGAATTTACTTTTTGTCAAACAGTTGTTTTTGAAAGTGCAAGCGAGTGATGATTTAAGTTTGTATGTCTTATTTTACTCTATGAATAAGATATTCTACTTTTCTACTAACATTAGTTTTGATTGCAAAATATGTAAGTGCAAGACGTAGAGCGATTATCGATAAGGTGGGTATGCAAATATGTGGCCGACCGTACCTACAGAAACACCCATACGAAACAGTAATAAATAATAGATACATTACCGAGTCGTTTGGAATGGAATTTGAATGGCACAACCTCACCTCAAGGCTCAATCAATCATGATGCACCTACCCAATTGTAATTAAGCTCAGGTACTGCATTTACTGATTATTATGTATGTAAAATGTATTCAATTAACATTACGTATCTGGCTCCTAAGTAACATATAGTTGTAATATAGTTGAAACAATATAGAGGTCAAATGTCAAGATAGACCTTGACATCAACTAAACTAAGCACAACAGATTACAGTCAAAATGCTGCGTAAAGGTCATAGCACACTTAAACGACTCTGCTCCAACACCGCTCCCATCCAACACTGAAATAGCAGACGGCTATTTGAATTATATTATTTTTGCCGGGTGGGAGCAGAGTCGTGTAAGTGGGCTATGACCTTTAAGCTGCCCATGATTGCTATGTATGATCAAAATGTAATAATATGTACCTACTTAAAATAAGTATCTTATATAAAATGCGATCTAGAACGAAATAAGATCGTTCAGGTTTATGCCACAAGTAGATCTACACTAATATTATAAAGAGGAAAGATATGTATTTTGTGTGTGTGTGTGTGTGTGTGTGTCTGTATGTTTGTTATAAATAAACTCAAAAACTACTTGACCGAATTCAAAACGTCTATCACCATTAGAAAGCTACATTCACCCTGAGTAACATAGGCTACTTTTAATCCCGCTGTTCCCACGGAATCGGGACTTACGCGGGTGAAACCGCGGGACGCAGCTAGTATTGTATACGTAAGCTAATGTAAAATGAAATTGGTGCGAAATTTTGGATAAACTCTACGAAATGATTTTTTGAAAAAAATGCTTTCAAAACTCTAGTACCCGGCGGGATTCGAACGAACCAACGAATTCGACGACTCTCTACAAATTGATTTCCAAATTAAAGCTAAAGATTAAAACTTGGTTAAATCACAAAGGTTACATACGCACATTTTTTACCTACACATAGCGGTATCAAAATAGAACCTACATAATCAGGTATCTTTTGAAACAGGAAAAATAAGGTTATAAGAATAATCTACGCTCAACTCATCCCTACGTACAAGGTTAAACCAGAAGTTATTATCTTCTTACTTTATGCATATATTTTAATCAACTTATGGGCACCTTCCTACTTTATTTATAAGCTAGAAGAAAGTAACGTTATCGATATGAAGATAAATTCGCCGTTTCGTGTTCGTTACATCCGATGATAACTTATTCGAAAGCCTATTTTGGGGTAAATTTATGGTTGATTTAACTCGTTTATTCCGCAAAAGAACTTTCCACGGTTGGCGATGAGATAGGGTAGATAGGATAATGGTGTAGACATTATTTAATGTTATTTTTTGCATTTACTTTTTATAAAGTTACAATGAACGTTGTTTTATCGAATTTGCCGTAAAATGGGTTAGAGGGTCTGTATTAGTTTAGATTCCGTCCAAAATTGGGTTAGTAGAGAAATGACCAAAATCTAGATCAACTTAATTATACTCACTAAAATTTCGGATGACAAAATCCTCCCTTCATTTTTGTGAATTAGGATCTCCCTGAATACCTATACACTGAGAAAACTGCGAAGAGATTTGTTCTGTTTGATCATTTTATTATTTTTTACACATATTAACGGATTAACGATTAACGTTAACTTGCGTTAATTCTTCCGAAATGTAACGTTTTAACGTTTAACGAAGCAATTTTTTGTAGTGGATTAACGATTAACGAAGTTAACTATTTGATTAACGGTGCCCAGCTATGCCTAATCCAATAGGTACCTAAGCCTAAAAAGGTGAAGTTTTTGTAAAAAGAAAGACGTTAAATTTAACCTAATATTATCAGCAAAGTTAGTAACATACAAATAAAACACGTGTAAAAGAAACTCTTTTTCTTAAGAAACAAATCGAAGTCTCAGAAATACATCAAATTCATAAATCAGCTGTCTCTTTCGAATCGAGAAATGATATTTTCAACGTTTTTCAAATACAGAAAAAACATACGATATTATATCAAGTGATTTTGTACATCGTGTGGAAATCCAATATCCCGCAAATCCAAAGTCGAGAAAAACTCAATGTTCGACCTCTTTGTACTCACGTTAACTTTTTGCTTGAATGATAAATAGCAGCTAGGAAATCTCAAGACATGGTATTGAACATTTTCATCCGAAGAATGCCATCGCCGCCGTCTAAATATTTGATCAGTACTTAAGTTTACGCTCAGTTTTACGAGTCGAGATTTGTATCGAGTGTTGTTTGTTTAACAAGACAGTAAATCTTACTAATGCAGCGGGGAAACCTTTTACGTCTTAATAAAAAGCGTATCTACAATCACAATAAAGTTAAGGATCATGCCTAGAGTCGAATGACACAAACAAACCATGGCCACATTACACATATTACTCCATGGGAAAGCATTGGGAACTTTAAGTATTGGAAGCTAGCTACTAAAATTACCTAAGTGCGGGTACTTCAATAACGCTCTATAACCTACACTGAAGACTCTCAAATTCATACAAATAACGTACCCTCTGACTTATAAACGAAGACTAAGTTTATGTAATGTTGTCTTGATAACTTTGAAATTTCTTGCCACAATAAAAAAAACAAACGTTACATAAATTTAGTCATCGTTTATAAGTAAGGGGGTTATTTGTTAGTTACAATAAGATTTAAGAAGCCAGCCGACGTAGAAAGTGCTCCCGCTAGTGCTAGTTAGTGTAAATGTTGTGCTTTATGTACAAAGCAACAAAATACCAAAATGACAAAACAAATGGAAAGGTAAACTTTCGCCCGTTTCTTAATACCCACTGGTGAACAAACCGATATGAATATTCACTGATTTTACGCCCTCGAAAAATAACTATGTCTCGTATATTATTACCATAGTTATGGTTATGCCATTACCACATAGTAATGAACAGAAGTTCCTGCGCCTAATGCCAGCCAGCCAGATAGAGTGCCGTCCGTGCCAAATGTCTGGCTATAATTTTTTCCACGTTTCTCGAATTTCGTCCAAGAAATGTTAGGTATGAGTATATTTGTATAATATCCTATTTATTGCTGTGGTTAGGATGTATTTTTCTTATCCATACAGACGACTGTAGAAAAGAATATTATTTGTACTGATAATTATAATACTTACCTATACCTACCTAATAAGTTTCATGAGTAGGTAATTGTTCTAAAATACTAGAAAGGCTTGATTTCACATCAGCTACGGTTGCAACTTCAATCAATTAGGCAAGAATATGGTCTAATTCGACAAAGCTAATGCATTCAATTCCGATCATCGGAACCGCTTGCATAGAAGCTTGGTTTAATTGCAAAGAGCTGCGTCAGCTAAGACTTGGGTACCAATTAAGGAGATCGGAAGCGGAACCGCTAGCCCACTCAGCACTGGGCGCAGGCGCCCCAACTCCATTTACCCACGTGGGTACTTCAAACGAAGAACAGAACGTTTGCAAATAAAAAAACAAAAAGCCCTCGAACCCTGATTTACATTTTCCCTAGGAACCCCCGACCCTACCGATTGTTTACCCTATTGATTTCCGACAAAAAAACGAACAACATAACCGAAATATTACAATTCTCAGCGGTATTACGAAAGAAGCATTGAGAACTTGAGACAAATAAATCGAAAGCCGTTATCGCCGCGTAAATTGAGACTTGTCGTAAAAAAGTTGCCGCTCCTGTAGAACCATAAAAACTTTTAACATCAATAACTGACGGACGTACTCGTGAATGTAATTTTGTATAAAATTCTTTGATTCAATTTCTTTTCATTTGCAGAGAAGTGAATTAGAGGAAACCGACAATTTTCTCTAAAAAATACTTACTGGTGCGGCGAGAAGTATAATTCCCTCGGACGTAACGATCCCGGGTCGGAATTCACCAAATAATAATGTCCCGTAGACTCCGAACGAGGTCCCAGTTTTGGAGTTCTCCACAATAATGAGATTAAAGGAAGTTTTCTTTTAAACTTATCTGAATAAAAGCACCCCCGTGCCGGTATGCAATAAAAAACAAAGGGGCAAAACAAAGCGAAGGTAAATTAAACAACAAAAATAAATAGGCATCACGTTTACAAGTGATTCTTTACATTGTTATACGAGCAGCTTTCTTTAGGATAACATTTCTGCGTTGCTGTGATTCTTTCTTCACTAGATCGAATAACAAAAGTCTATGTTTGCGCTTAACAGACACAAAGGCTTCGGGGATGTCTCTCCGTGGATAACATCCAATTAAATCAAGAATGACTTGAGTCGATAGGGATCGCATTTAATCGAGCTAATCTTGTTGTAGGTACATTGGTCCAATAAATCCTGTAGAGCGTTTGGGCATCATTTAGTACGATTTGACTACTGTATAATGTATAAATGTCATGTAGCTTTCTATTGGTTTTGTATAAATGTATACCCCCAAAATACATACATACAAACATACACGTTACCAGCGTAACCTCTTTATAATATTAGCATAGATATACGCGCTTAGCCCCCTTACTTATAAACAATAATTAACAGATGAATAAATTATCTATCGTTCGTCTTTTACTGTGACGTGAAGTTTCAAAGTTGACAGACAGAAACAAACATTACATAACTCAGTCATCTGTTAATCAGAAAAAATATAAAAGTATAAGTAAGGGGATAAAGCATGATTTATGCTAGATCGGGCCGTGTCCGGGCCGGGGCGGGGACGGGCTACTTTTGTATGAAGACAGCACGGACGCGGCACGGACAACATGCAAAACAAAAGCTGTTTTCATACGGGCCGTGCCCGTCCTCGCCCGGCCCGGACACGGCCCGGTCTAGTATAAATCATCCTTAAATCGGCTTGCAGTTATTATTTATTATCTATGCGATTTTCGTCAAACAAACAATCTTATTACTCGAATATTATTGCTAGAAGGTAATTCCAGCAAGCACTTCACCCTAGTCGAACAGTCATAATGCAAAATAATGACCTCTCTATGGCAGACTATTTAGAATTCAGTGTGGTCGGAGACGATAAAACGACTGGACCTAATAACTGGCTGTAATACCCACTCAGCACTTGTTACTGCCGTCGGGGGCCTCCTGTTTCCCGACAATGCTCTTTAATTGAATATCCATTGTTTATATTATTGCCTTCTTGTATTGCGAAACTCGCTTTCATGTCTTAATACTGAGTAAAAGGACAACTCTCTCGAGAAAAGTTACTTTATTTGTTTGTTGATTCCAATTTAATGAAACGTTTGATTTTCAACTTAAGAGGAGCTTGCTAAGAGTTTCATTAAATATTAAATGCGACTGGACGGATCTCTAAATGCAGTTATAAACCAAATATTTAACAGTGTTTACTTATAAGTGAAATTTTCTAATTAAAACTGATCTTATGCAGACAACAAACTATTATAGATAAATAAGCAATTTACGGCTTTACGGCCAAAACCTGAAACGCTACTCAAAATTTAAACGCTACTGAAATAATTAATCGGCTTCTAAATTTAAAATTAGTTTTCGATTTATGAATGTAAAGGAGCTGCAGCTCTTGAAGCGTTCAGCACTCTCAGCGTTTAATTTTTGAGTATCGTTTCAGTTTTTGGCCGTAACTTATTAAAAATATGTAATCCTTACATTTCCAAAAAAACACCCAACGAGACAGACGTAAATACGTTGAAAGCGACGATTTTATATAATTGATTTCTCTACATCTTTAAAACACATACCTAATATAAACGTTGACCATTTTGGTTATTATGTACACTTATGTACACTTAAGAACTCAACTTTTTTTTTATAAACGATTGATGATCGTTTGATTACTACTTCACCTGATGGTCAATGATGATAATGGCCTATGATGAACTCTCATCAGAAGAATGAAGACGGCAGTAGAACAAGGTCCAACCCGAATCCTTAGCTCAGAACTTTTATAAACTTAAATTGTGTACCTACAGTAGCAACATGGAATTCGTAACATAGCGTAGGAACTATCATCAAAAGACGTAGTAACAATTAAATTACGCTTCTGTATTCCGTATCAATTTGAAGCATATTGCCGCTGGTAGAATCTATATCAAACGTACATGATTAATAACCTATTCCTCGCTGTTCCTGAGCGAAGCGAGCATACCTATTTCACAGGCCATTGTACAGATGTCTCGAGCCGGAAACCAGTCCGTTACTAGATTACATTAATAGTTAGATTTACATATTTAATCGTACTCTATTTCAATTAAATCTGTGGGTTTCCGTATGTGTTGAACTCTTAGGCTGAACTTCAATTAGTTATAATTAGGAAGTTAGTTTTAAAGTGCGAATGTTTGAACTATGATTTATGATACAATGTTTGTTATGTAAGCCTTATTAATCATTTCTGTATCTGTAACTATTTTAACACACACCCTTATTAAACTAGTAGTATAAACTAAGTATACACTTTTCTTCGGTTTTTGTGATGCTCATTCAACTAATTTTTTCGGTCTTTAGTAAGAAGTCTACCAGTAGTAGGCAGTAATCAACATTTTGGCGATTCAATGTTTTAGGCATTCTACATTTCGGCACTAAAGTTAATGTAATCCAACCGGGTGAGTTTTTATTGGTCCAGCTGCCTCTGTATCTGTATCCCGAATTAATTATTAATTAGATAAGTTACTTAAATAATAAATGAAATCAAAGAGGCTTTAATATCAAAGTTAAAATAAATAAATTATTTTATCAAAAATATAGGCGACAGTGTTATAACGCCAGCCCGTGCTAAAGTCACATTTTTTAAGATAATTCGCGTCGAATATAGGAAAATGGTGATAAACACTGTATGTAGAGAGCGTGTCAGAGACAGGTGTCGGGTTGCAAAATGCAATATCCAGGGTCGGGTACCCATTTGCTTGAACATAAACTGTATGGTACAAGTTATCGGTAAATATAAAAAAATAATGAGAAAAAAACCTTTAGAAAGGTAATAAAATGGCTTCATTAAAAAAAATGAGTTGTTTAATAAATGAATAAATATTAAAAACGTTATAAACAGTGCAATCTAGCCCCAAACTAAGCACTAGGCTTGTACTATGGGTACTAGACAACGGATATTTTACATGTAATAGGGACCTACCTTTTTTGTAAATACATACATAGGATACAATAGAAAACACCCAGACCAGAAACTAATATTTAATTAGGCCGTCAATATTAAAAAGTCTTTGTTTTATTACTTTTTGCTTTGTTACAGTTTTTATATTGTTAAAAAACTTAAAAAATAATTACAAGTAGGTATTCCTACCTACCTCGTAAAATGTTTTATGAATAAGTTAGAAAATAGTAGAAACCTTCTATTTTATTTTTATTTATTTATTGTAATAATTAGCTACCTAAGTAATTCACTCACATCATGGGAAATGTATTAAACCATTTATTTTTCCAGTTTTTATTTAAACCAATTAATTATTTCAGCCAAAAATACGGATTCTTAATTCTCAGTGATTTCGACTTTGATTGGGAACAAAATGTATGCATAAAGGAAAATTCGGGCCGGATTTAACTTTAATGCGAAATACTCTTTTAATGACCGTTGTACATAATATTAAATTATTGAGTTTTACGTCAAATACTGATTGACATTTTCAGAATCCTTGTGATGAACGTAGGTAGGTACCTCCTGGTGATAGCAATACAAATATACGACAATAAAAAAGACTGATTAATCGCAATATAATACCCAAATTAATACCTACTGACTAATTGCAATAAAATATCCAATTAATCCCTACATATTTCGTTTAATTTCGCAGGTAAATCACCCACTTGATTTCAAACTAATTCGATCACAAACATTTTAATTTAAGTCAAAATTAGCAAACAGCATGATACTTAGTAGAACATCGTTAAATGCAAGTTTCGAATAAAAGTAACCCTCGTGGCATTGCATTCGGTGTAGTTGGAGCGTTTTATTTGTTGCCGGGTATTTCCCGATCCCCATCCACATGAATCAAACTGGACGGACTCATTTATTTGATACCCAGCGACAAGATACAAACGTATCTAGTAGGTATGTTATTTGCCTGCACTGGGGCGGGAATGAGTGGACGAAATTAAATTAATTCGTAACACTACACAGTTCGGAGTTCCAGCTAAATCGATAGATGCACTAACGACCCGCCCTGGCGAACGAGTAATACATCGTGTTTTACATTAAGCACATATAAGTTAAACATTAAGGGTCCATATAACCCTAATTGCGTGACAGGGATAACGCTAGCGAATATCAGATGCGTTAATGAAGGACGTAAGATGCTACTACGCAAAATTTTAGAGCGTAAAATCAAACAACACGATAATAAAACATTAATTTTGAAATTCAAATCATGACTGCACTGTATTGAGCTAAGTTCAGTTCTTATACAAAGTTTTATTAGTTTACGTAAAATATTGACTGAGTAAAATCACTTATTTGTACAATTTAGAGGGAAGTTTGAGATTTTTTTCTATCGAGAAAATTTTCAGGAATCGTGTTTTCACGTCATCATAACAGACTTAGTAAGTATCCTCGACTTTAATAAATATGGTTTCAAAAACTTTCGTTTCTAATACCTTTTGTAGTAATTCATCCTAGAAACATCAGTTATGACCTACTACGAGGCCTTAAGCAAAATCGCTATTTTATACGTTTATTTATCTGTTTACTCATAAATGTCACTCAAAATTTGAGTTACTTAAATAACTTAGAGGCTTCGAAATTTAATATTAAAAGGCTGCAAGCTACAAGGTACAGCTTTAAATTTTGAGTAGCTATTCAGTATTTTGGCCGGTAGAGATACAAACGACCAAAAACTGAAACGCTTGTTATAATTTAAGGGCTACTCAAATAATTGAGCGACTTCTAAATTCAAAATTAGTATTTGATTTTTTAAGTTAAAAAGCTGCATGATTCAATTCGAATCAAATGCTAAGTAACTTTTTATTATAGGTACGTCTTTTAAGTATAATACTGATTGGTTGTTACAAGAAAAAAAACATCAAAATAAATAACTTGTTTACCTATTAGAACAAACCGCAATTTCATAAAATATTCATTCTCTCAATTTCAGTGATTTTCTTTAAGCAACATTGCTTGGAGAAAAACAACGAGCACATTTTCTAGATAAAAAGAAAACCATATTACCTAAAAAATTCATTACAATAAAACTCAGACTTTAATAAACTTAAGTAGGAAAAACATATTAGTTTTCAATTCAATTTTCACCATATTACTTACAAACACGTACAAGTATGTTACCCAAGAGTATTTTTAACAAAAAAAATAAGTTTTAATAATTCAAACGTACCTACTTACCTAACGTTTCTAAAATTCTATTTGACATTTGACTTGTTTCTAAGTTACTAACCGAAGGTTTCTCGAGATTTTTAACGACCGTAAGAAACTTTTTCCCAGGACTTTTGATAGGTAGATTAAATTTATAGATTTTTATCGACCGATAACTTTAGTAGTCTTTAACTTTAAAACTCTAGAATTTCATAGTTCCATCTATCAATAATGTTCTTTAAACTTATTCATAGGAAAGTAACAGTCCGGTAACGGACCAGCGAAGGCTACTGCAACCGGTCTATCTGTATGACATATTAAAAATACAAAATAAAACCTACGAAGCTTCTATTCTCAGTACCTATATACCTATTCGTATGTTTAAGGGTCTTTTTACTTAATTTTTTCGTAAATAATTAAAAAACATATTGCAAAAAAAATTTTTGATAAGATTGTCCTCTTGTAATAGGGCCCTAATTTAAGAGTGAAAAAGGTTTTCCCGTTTCTCCCTTTCTTGTAAATAAAATTCTAATTGAAACTGATTACTGATTAACGTTCATGATAAATGTCTTAACGATACCATCAATTACAAACCTTCAAAGTAATTAGAATTTGATCTACCTTACTAAAATAATATTAACTTCACCTCAAGATGAAATTGGAAAGAGAACCTTCGGACTATATTGAAATTTATGGTGAACTCAGGGTCCTCAATTCCATTTGAATTTTAATTCGGAGCACTACAAAATAAATTAGACACAAATTGGGTTCCTTCATTTATAAAAGCAACTGGGAACCCGAAAGTAACGCTAGTCGCAGACTACAGATATTTCATCGGCTAATTATAGCTTCGCGATCTGTGAAGCGGAAAATTTTAAGGAGCATTGTCACGCCAATGAAATTGTGTAGTTGGCGCAAGGAGCTGTTAAGTAGTATACGGGTTGTTTTTCGTCTTTACACTGGCATTTGTGGCCAATCTCAACTTTTTTTAAAATAATTTTCTAGATGATTTTTTTTGTCGTCTAATATTAAAAAAACAGTTCAGTCAAACACTATTTTTTAAAAGAAGAATACATACACATAATTTATAAATAAAAAATTATAAAAATAAAAATAAAAAGCCTTTTAATTGCTCCTAAGTCTAGGTATACAGTTTTGTTTAGTGGGTTAGTACTTAAGTAAGTACATTGATTTTTTGTTAGTGTATGTTAGTATAATATTGTTTTTTTATTCGACAACCTCCAGGTTGTGCCAGTTTCTCTGTCTTGAGCCAGTCTAAATTTACAAAAATAGAAAAGTCAAGAATCGCTTAGCTTCTTTCGTCAACTCTACATATAAAATTCGATGGCGTGATATGAAAATGCGTCTTAAAAAAAAATACGTGAATGTCTGCCTTTTAATTGTATGATGGACACTGAGCTATCGCCCAATTAAAAATCAGTAGTCTATAATCCCTCCAATAGCTCCTCAGCTGGTTCCTTCATTTTCCTATTTAAGTTCCTTGTTTATGAATGTTATCTTATTTCATTAAGTTAATGAAGAGTGTTCAAGTAAGCCAATCCTGTTTTCTAATGAACACCACAGAAACTTCGTTTTATGGGTTACGCCCAAACCCCAGTACTACACTTTGAAGTTTTCAAACTGCCGTATACTTTATTAGCTAACGACTAAACTTAGCAAACATATTCAACAAAATGTTAGAGAAGTTATTGTTTGAATGTGCTTTATAAAAGATAAAAAGTGAATATTTTGAAACTCATAAACATAATATCACATTTGGTTCCACTATGTATGCCGCTTTATATCTTGAGACTAGCTGTGCTAGTCTTGATCCTGTAGGAATATTCGAATCCATATTTTACCCGGACAAAATATAAAATATGGTACGTACTTCTCAATGAGAAGACCTGGAATAACACAGTACCTATAACAAATAGTGTAAAAATATTTGTTACTCCGTCACGCAATAATACTGAACCAATTGCGATGAAACTAAGTTTAATATAGCTTAAAACTAACATACTCAGAAACTTTCGCGTTTATAGTATAGTACGTAGTATAGGATTCTCGGCCGTTTTCTAGCATAATAAGTATGGCCTGTGCTTTATGGAAGCGCTTTATGTCGTCGAAGATTTTGCAACGACATTCCATTTGTAACCTCGAAGGTGATTAAGAAAAAACAAACGATTTAAGCCCATAGCACTTGAAACGTGATTACAGATAGACTTTTTCTAAAAATAATTAAAACTCAGGACGGGAACTAAAGCTTTGGGGCAGCAGGGACGTGTTCAAAATACTTTTCAAGTTTCCCCTTGGTTCTCCTATTTTTGTCTGGACAGCTATTGAAATAATTTCATAAAATGCCACTTAGAAGAAAAATGTCATCCGTTTCCCTTTTAGTTTTCCGGTTCGGTCGCTGACAACTTGTTTGTTGATCTTTCAGTATAAATAAGGGGATAACAATAAAAATATTCACGAAACTAAACTGTATTACTATAATGTTTTATACATAATGTTTTAGAAAGAAAAATATATTGATAATCTAAATTAATAAGAAAAAAAACCTTACCAAACATTATTTATTTATATTTTTGGTACTTACATTATCTTTCTTTTGATTTTCCACAGCAAATCACTTCTTGAAATTCAGCAAGATTGTGAATTACCTGAAAGAAGAATGAAAAGCTAAATTATTACCTTAGTGCCGGCCTTAGAATGCCTAGACAGGTGCAGACTTGTTTAACTGCCGTCTTCATCGTAACTCTTCAAGATATTTGTAACCCTTGAAGTCACGAACAGGTGTCTTCAAAGTAAATAACATATAGCTCGTTTACACAGTGCGAGTTAACGTGTAAGCTGCTGCCTAGCCAGACGACAGCTACTCTTACGCCAGTAGCTCGGAATACCTTAGCTGTATACTCAATACACAGTAGGTACGCACAGTAACTAATTACTCGGACGTTACGTCCAAACAGTGCGAGTTACTGCAGTGCAGCTACTCTGGCAAGCGAGTCGTTCGCCAATTCGCACTGTGTAATTAATTTGACTGTATTTTTGTGAATGTAACCGGATATCTCAGCCGTTTGAGGTCCGGTATTAGAATCTAGTAGGACCCATTAAAATTTGGTTAAGATCTGATGAGAACCTTCTGAATGATGAGCAGAATAGCATCCCAGAATACAGTAAATTAAAACAATTTGGACTACTACTGATAGAATCGGCTCTTAAAGACCTAAGCCCAGATTGTTAAAGCACCTAGAACTTCTCATCCGAGCGATGTTCCCGGTTGCATCCCTCTCGGGAGCCCGGGGTCCGATAAACCCTAAACTTGTTTTTTATTTGGGGTCGGCGCAGTCGGTAAGTCATCATTGACCATACCTACCTTCTGCAATTAGATTTCGCAATGTTTTTACGGCCGGCCGCCTACCTGACACCAACCCTTTTAGGGATCAAGCAGTTTATCCGCCACCGCGAGGGGAGAACTTAAGGTTTGCTTATCTCCCTCAGATCCCTTAGTCGCCTTTTACGACATCCACGGGATGAGATGGGGTAACCCTATTCTATGCCGGGGCTCCACGGCTGGAACTATCTCATCAGAAAACTCCTCAAAGATTAAAGTTACATACGGTTACAATTTTAATATTTTTATAAGAAAAAAAATAAATCTATACTTTAAAGTTCATTAGTCCTAGCGATTAGAATTAGACATGGTATGGCCATCGACGATAGGCATGTTAAATCAACTAGCCTAGAAACTACATTCATGTTATACTAAAACCAGTAGAACTGGTAATAAAACCTCGATTCTAAAATAGATAAGCAGTTGCAATAATCTAAACTGTATTATTTTATGGCTATCCAATGCATAGGCAGCGTACATGATTTATTTGCTTCATTATATCTTACTAATATTATAAATGCGAAAGTAACTCTGTCTGTCTGTCTGTTACGCTTTCACGCCTTAACCGCTTAACCGATATTGATGAATTTTGGTATAGAGATAGATAAGACCTTGGAGCAGGACATAGGCTACTTTTAATCCCGTAAATCCCGCGGGATCGTGGCTTACGCGGGTGAAACCGCGTGGCGCAGCTAGTTGTAAATAAGTATGAGTATAATGGTTGCTAGTTATTGCAGTAAATTATTTGCAGAATTATGAAATACAACGACGTAGTAAGGTAGGTAAATAGGTACTTCTTTTTAAGGGGTATATAACCGCTAAATTCAAAATCCATGTCGAGTTCATCGTATGTCGATTTTTCCATGACGGAATGTTGTTGGAAAGCCAAAATACTCATTTTTTGTCTAAAATGTGGATAGGCATCAACACCCTGCGACGTATTTGTCTGGAAACTGCACTAAAACTGTAGGAAACAATGTCACCTATAATCCACAATCAACAATTTACAATCATACATAGCTTATGTAGAGTCAAATAATATGCTTTTCCAATTTAAACTCAGCGGGAAAACTGAACTCAATCTCATTTTTAGGGTTTCGTAGTCGACAAGAAACCATATTTCAATTTCTAATTTAATAAAGTGTGGGTTCCAATTACAATTACCTTAGTGTAGTTAAAAACTCTTAAAAATAATCATCTTGTAGTCTACGTAAGCTGTTGTTTTTAACCCCATGGAAAATAAGGGTTATTAAGTTTTAAATGTTTGTCTGTGGTATCGTAGCTGAAGGATGTAGCGATTTTGATGTAACTGTACTGTAGGTACATAAAATCTCAATCTTAATAGGTGAGTTAAATGCGTAAGTATTCTTATTTAACATTGTACCTATCTTAAAGATAATTATTTCTAGTTATCATTTCCTCATGTTGTTTTGTGAGCTGGGCGTTTTTCAAAACTCTTGCTACAGGCCAAAACACAATGTCCACTGACTTATCAATTATCTTATTTAATAATTTATTAGTGAAAGTAAAAGTTTAAAATAGCAATCGATAGAAAATTTCAACAGAAGTTAATTTAAACAAAAAAAATATATAAAATCTTAATACTAAAAAAAAGAAAATTTCGAATACATGTCTCCCAATTTTACGATGTCCCATGCATAGTTCCTAACTTTGAAGTGTCCATTATCCTCAAGTATTCTAATCATACTTATAGTCAAATCACTTGGTTTAGGGTCTAATAGTATGAAATTACGTTTTTAAATTGTATGGTTTTAAATTTTTTTAAATGGTTGTTATTCAAAATAAATCAAATTTTATTTTGTCCTAAAATTTTGATCATACCGGAATTAATTTTAACACGGACATTGTTTAAACTTTTGCACCAAGTATCTAAAAATAACTTTTTAAAATAATTTATAAAATATCGTGATGTGAAATCATAAAATGTACTTTCGTAACGTCAGGATAGTAACGTAGCGCAAAGAAAAACACCATACAATTTCTGAAAATATAGCATTCCGGTTCCGTAACGGCCATCTTTTTTTTGAAAATTGCCTAGCCTACATTTCTTTTAACTTTCTATGATTCATAATTGTTTAGTGCAAATACGGTTATATATTTTTCTTCGGTTTTCGCGATGCTAGATTGAAATTATCATATTTTTTTGGATTTAATTGCGTTGCTTTTATTAAATTAATCATTTTTCAATGCTCGTCGTTTCGCGGTATTTACAGACTTCTACCCGTAAGCAAGACGTTCACTAAGGTTAATAAAATTTATTGATACATCTATAATTCTTAGTATCTACACTTATATTAAACAGTAGGTACTTTAAACAGAGTTTAGTTCTAGGACGTATAGTCGCTCGTACGCATTGCGCTCGCTTGAAAACAAATTGCCCATATTTATTTCAACGCTCGTAGCTCGTAGCAATCGGTTCTACGATAAATCGCTAGCTAAGCTGCGCGGTGTGGTGCGTTAACAAAAACTATATTCGTGCAGTAAGCGACACGAACAAGTTGCCTGAATCTCTGCTGCCACACGTTTTAACCAAGCGTCTATAGTCGCAATATTCAATTCTATCTTACTTTTATTATACGGGTGAAAGTTGTGTGTTTGCCGCTCCTCTAAACAACAACCGCTGAACGAATTGCGATGAAACTCGGTATGTTGATAGCTGGAGACGGGGAAAGTTAGTAGTACCTTGTACTATTTATGTATTCTGTGGTAGTACATTATTCATTTCTAAATACGTTGCCCTGTATTTATTTAACCCCCTGACGGAAAAAGAGGAGTGTTATAAGTTTGACGTGTCTGTCTGTCTGTGGCATCGTAGCTCACGAACGGATGAACCGATTTCAATGTAGTTTTTTTTTTGTTGACAGGTGATTTTTTAAATATATTATGACTGCTATAACACCAAATTTTAAAATACGATATTGGTTAAGACATTCATTGCCTATCATTCATTATTATATTCATTCATTGTTATCTTAAGGACGACTTGTAACCGTGGCCTTCAAGGATACCATCGACCGAAAGATAACAGGTCAAACGCTTGCTGTAAAGGTACCAAAAAGCATTTCAGTTTCTTTAATCATTAAAGAAACTGAAATGCTTTTTGGGGTGATGGTGGTATTAATTAAAGTTTAATGAATACCACCATCACCCTTACCAAGCTCTTCAAATATAATAAGCATAATACTTAA
Source organism: Idaea biselata (assembly GCA_958496205.1). Classification (NCBI taxonomy): domain Eukaryota; kingdom Metazoa; phylum Arthropoda; class Insecta; order Lepidoptera; family Geometridae; genus Idaea; species Idaea biselata. The sequence goes on along the minus strand of OY292401.1, from coordinate 6,776,058 downwards.
AAGTTAAGTTATTGTTGTTTATAAAGGAGTAGCCAAACATCGGTTAATGTAGTTTAATTTATGTAGACGCTTATGTTTGTTCTCCTTTATTAAAATTTACTTTATACCTACACAAACACATATATACATAGGTACACATACACACACGTATGTCGTCCGTGTAAACAATCTTCTTCTAACATGAGACTGTTAAAATTTGAACAAACATTATTATAAAAACATTGAATGATAATATACGATTCGGAAGCTTCTGAAGAATATGGATAGGTACTAATAATATATTTATTTTTAGAACAAAAAACAACATATCTTTGCCTCATGTGCCTTTTGCCTTATGCCTCGCAATTTTTAGTTGAATAAAAAAATAGGTTTTTAGGTAGTAGCTGCTACTTCAACTCTTGAAAAAGAAATGGTAAACTGTATTTTAATGACTGTAGTTAGTATGTGTACCTACGCTTAAGTCACAGAATACATAATTAGTACAAGGTTAAGTAAAATAATGTCTCAATCAATTTAATCAATTTAAGCTCTTGTTAAGTCTCAATCAATTTAAGCTCTTGTTAAGACTAAATAAAATATTTTTTTCTGAAGGTTACGAACAACCGAACGTGTCTCATTCTTTTCCAATATCCCTTTACATCAATAGAGTATAAAAGCCAAGACCATCAGTAGAATGACTAGTATCTTAACCGTACAATAGTCGTTAAAGTACACCTGGGTATCTCACAATACACTTTACAGCATAGGAGTCTGTAGATACTTCAAAACAAGATTTATTCCACGGACATAAGGTTTAAATTTAAATCGTAGCAGCCATGATTGTCCGGTTGTATTCATTTCAGTAATACCGAATCATCGGTCTGACCACAATGAGATCTCTGCTTTTAGCGAAATTAAAACGTTAAGCTACGGACGCTGGTACATGTTTTATTGATATTGATGGGTAGGTGCTTAATCTGCCAGATATGTTAAAAGGAGATTTGTGTGATGCAGATGTTTGCAGGATTCTCTCTTAAAAGTATCATTTTAAAATCGTTAAACACAGGCGATTACGCTTAATTTTATGGCAGTAGTCAAAACTATTAATAAGTTTCTTATCGGATGCCTACATCAAACAAATCCGTCGCCTTTGGTGGCGCGTCGGGCGAAGGCCCAACTGTTGCGAGGTTGCGAGTTCGATTCTCGCCGAGTGCAAGTACCTATTTATGTTAAAATATAAAAAATTGTTTCTGGTTTGGGTGCTTTCTATGTAACTTGTGCAAAAATCAAAGTATCATCATCATCATTTCAGCTGTAAGAAGTCCACTGCTGGACATAAGCCTCCCTCCCTCATAGATTTCCAGATGCTTCGGTCATAAGCGGCTTTTTTAATTCGAGAACTTTTCGGCCCCAACGACCATCTGCTCAATGTATACGATGTAGTAAATCCGTTGTCTAGTACCCATAGCCTAGGGCCTAGTGCTTTGTTTGGGGCTAAATTGTGCTGTGTGTAACGTCGTGAATTATTTATATTTTATTATATTTATAACTACCTGTGTCCCGTGGTTTAACCCGCGTAAATCTCGATCTTGTGCGTATTTCGAATTACCCTGAAAAAGCAAAAGTTTTTATTTTATGCAGAGTTTTGACACCACATAAATGCGAATGACTCGTACTCGCAGCCTTAAATAAAAAATAATATTTTCTCATAAATAATTAAAAATCAAAATGGAATATTCCGGCTTAGCCATGAACCGTGAGCGTCCAATTTGAGTTTTAAACTGATTACCGTCGGGAAATTCGATTTGATTCGTATGCCAGTAAGCTGATGATTTTCAATATTCAATATTTATTCAAACCGTAAACAAAAGTGATTTTACACGTATTAGGTAGGTAGTGTAACTCATTACAATAATTTTTGAAATATTCTGCGTACTACTTACGTACATACAAGTCTTATAAATGTGTCTATTTCAGCCGCATTTTTTCGGTCTTCTTCAATCTATGACGTTTTCGTTTCACTACATGCAGTAGAGGTATCTTCTGGCACCATAACTTACTTCCATAAGAAAAAAAGGAAGCAAAGAAATAAATCTAAAAGTATTTCAGATAAAACAGTACCTAATAACATATAAAGTTAATTAAATAGTCATTAAGATTTGTCCTCACATAATCCCCGAAGTTTTAATTTAATTATTCGTCTAATAGGCCAGCGTTGGCGGAGAGGCTTATACGAGCTTTCAGCTTCCAAATGGGAAAACAATTCAACGAGTTAAGTTCAGTGAAACGGCCACGAGCTCGCTGTACTGAACGTTCAATTTAAAATGTTTCGTATAATGTTGTATGTTGAAATTATTGAGCAGTCACAACTGTTTTTGTGTTATTTTTTTATTAAATAGAACAGTGACGCAAAGGTGCGACTACTTTATTATGTATCGTGAAATGTTTTCCTAATATAACAATGTATAAAAATCTAGCGTAGGTATAGTCAATTTCACTGTTTTTTTTTGATTTAGAATGGTTTTATAGTTCAATGTCATAAAATAATCTTGACATTGTTTCAACGACAATGTCAAAGTTTGGATTTTTGCAGAAACATCTTGACTAAAGGAAGGACAGAATGGAGATTCAGAGTAACCTACGCGACGACGTGCGACTCGGAAAAAGCGGACGGTTAGAAATTATAAAGAGTAAAATAAAATAAAATACGGAACCCTTAGAACGGTTATTACCTTTGAAATAAAAATGATCCATTAAGCACCAAATAATTTGGATCAAACGCCAAAAAAGTAACAAACAATAAATAATTAAAAATAACCTGTATAAATACTCAAATAGGCTAGGCTGGTAGCGTCCAATATTGCGTTAGGGTAGACAAATTGGGATCAGTGAGTGAATATATTACGGTCATCCCTGTACACTGTCCGTACTAGGCATCGGTTTGTTAATCGTTCCCCTTTATTTATGGACGTCGAAACTGTTTATCTTGGACCGAATCATATGCTGTGATACCGAGATAATACGAGTTTGATAGCTGCAAAATGACCGAATGACAAACGGATCTATTAAAAACATATCAGAGATGCGAGGGTAGTGAATTACTAGTTTGACGTCGGATCGGATAGTTTTTTATTTATGCGATAACTGTGGTGGTGGTGGTGATAATTTATGTCTAATTAGCGACATTGGACTGTCATAAGCAATGTGATGGGCCATGTGATACGATTGTCGTCCGTTATCGTGTATAGTGCGTTTTATCTTTAAATTTATATGAGGTTATGTTGGTAGTAAAACAAATAAGTGTTGCCTTAACCTTGAATGTGCTATACCTCATACCTTGAATTAAGGGAGATTCATCCATGTATTCTTCACTTATTTGTTTTGCTACCAACATGACAGCATAGGAATTTAAAGATGAAACGCACTATATCGTTGCGTCCGAAATAAAGTTAAGACAGGACAACATGAAAAATTGTATGCATAAAATTCTCAGTGGACGAGATATTGAGAAACAACCATTAGATTAACCAAACGTTAGATCACAACATTCACAACCTAACCTAACCACATCTAAAATGTACATTCTACAAAAATAATATTATTATGAACTAGAACCTTCTACTCTAATGTTGTGGCTATTATGAATTGCACAAAGTTTTAATCTTAATATAACCCATTCCGTGTTATAATGAGTTTTCCTTCCAAAGGCTACCTTCTACTATTTTAAAAACTTATGACGGATTTCAGAGCAATTCCTGCGCAGGAATTGTTTCAAAATTCGTTTCTGCGCCCAATTTGCTCTGAAAAAGGCATGTTTTAATTAATGGACATTCTCTGCTCGTGATTATTATGGTTAGAAAAGTCAAAAACTAATTATTAGACCGTCTTCAATACCTACTTGCATCATATAATATAATATAATAACTCAGCTTCTACATATCCAATATCATAAACCCTTTCGATATCCGTATCTACGAAAGAACCCATTTTCAAGTGAATCATTTCTATTTTTTCTTGTCCTTTTGAATAAAGTGGGAAGTAGACATAAATTGTAGGGTTGCGAACAAATTGCGTTCCTCTGTAATGTATTCCATACGGCAACGCAATTCTCGTGTCAGCTCAATTCAACTAAATGAAACTTCCTCAGGTTTCAGCAGCTTTTCAAGCTTATTTTGCTCTTAATCAGTTTGAATTAAGATGTTATTTGTCGCAGCTGACTCTCATTAAAATTGCATACGTTAAATAAAGGTGTTGTTTTACATTAATTATACTTAGTCATGAAATCGATTGCGTTCTTTGAAAACCTTGCTTTTTAAACGGATGCGTCCCATTATGGCGACATTTTAGTGGTTTGAAATACTATAAGAAGTAGACACAGCGTTAAAAACAGAACTAACAACCTTCACACAAAGGAGCGAGCGTCCTACAAAACAAGGCAATAAAAGGATTATTTTCTCTCAGTTTAGTTTTAAACGGTACTTACACAGTTCATAAATCAAAACGATATGTCGTCGAAATGCCGTGTTTCATCGGGAGCCTTAGCTCGTGAAATATGACCAGGATTATAGCTCTACGACGTGGGAATTTGATGTTCGAGCTACCTGGGTTAATGCTTTCTCGAACAGATGGACTAAGAAATTAAACTCATTTTTGGTTGTAATCGCGTGGTGTTTATTACTTTCAGCATTGGTTCAATGCTCAACGTTGAGTAAACGTCAAATGAGTTGAATTTCAATCCAACATCGCGTACACAGAAGAAAAATGTAGATGGACTAAGGTTTACGTTCTTATTGAGCGAGCGAGCGAAGCGTCTCTGCTTCAAGTCTGGCAAAATTGTCTTTTTTCTGTCACCAATTTTCACTAAACTTGGTTAATTTGTGATGGTATGTTGAAATAATAAATCTATTAATCAGTTTTAATTAATATATATTTTTTAATTGTGGGGTTTTTTGATTGGAAATAAGCTTTAAGCTGTTGTTATTTTTCATTACCCATAGGTACCTATTTAACAATACAATATCTTGCTTGTGCTGCAAGTGGCATTAAACTTATTTATTTATCTCATTAGTTATTCTTATTATATAATTGAGCAGTACCTAGGTATCGAACTAGAAATAATGTACAAGTACATAAGTCTAACAAGTCATCTACAATTCTATTAAAAAGACAATATAAGCATGGTGTGCTCATTAAAATCTCCATTGAAAGCATACGCTGAGAATTAACAAAAAAATCAAAGTGTCTAAACTTAACTCACAAAAACTGCTTGTTAATGAAAGAGAAAAACTATTAACCATTCAAAGTGAATGGGTTTTATTGTTCGAAGGACCGGCGGGTGGACTTTTAATTAAAGGCCCCTTCACATTCTCCATTATACAGACATTTTTACAACCCCTGCTCTACATAACTATAATTTTAACAACCCTGAGTTGACGCTCAGATAATAAATGCGATACCTTTGAGAATATTTTTCTTTACGTTGTATTTTCCTTTTTTTTATTTTTCAAAAATAAAAGGGTGGTAGGGGGAATCCGCAATGCAACGCTCATGTTTTGAAACGGACACTATCGATATCTCAAGTTTTTGATCGAAAATATTTTAGGTTTTTTGGGTGTTGGCACCATTGATGACTATAGACAAGGGTCTATAGTCACAGGCCCACATGTCTAATTCATTAATAGTGCCAACACCCAAAAATCATACTAAATGTTCGATAGTGTCCGTTTCAAAACACGTCCGTTGCATTGCGTATTCCCCCTTCCTATTTCAGTTTTTGAATAAGAAAAATTTAGGGAATGAATCTTAGTACAAGTACCTTGTGAAGGTACTAAAAGTAACAAAGAATTCTTAGCTTCATTTCATTATATAATATTCTTAAAAGTTCCTATGATAAACACCCATAAAAATGAGGCACAAAAACAGAATCCCTCTCGGAAATATTTTAAGAGTAATTTCATTTAGGTATTGTTATCACCGCGGGAAGCCAGTACTCGAGTTTCTCAAGTAAATTGAGCATTACTTCAAATGCTTGCCTAATTCGGAGATTCACCGAATTTAGTATCGACGTGAGCCTAGAAATTTAATCTTAAAGTTCTTGCCTTTGTTGGAACAATATCCGATGCTGTCGGATTTACTGTTCTACGGGATCATCTTTTAATTTCATAATAATAGCTTCCATTGTTTACAGTGGCTAAAAGATTGAACTGTATATAGGCTATCGTCAACATAGCTTGGTTTTTCCGACATTTTGTTTTTAATAAAGCAAGTCAGCTTCATTAGACAGAAATTCTTTCTGAAACAGTTTGCAAGGCTTCTGTTAATTAGGTAGAAACATAAGCTATTCATAACTTGTTACCTTTAATTATTGACATTTTCTAACGATATATTTTATAGAAGCTTCGTTCCAAGAACTTTATAAACGAATGTAGATCGGAATATGCTCGCGTTTTGAATGGAAATGAGACAAACGCTTATGGTCTCATCCCGCATCACAGCGAATTATTAACATGTTCAACCCTACAAACGGGGCCTACAAGCCTACACTAAACGCATGACTTGCGTTTGCGTGGCGTGACGTACCTACATCGTACGCGCGTAAACCCGCCACATCGCCAAGAGCGGGGCAGCATACGACGGACGTTATTAGCCGCGTCTCTACCGGCAGGGCTCGCTGGGCAACTTCGCGAGGATTTTTAAGCTATTGCATAGCTTTTATCGCGGGCTTTGAGCTTTGAGGTACAAAATAAAAAAATATTTATAATTGCATAAGTTGATAAAAAAATGCTATGCAATAGCTTTACCGCGGCAGTCCCCGAGTGCCACACGTTTTTTTTATAATACAATGATAGTTTTTTGAATGTAAAACGATCGATCAATGTTAAAAAAAATGTCCTGCGTGCGGCTATAATATTCAATACTTTACCCCGCAGCGTACTACGTGGACGATTGGATGCGAACGCGATTGCGTAGCGATCCAATCCGGTGCGGTGCGGAAACAAGGAACAGTCAATAGCTATTGAAGTGTCCTACGTGACCAAATGCACGTAAAGTGCGATGCGGCGCGATTCTCGACTGTTCCTTGTTTCCGCGCCGCATCGCGTTCGCATCCGATCACGTATCGCCCACGTAGGACGCTGCGAAGTGCGCAAACGCGTAAAAGCTGCATCAGCTGTATTTGACTTGCGTGCTTTTTACGCGGGAACAATACCGTTTTTGTTTATGTAATGTGGTTATCTATCTTTTATCTAGCATCTCCCTCAGATTCATACAATGAGAGAGAGAATGGGAGACACGCACGCCACGCCACGCCTGGTTTTGTGTGACCCGAATTTATATCAACAAAGCCCAGTTAAATCGAATTTGATAGTGTTCAATCACTCTATTCGTGTCCGGTAGTTCATGTACTTTCAATACACATTTGCCAATGATCACGGGAAATTTGATTATGACTCGGTAATCGGCACAAACGTGGTATAATCTAACATTTGGGAGACATGTTTGGTCAGTAGTTATAATGAGTAATTAATACGCGCACGTTTCATCCCCACGAGCCTGTTGGCATTTTGATTTGTTGTTATTGATAATTTGTCTTTTGGGATACCTATTTGATTATATGTATATTGTCGCAATATTGGCAAAAATCAAATTAAATATGATTATTATTATAGGTTGTGCAAAGGCAAACAGCGCAATCTAGCCACAAACTAAAATAAATAAATACAGTAAGACTTTAGTTAGCAGGGCACTTTTTTCTGCAATATTTATTTATTTTATTCATAAAACAATAGAACTCTCTTTAAGGCAGAAATTACCAACTTTCACTTAACTTCAGAAAATCTACTTAAGTAGGTACTAAAACGGTAACTTCAATTTTGCTTACCATGTGAGTTGCTAAGTTTAAAAGAAACGAACTTTTCACTTTGCCGCATAATGTTATAGACTGCGAAATACATATTTAAAGTTCATAATACTCTCAGTGTAGTGCCTCATTTCCCATAGATTATAGCATTCTTGCAAGTTTGCTATAGTACCATTTTTCACTCGTTGCACAACGGTTATAAATCATAGGAAGGTTAGAGCGGTGAACATGTTGCTATATCGATGCCGCTTATCGATAGCAATAATGCGCAGCACATCACCGCTAGACCATCACCCGTGAGTGAGAGATAAAGCAAAATATCCTCTGCACTGCTCCTATGTTTTACGGTGAGTCTGTACAATAAAAGGCAATGCATTGATATAATTTTAAACGGTGGCATGAAATTTACATAATTTCAAATGATCTTAAATTAACTTATATATAAGTAGATCTTAGTAATATTTTTCGACTACTCGTAATCTACTCATAAATAAAACCAAACCGTACAAATACCTATTTTAAAAAACACTAAAATAATGTGATAATGACTATAAGTAAGTACTCTTTTCAGTATATTAGATCAAAAATGTAAACAAAAAACTCATACCGTTTATTCAAAAGTGACAGCTCTTTATTTGCTTTTTTAGGGTTCCGTACCTAAAGGTAAAAACGGGACCCTATTACTGAGACTTCGCTGTCTGTTCTTTTGATATTGTCAGTTTTTTGTTTACTTTTCTGATCTAAGATTCTGAAATAGATTTGTAGGTGAAACCGCGAGAAGCATCTATATAGACGAGAATAATTTGAAACCCGGCATAGTTACACTCCAAAGTATTATTCCAGGATCGGAATCTGTTTTAGTTGTCAGAACTTGATACCGTAAGTCGCAATTGATATTCAACAACTTCACTGATATAATACCTCGATGGAACAAGGCGACCTGATAATTTAATCGCTGATTACTACGAGTACCTAACTATTATTGATTTATATTCTATCGGAGTTCGGTTACTGCAAATAACAGGGATGAATTTGAGCTAGAAAGACTTTTTATGGATATGGTTGATGATGATGAGGCTGACAAAATAGACCAAATGTATACAACACAAAATAAAAAATGTACCTACTACTGAATAAACAGAAAAAATATTTTACAAAAACAGACAGAAAAATACAGACTAAATTAACACATTTTTATCAGAAATGACAAACAACAGTTAACAATTTAACAAACAATTTTACTTTTAGATGATGGTTTGATAACACTTGTTGGATCTCCACATTTCTCAATAATTACAAATCTTTGTAGTTCCATAAATACACTACCCAATTTAGACTATGTTGCCTTCATTTTGGCAGTTTTCTCATACACGATCGGTTTTCACGGCGCGGTAAAAAATTTAACCTTAAAAAAAGGACAATTCGGCTGTGACTACAATTACAAATACCTATCATCATTATTTTTAATAAGAAATGTATAGTTTTAACATTGTTCCAGCTTTTAAATATTATATGACTTACTTCTATGACAATAACAAGCGAAGTGTGAACATACGGCACATAAGTGTACCTTTATTAAGCCTTACGTTACCGCTCCTTGTCTCACCGAATTATACGCATTCGCCCATAAAGAGGTAGAGCTGACACGATTTATTGCAACAAAAGCAACTTATTGCTAAATAAAACCCACATGAAAAGGGTCAGATAGTGCTGATTATGTTTCTTTGTTCCACCAGTCGGGTTGAATAACGTTAATAATAGTGAGTTTAGTTGGTTAGGTGAAACTGGAATGAATTTTGCATCGGAAATGGGGATTCGAGAAAACGTTGCCGCGCCGCTGGGATACAAAACTAGACGGTGTAGTAACTTGTTCTGTTACAATCTCTTTGATAAACTTGTCCGTGGAAACTTGGCTCCTCGCACGGTTGTTTGCAAACTTGCACTTAACGTGCAGCTTAATTGAATTGTCCAGAAGTCAATTTGATTCTTCATTGCTGCGCTTCGACGGAGTTCCGGAATTGAGGGAACTTTCAGAATAAACTCATAATAGGGAGTATCGTGTTCCTTTAATGATCTTTAGATACTACAAAAAAAACTAAAAGTATTAGCATGGTTATTATCAAATGAGTTTTAAGGCCAGACCTGGTTTAAACCATGATTTAGGCAATGTTTTAAACCAGGTCTGGCACTTAAAACTCATTTTATAATAGCATGGCTACCATGCTTGGCTACCACTAGGAGTTTAGTTAACCAGGAATTTCTGTCAAACAAATTTAAATCTATATCTATCTAAATACAATGCCCTGACTGATTGACTCAACTATATATCAATGCAGCGTCCAAGCCGCTGGTCCCAGAGACATTAAATTTGGAGATTGTGTTCTGTGTAATGTGTAGGTAGGTATCCACTAAGAAGAAGATTTTGAAAAACCCCGCGAGATCGAAGCTTACGCGGGTGTAATTGCGAGACGCTAATAGTAAAATACAAAACGCAATTAGTTCTATTAGAGTAACATATATAAATTGGTTTACCGTTTGACAAAATAACAGCAGTGTAGACAAAGAAATGTCGTGTCCAACATTAATTACGACGTGTGTTGATAATATCGTTAAATGAATATAAGTGAGGAGTTCTGTTATCCAAGATTATGATAGTTCATAATGGAGACACGCGAGAAAGCAGTTTGTATTGTTATACTATTAGCACTACTGTGTAAATGGGAAAAATAATTTGATGATCAACAATGGGATAGCGAATTAACACCACATTGTTAAACATTGTTAGGTAGGAGTAAACTGTAGAGTTTGAAGATGGAAATTATACCATGTCATGGGTGTGATTTAATTAGAGATACACACCAGCTGTCACTTTCTTCTAAACTCTTTAGAATGTTACCCTCTTACTTATAAACGATGATTAACAGCTGATTACTTATAAACGATGAATGACAGATAGGAACAAACGTTAAATAACTTAGTCATCTGTTAATTATCGTTTATAAGTAAGGAGGATTTATTGTAACTTTAGGACTTTTTTTATTTTTGACCGCGGGGTAGGCCACAAGTAAGATTGAAGAACTACATCTTCATAAGATGCGCGGGACAAGTTTGGATGATGAGAGATGAATATGGTAAGTAGAAGAGAATGGAAGTTAACCAAACCACAAGCATTATTTAAGCAACGGGATCAAAACCGAAAAATGAGTTTAATTTTATATCAGCACCGCAAACACCGAAGATAAATCTAGCATTAAGAGGAATAACAACGCCAACGACCTTGAAACCGAAAATCCCTGTCGGGCTCATCGAAAATTGTTGATTATTTCATGACGGAATGTCGTAGAATTTTTTTTTGTGTACAGATTGTAGGTGACATTGTTTCCTACATTTTGGTGTAGTTTTAAGACAAGAACCTCGTATTGTTGCGAAGCCTATCCAAATTTTAGACAAAAAATGTCTGATTTGGCTAAAATGTCGATAGGCTTCAATACGTTTTGACATATTTGTATGGAAACTGCACTAAAATATCGGAAACAATGTCGCCTACAATCTGTACACAAAAAAAAGTTCTACGACATTCCGTCATGAAATAATCAACAATTTTCGATGCGCCCGACATGGATTTTCAGTTTTTCAGTATAGGGCCCTTAAGTACCTACTTAAGTTTTTATTCAAATGGAACTTTGCGTATTTGTTACTGTTAGTTAAATAAAACTTGTAAGTGACTTTTTGCGTACCGCAGAAAACACTCAAACTTTTGCTAAGCTTAGGTACGTTAATTGCTAAGCTTCAATCTTTTCCCCTACAAAAGTTGCCTGCAAAAGGATTACACCGCATGATTTTTAACCGTAGGTACTCAGAGGCGGAATTTAAACGTCTACTAAATATGGCTAGCGTCAATAGGTCGGTTGTTTACGTCCGCTTACTACTGCTTTTAGCAGGATTTCAAACATGATTCGCGCTAAAACATATCATTCCATTAATATTCACGATTACTGCCAACTCGCGGTGGCCATGCATTGATCGCTTGCGATCTATTCAACAGAACAATACAGAATGATAAATAGAAGCTAATGCGTCATATGCAATGAATGATACTAGTAAACTTCATTTCGCATAAGAGAGTTGAAACTGGCAAGGAACATGCGTGATTTTGTCGTCTTTCCAAATAAACATTTTACACATTGTACGTTTTGATTTTCTATTCCAATTTACGCAAATAAATCCAGATTGCTTAGCAAAAGTATATACCTACTTCATATGGAAGTATTACTAAGATCTCTCCGCGCGGTGGCGGATAAAATGTTTCATCCCTAGGAGGATTGGTGTCAGGTAGGCGGCCGGCCGTAAAAATATTGCCAAATCTACCTATTTCCAGAAGGTATGGTTAATGATGACTTACCTACTGCGCCAACCCCAAAATAATTTGGGGTTTAGCGGACCCCGGGCTCCCGAGAGGGATGCAACCGGAAACATCGCTCGGATGAGAAAAATTAATTCAATAATTGTATCTAATGGCCAAGAACAACCCATGATAATAAAATTCTGGTAAAGTCAAGAAACACGCACTAATTTCCAAAAGACCAACTCTATTTAGCAGTGTGTTCACGCGTAAGTAACATATCTCCGATACATTAGTTGTACTATAAATAGAAAAACATTTCCGAACACAACTTACAGAAAAGAACTTCTGCGTAAATAAAGGTATTTACAAGGATACGCACAAAAGAAGTTTACGTTGTAAATAAACTTAGCCAATACTACCCAATACGTACCTACTTGAAGGACATCAATCACTAATTCATTTCGAGAACTCTATTCAACCGAAGTTACCTTTCAGCGGTTTACTAAACTGTCGAAGGGGCTTTGGAAAAGGGTTGTTTAAGATTCTCAACGTTGAAAGCACCTGTTTTAATTGAAAGTGAAGTAAAATAAATAAATTCTGTTAACATCAGACAGCCCCATATATCCCCATGGTAAGCTACTCGAACTGAGCTTGTATTACGGTGACTAAACAACGGATATACATACTAATATTTATTTTTCATAGCGAAGCTTTGGACCGGGAACGCTAAGCGACGCGACGGCTTATTTGATTAAAGATTTTATGGCAATGCTTATTGCAATTGCATATTTTTACTTAGATATTTCTTAGTTTTGTAATATCAAATTGTTAATTAGAGTGTTTCTAGAATGATACATAGAGATGACATCATCCAATATTTTTTTGAAGTGAGAAAACTTCTTTTGGTTGACCGCACACAGATCCTATCGTAGATAGTAAGTTAGGCTGATCCGTCATTTTTACTGTGTATACATGTTATTTGATGTAGCGTGTTCCTACTCTGTATAAGGATCACTTGAAGGATAGATAGCTGATTGCATTACACGATTCGCCAAAACTTAGCTCCCATAATAAGGTCCCAGCCCTCACAAAACGTATCAAATGGAGTCCCTCTGGATAAAGATAAAGAAGGAACGAGGATTTTGTAAGGATTCCAATATAAATTGTTTTTTTTTCTTTCTACGTGCCTGGATAAATGCAAAGATAACCAGAAACCGTCGCTTAATATCGCGGATCTTTGAAAATTCTGAACGTGTTCATTTTAGATTACTATCAAAATTGCTTTGGAAATCTTTTTATTAGGCTTCCGAGACAACATTTTAGTTGTATCAAGAAATTAGCGTGTTTAGACCCCGGCTTGTGGGGGACTGAAAATGGTTTCATGAATTGTGAAGTTTACGAAAACTGGTTTAGACATAGTTGGTTTTGTTAGGTTCTTATCTTCTCATACTAGGATATAATATGTTTTGTAGGTACTTTGCCATTTTTTGGAACAAAAGTGGTTTAACGCATTTACGTCTCCAAAAACCGCACGGGCCCGCTAAGTTACCTCGCAATTTTTTTTAACATACAACGACCGTTTTCAAAGCGGGAAAGTGAGGTATGGCTATGAAAATGATCATTGTATGGTAAATACACTGGCTCGCAAGTTTGCGTGCCAGCATTGAGCAGACAAACGACTAGCTAGACGTTTGCACTGTGTAAAGATGTTGTGTGTATCTGTAATCCTAAGCAATTTCATAACCGATCCTTACCATATTTTTATAATAAACTAGCTGACCCCGCAGACGTTGTCCTGCTCGTTAAATAATACGTCATCGTCATACGTCATCGCTGAGTTTGATTTTGATTTTCCAGCTTTTCTTTTAAATTTTTTCTGAATTTTTTTTGCTATAAACCTCACGGAGCCCGTGACCTTTCCAACGAATGCAAAACCGTGGAAATCGGTTCGTGCGTTCTGGAGTTATAGCGTCAGGAAGGAAAACCCGACTTATTTTTATATAGTAGATATAGTATATTAGCTGCGTCCCGATCCCGCGGGAATGTTATTCCAGGTCTCCAGCTATCTACATCCCGAGTTTCATTGTAATCGGTTCAGCGGTTTTTACGTGATTGAGTAACAAACACACACATATACATACTCACAAACTTTCAGTTTTATATAATACTAGCTGACCCGGCAAACGTTGTTTTGCCTTATAAATTATAGATAGTAGCCGATTCTCAGACCTACTGAATACGAAAATAAAATTTCATAAAAATCGGTCAAGCCGTTTCGGAGGAGTACGGTAACTAACACTGTGACATGGAAATTTTATATATTAGAAGATTAGTAGGAAGGATGGTCAAATATTATATTTCGTTTGCACACATAATTAACATTGTAGATAATAAAGTATTGGCTTATTTATTAACCAGCTGGGTCTCACGGTTGTACCCGCGTTAGTCCTGATCCCATGGGAACTTCGAAAAACCCGTTTATTACAGACGCCTACATCACATACCACAGATACAATTTCATTACTGTCCAAATTTCAGCTCTCAACCATCAGCGGTTTACACTGTGCGTTGATCTATCAGACCTTCAGTCAGTCAGGACAAAGCATTTTATAGATAGATACCTAGATAGATAGATATAGCGACACAATTTAACAAAATCCCGACATGCATTTAATTGCATACCTACAACACGACCAAGTCCGACGTGTGAACAATTTAACTGTCCAGTAACATACTCATTACTACATTCCTTTACAAACTAACAGTGACACTTGTAATTACTGTTTTATTAGTTTCGTAATAGAGACATATTTTTCAAATGGGGACTTGAATAGACAACACGTTGATAATTCACTTTTAAAACTTACACGATTTCCGTCAATCATTTTTATTAGACACGGGTCTAGATCACGTTATAGATAATCATTTTTACTAATTACCTCGACGTTTCGGCAAACGGGTCACACCGGCCGTAGTCCCGAGAAGACCTTGAGAGTCTTCTCGGGAACCCGGCCAAGTGCGAAACTCGCGCATGAAGGGTTCCGTACCTCTATCACATTTGTGTACGGAACCCTAAATAGGTTTACAACACCAATTTTTAAAGATAAGAAAATGTGAAATATTTAGCTTCGATTCTTACTCCCATCATACGACCACACCACTCAAAAAAAAAAAACTTTTGCACAAAGAAAATCTAAAACGTATTATAAGAAACTCTTTGGTAAGTGAAGGTAGACTGGTATATTTGACAGATAGGGCAGCCATTTTGAATTCCATGACCTACTCGATTTGTCCTGACCAATCAGAAGCGACCTCACATTGTAAGAAAACTCCTTGTTGGTTTTGAAACACGTTTGTTGTATGGGAGCCCCTCTTAAATATTTGTTTTATTTTGTTTTTAGTATTTCCGTCTGTCACCAGGCTGTATCTCATGAACCGTAATAGCTAGACGATTGAAATTTTCACAGATGATGTATTTCCGTCGTCGCTACAATAACAAATATTAACACAAAATAAAACAATTACATATCCCATACAACAAAAGTGATACCGCAACGATACCGCGATGTATTTTTACTACTAGCTCCATCTAGTGATGGAGTGATAGACTTAACGCGCTGCGTTCACGGATTGGTTGGTCTAGTATTCATTTAAGGGTTCCGTACCCAATTGTGATAGAAACCCTTCGTGCGCGAGTCCAACTCGCACTTGGCCGCTTTTTATAAAAGTCCTTCTTAGTCTCTCCAAAAGAATAACAAGTCCTGTGAACCAGAGATAATCTTGGACAGCGCGCGTAACAACAAACGGCTTAACGTTGTTAGTAAATTGACAACATTGGTTAGCAAATATTTCCTATGCGAGTGCACAATGACTATCATTATGAAAAGAATAATGGGCATAAGTTTGCGCAAACATAATTATCTCGCTGTAACTTTCAATATCGATTATAATTATAGTCTTTAATGAGACATAAAGTTAGTGATTATTGATCAGATCAATGAGGTCAATGAAATACTGATTTACTTCCATTATTTCAATAATCCCTATAACTTATTTTCTTATTGTGCGTTATGTGAAACGGTGAGTCGTCACTCTTGGCGATCTACAATGTCGCAGGTACAATTTCTACGGAAAAACAGGTAGGTATTTATTTAGATCTACGTACAGTTGTATATGATCTAGCCCCCTTACTTATTAACGATGACTAACTTTATGTAACATTTGTCTCTTACTGTGACATGAAGTTTCAAAGTTAACAGACAGTGCCAAACGTTACATAGTCATCGTTTATAAGTAAGGGAGTTTATGTTTAGGCGTGTGGAATAAAAATAATAGCTTAATCTAAACCTACCGACCGTCTAAAATTTTAAAGCAAAAACATTACAATTTATCACTGAAAACCCGAACGATTGTAATGTCATTACATTGAATACAAAATCCTAATTTATTATGACACATCAGTATGATCGATTGCCGTGGACGAATGACCTATCATTTGAAATCCATATCAACCTGCGGCTTTTCTATGACAAATTACCTACCTCAACGAAACCAAACAGAATTATTTTATCGAGTTTAGGTACTCTAAATAAAGCCAAAAATCTACACCTAACATAATATTATTAATTTGCCATTACCCATTACCAAGGTCCGCCTGTGATTATAATAAGAACTATAATTATAATAAACCGTCGAAACATCAGATTTTTTACACATCATTTCTTATAAGAAAACGAATGGCTGCTTCTATGCTTCTCGAGATAGAAGTGCGTTTTCTGACCACGATCTCAACTGATGGTGATATGGGGGTCTAACACGCTTACCGTCGACATCGTCATCGTGTTCGTTTTGACTGTTGACAGCTAATTTCGCACCGCGAAAATGCCAAATCGATGCGTCGATTACTCATGCCGATGTTGACGATGGTCTCAGATGTAGCTCAACTAGAAAAAAGGACGTTTTGGACGGACGTAAGTATCTGAAATAGGGTATAAGTATTTTATATGTATATTTATCCAAAACTGTTACTTAAACTTCATCAATAGGTAATCAAGACCCAGCACAATAAACTATCTTTAACAAACGACGGTACCGGAGCTGCCCGAGTCAAACTGATAAGGAGAAATTTTCCTCATATTTTCTGGACCCTGCAGAGACTCTTCCCACTGGACATGATCTGTCTAGGTCAGTGTGGAAGTCACTACAAAGACTACGAACTGAGGTTGGTCGCTGCAAGGGAAACCGAGAAAGATGGGGTATGATTGATCCAAGCCGGACTCAGTACGACTCTGGAGCTCTCGAGCAAACTATGCAGCACCTCCTTGTATGCCCCTCGTCCTAATAGCTGTACGTTGGCTGATCTGATGTCAGCTAATAAAAAGGGCAAAGACCTCACAATATACTTGAATGGGTTTAACCACATTCCCCTGACATTTTTTTTGTGCCATCGACACAAAGAAGAAGAAGCGAAATAATGAGACGATACCTTTTTATTACGTCTGTAGGCACCTAGTAAGTCAACCAAAGCATTTCATTAAAATATGCATAAATATACGTCTAGTTCATTTATGAAAAACGTCTTGCGTTCGCGTGCTCGCCACTCGTTAACGAATATAAACTTACTATTAACGCAATAAAACAACTTTGAAGACCATAAATTATATTGCGGTATGAGTTAGTTGCGTTTTTGATTTCAGAAACTTAGTTTTTGTAACTTTTTTAACTTAGCCAGTAGGTAAGTGTATAACTTCATACGACCTTTGCCTGTGCCGCGTTGGACAAACAGTAGAAGGTTGAGAGTTTCTTTTATTATAATATAGTATAGATTATTGCTCCAGTTCCACTATTGTTCAATAATAAATATGCGACAACGTAAATCACATGATAACTGCAAACAAAAAAAAAACAAAAAAAACCCCATGAGTTTATTGTGTCTTCGCGTTCCGAAGACACAGTAGATTAGATATAATAACTGGCATTTCTAAGAGATATCTTGATGATATCCGAATGAATAAACGTATTTTTGATTTTGAGTTTGATTCCGACTGACTGAAACCGAAACATAAAATAGATAGACTAGGTGAGTCCCGCGGTTTCACGCGCGTAAGTCCCGATCCCTCAGACATTTTGAAAATCCCTTTTTTTATCTGATGCCTACATCTCATAGGCAACACATAAACATAAGCCATATAACACATATCAACGATTTAGGCTGTGCGTTGATCAGTCAGTTAGTCAGAACAAAGCGATAAAGATATAGATAGATAAGTAGCTTGGTTTGCATAACATAAACATAGGAAACGCAACAGACACAAATTAAATAATAAAAAGCTAGAAATAATTAAATTATTTTGTATGTGGATTTACAAAGATTGATTCGTTGATTGTGCAGTGTGTTTGTGCATCATCATCATCATCATCCGAGCGTTGTTCCCGGTTGCATCTCTCTCGAGAGCCCGGGGTCCGCTTTCCTACTTTTATGTCTCCACTTCGCACGATCTTCGGCATCCCGTGTAGTGAGGCCATTTGCACGCATATCCGATCTCACAACGTCAAGCCAGCACTTCTTGGGTCTTCCCAATCTGCCGCGGCCGGGCGGGGGCGCCATAGCAGTGTGTTTGTGCAAGGTTGCATAACCAATATTTACATAGGTACATTATTAGGGTACCTAGTAAAAATCTTGGTCAGCCTCATTAATTCAGCATTTAATTAAAAACACTTCAGTGTCAGAATTAAACTGATTATTAAAATCAGAGGAGAGAGATGGACTTGTATTAAAAATATTTATTCACAAATTGTGGAATCTACCCAATTATTATTTTCAGAAAATAGGCAGTGTACCCACCACCGTAAACTTTTAGAGCGTGTACACTGCAGTGCAGAATATAGGGTTTGGCAATCACATTATTAGGGTTCCGTACCCAAAGGGTTCCTATTACTGAGACTCCGCTGTCTGTCTGTCCGTCCGTCCGTCTATCACCGGAATGTATCTCATAAACTGTAATAGCTAGACAGTTGAAATTTTCATAGATGATGTAGCCGTTATGAAAACAAAAACTAAAATTAAAATAAAACAAATATTTATTGTGAGTCTTAGGTCCCATACAACACACGTGATTTTGACAAAAAATCGCTACGATACCGCGATGTATTTTTACACATCTCTAAGTATATCTGTTTAAAATATTGAGAAAAATAAAATAACAGACAGGTAAAAACAACAAAATCACGTAGAGAATCTTAAGAAACATATGCAGCATAAACTTACTTACGTTTTCGCAATAACCATAAAAACGCACATAAAATATTTTACCGAGAAGGACGACTATAAAGTATTTGGAATGTAAATAAGTTGTATCCTCAATTTGTAACCTGTCATTACGGTTAATAAATGATTTGCTACTTCGTTTGCAACATAAGGCAAATGTCGACCTCAAAAATTTCAAAGCTTTAGCAAACATTTTGCGTAAGATTTAACGTTTTTTTTTAGAATATGCTTTGTTTGAGCATTCATCCATCAATCATAAGCTCTCGAAATGTTGTTGAGATTCCGTATTCTCAATGGTTTCACTTTTGTAAGTAAAATTAAGTCAGTATTTATGTAAGAGTAGGTACCTATAGGTACCCAATTATCAAAAAATGCAGTTTAAAAAAACATAAAATAATACGGTTAAATAGATTGGCTATATCTTTCTTTTATATTTTCTTTTTTGGAAAAAATAAAAAGGAAATATAACGCTTCATTTTCTTTGAAGTCGGGTAAAAACTGGCACCTACAATAAGAACTATATGCACCAGACGCATCGCATCAAATGGATTCTAATATTATTTGTTTAAAAAGGCACATAAGTGCGTTCACCAATCCGAATTGGCTACTTTCTATACAAACATATTATGATCCGTTTGATGCGATCCGTCCGATGCGTACGATGCCGAAAGGTGGACGCTTAGCTTTATACGCCGGTGTCACTCCTTCGTTTCCCACCCTTGTATACAAAACCTAAGTCCTAAGAAACCGTGATGCGAAGATGCAACTGCAATTTAAATCGTCTTGCCATCGGCAAAAGTAAAATCAGCAATTTGCTAAATTGCAGTGGCGTGGAGTGGCAGATAATTTGCGCCCTCTGCCATCCCGTAACATCGAAAGCGATAAATAAATACAGACATGTGATTTCACTTGAAGAACGTATCGTACCTACCCGTACTTGAATTTCCATTTTAAGCGTGGCGTGGTAACGATTAGTGCAGGTTGCCCGAGGGCGTTGTTAAACCTCTGACGTGGCAACTTATGCGTTCTAACCACGCCGTTCAGAACAATGCTGACATTTTGCTTCTCTTTGTGTGAGAAAGCTTCTCTGGCTTTCATTTACTTTAAAAACTCAGATATTATAGATAGGTAGAGCTGTTTTTGTATATAAAACTGAACGTAATATAAATCTAGTCTGAAAAGACTAGAAAGGGTAAGTCTAGTCTGTCTGATCTAGTCTAGTCTGTCTATAGCCTGAAATTAATGTCATATTTCTCGGTTTTAATCGCGTTGCATTGTCCTAATGCTCTACCTACGTTTCTTGAACTTTACAGGTTCATATATAGCATTAAAAAGTTACACAAAAAACTATCGTCATAAAAACACCACGCGATTAAAACCAAAAAAAATGATTGCTTACTGCTGCTTGCTTCCTAAGTGTGGTTTAACACTCAGAAAAAAGGTTTACCAACAACATAGTTTAATTTCAATCCAACATTGCGATAACAGAAGAGAAAATCTATGTAATAAGTCTGATTAAAAAACGTTGACAAGGCAAACAAATACAAGGGAAGATCTGCGGGTTTTTACATGTCGATAGTTCAGAAACAGCACTGCTTTTATATTCATGAAATTTACAAGCTTAAAGTGTTCATTTATCTACCAAAATTTAAACCAACACTTAACCAGGGCTCGACAACCAAACAACAAATTTACATAACATTAAACTGTTCCGAAACAATACTATATTTATTTATCAGAAAGGCTTAAATGTCGGAAAATGTTGTCGCGAATATTACCAGCACTTGTTTCCACTACAGATAGCTTTGCGAGTACTCGGATATACAGGGTTATTGGTAACGAATTGTGAAAGCGATCGAGGGCTACTTTCTGACATCCTAAAGAACCACTTTTGTTCTACGAATTTTGGAAAATGGAACATTTTTTCAAAAATGGAAGATTAGATAATTTCTAAAAATTACCAGTTTGCGGGACGCAGAGGGCAATAACCCTAAGATTTCAATATTATTCTTCAGAAACTACTGAAACCAACTGGTTATTGACCTCTGTACCCGAATTACAGCTGATTTTAGAATTTTACTAACCTCCAAATTTTCGATTTTTTCTAATTTCCAAAAATCGTAGAACAAAAGTAGTTCCATAGGATGTCAGGAAGTAGCTCCCGACCGCTTTCATAATTCGTTATGTAGGCGGCAGCTTAGTTGAAACAAAATGGCGGATGCGCAAAAGTCGATTTTTCATAGAAAGTGCATGTAAAATGTACTGCGCGAACTTTCCCCTTCCACGACAAAACTTTTCAACTTTCGTGCCGGTCACTAACCAATCATCATCATCCGAGCGTTGTTCCCGGTTGCATCTCTCTCGAGAGCCTACCAATAACCCTGTATATATATCGTCGCATATTGAAACAACGAGAAGTTTCATAATTACGTAATATAATTAACCTACGTATCACGATACCGGTTTCCAATAAAATGTAAATTCTAAATGGAAATTTAAGCGTTGTGAGTTATGGTTTAATTAAAATATAAATAATTTCGAAATCATAGAACGTTTTCGCAGAGATAAGGCAACCTTAGTTATCTTAGTAATAAAATTACTTTAAAATTATGGTTTGTTTTTATTTAAATTGTATTTTTAGGGTTTCGTACCTTAAGGTAAAAAATAAACCCTTTTTTCCGTTTACGTCTGCCTGTTTATGAGTCACTACACAACCGAATTTTTTCAAGAATGTGTATACCTAGGCAGTTGAAATTTATACCAAATACTGAGGTCTTTAATATGGTCCCTATTCGGTCTATGAAGGTCAAGTATTCAACATGATAGAAAGAAATGAGTAAATTTATATTTTCGCGATAACTTGAACTTGGAGATCTAGTCGAGTAGAGCCCCACAGATCAGCAACGGATAGATAACCTGGTTAGTGACTGTAAGGTGAAAATAACAGTATAGTTATAGGTACCTACAGTATGATGTTACCACAATATACATGTAAGTACGTCACTAATGAAATCTCCATTGTTTACAAGGAAATCACAATTATAATGCACTGTAACCCACGACGAAACCACATCTCCCACAAGTTAAATAAAATCTACAAACAAGATATTCATTAAAACCTATAATTTTCCAATGAATTTATTATTTGAGCTTATTTGCAAACTGTGTCGCAGGAACAAGAGTAAACATATAAATAAGTTAATATCGGCTTGTTTCTACCAACAATGTAACTATAATTGGTTGCCGGAAATTGATGTTGGCACCAACAAACTGTTCATCGTACCCTCTTTTGTGATCAACATCAGCCCTTATTCATGAAAACAGTAACTGGTTATTTACAAAAGGAAAACTGGATAACTGAATTTGGTTTAGGTATTGGCAGATTTTATAGGAAAATTGGGGCTTGGTTTATTCGATTTTCTGTTTGAAATACATATACATAAGTAGTATTTGAATAAACGATTAGTCGATTCTTATGTAGAGTTATTTTTATACAAACTTGTTCGATTAAATAGCAGCTAATTTATACTTAAAAAATAAACAGTTTACACTAGGTGAGCAATACTTTTTCGTGACATTAGTTAAGAAAAAATATTTCATGACAGAAGGACTACTTTCTTGATTCATAATTCCGCGACAACGAATTAAAATTAACACTCCTTTTAAAATTTAAACACCTTTTAGCTTTAAACCGTTTAATATTATTACAAATTAATTTATGAGCAAGTGCGGCAATTAACCCTAAATTCTGAAAGCCAGCGAAGGTAACCCAATTATGCATTTTAAAAGCTACTCAGTGTAACATCAAAGTACAAGTAACTTTATTAATACCTCGTCGTAATGCCATGTTCTAAGAATTTACCTTGCATTACTATGACAAGCCAATCAAATATGTAAGACCTACTTTACCTTCATAAATAAATTACAAAATCAATATAATATACTGCAGGACATTGCATACAGCGCAATCTAGCCCCAAACTAAGCAACTAGTGGTGCTTGGGTACTAGACAACAGATACTTTTTAGGGTTCCGTACCTAAAGTGTAAAAACGGTACCCTATTACTTCGCCTATTGCTTCGCTTCGCTTATTGACTTCGCTGTCTGTCACCAGGCTGTATGTCATGATCCGTAATAGCTGGACAGTTGAAATTTTCACAGATGATTGCCTTGTTTAATTCTGTTCATAGTACAATAAAATAGGGTAGTTCTTATAATCAGAGCAGTTTAGGTCTTGCTATAAAAGCTCAAAGTAATATTAAAAGCATAATATTACTTACAAGTTTCGTACTAATAATCCCCATATTTGTAGACGAATCAAGTTATTACTCTGACTAAGTAAAATCTCTGTCACATTTTCGCAGACGTTTAAAACCACTGATAAGAGCGAGACAAATGCATTACCAAAAGTAATGCATTTGTCACGCTCTCTGTCTCGCTCACTAATTAGCCAAAGTAATTCCTTGACTTGTCTATAAAGACTGGGGTAAGACTCATGCTGGAATAAATATAGCATGTGGCTCCTAGACATAGAGAATGTTTAATTACCTTACCGTTTTAATTTTTAACAGCAATGCAAACGTTGAACGTCAAATATTGATTCTTACCTGTAACAAATATAAAATAGCTTGTAAGTATATGATATTAATATGAGCGGTGTTGGACTAGTGGTAGTTATCTCGACTTTTATTCCGAAGGTCATGCGTTCGAATTTCGCCCGACCGCGGCCGCATGTCTTTTTCTAGCGAAATGGTTATTTGTGCTAACATGGCTCTTACAGTAAAAGAAAACATAGTGAGGAAACCCACACCACAGCTTAATTAGCTCCAGACGTATTGACCCGTTCTTTCCTCTAGGCATGGCTGACTTGGCTGGGAGGTTATATAGGTACTGACAAGCCTAACAATAATGTCCCGGGTACCGTAAAGAGCATGGATTAAAAGTTACTTATATCTATCTTGTAAATATAAAAGAAAGTCGTGTTAATTACACTATTTATAACTCAAGAACGGCTGAACCGATTTGGCTGAAAATTGGTGAGGAGGTAGCTTAGAACCAGGAAAAGGACATATGATACTTTTTTTTGTTCGCCCCGGTGACCCGTCAGCTAGTAAATCATATAAATTAAATTGAAGAGGCCAATATTATTTAAGCAACACGAAGTACACAAATATTATCAAACAAGTACCTAACACGAAAATATACATAGACTACATAATTTTCCCTTCGACTTAGTTTTATTAGATTTGGAAACCACGGTTCCCGCAACCCCCCGAAACTCTGAATGTTTTTGTTATTACAAGCAACACCATTAACATAGTTATTCAAGCATAAAATCGTTTATTGACTCTCGTCATGTCGAGGAGGATCTTGAACAAACAGACAGACATTTACTCAATCAGTGTCGGTGGTAGGTAGGTAGGTACCTATAGCGTGATGTTGACAGGAAATCGTGAAACATTAACGTAATGTTAATAGTAGAAAAACGATAATTGACAAATAGAAAAACACAAATAAAGCTACTCTTCTGCTTTTCGGATGGCTCAACTATAATATTGTTAAGAGTTTTCAGGTCGCCCTAAGGTCTAACTCGTCCTAACGACTGCTATCTGAGAAACGTCAAAAAGAGACCCTACCTCGAAAATTCATTTTTCTGGTGCCCATCCAATGAGATATATAAGGACTGGCTTAATCATTACGTATTATAAAACAAAGTCGCTCCTATCTGTCCGTCTGTCTGTTCCTTGTATGCTTAATTCTTTGAAACTACGCAACGGATTCTAAATCTTAATAGTGGTCAAATTAAGATACCTACATTGATTACCAACAAATAAAATCGCTACTTACTATCTATGTTAAAGTTAAATGCGACCACAAACAGGCCTACAAAAATAAATTACTTTTAGTAAGCCCCTAAGACCCGTTCATTAGACGCGACCGACACGGTCTCTACCTAACAATAGATAGCTAAAAACCTACTCCATCGGAAAACTAAATTTCTTCTCGTAACTTTTACAACAGAACGCTTCATTTTTAATTTCCGTCTCAAGTTCACGTGACTTTATAAGATTTAAATGAAATCTGGCAACTTTCATGAAACATTTAATTAGCAGAACCAAGAGCGCAGAGGAAATGAAACATTGAGCACGCGTCTTGCATTCTAACACAACTCAATTCGATGCCATATTTTCGTTATTAAATTTTATTGTAGGTGCGGATAATCGTTTATAAGCTGAGCTGTTGGAAATAAAATTAGATTTAAAAGGACTTTGAAACTTTAACAACAGACGTTTTCTCTATGCAAACGAGCTCCGTCCAGCACCGGGGAAAGTTTTCGCTGATGCGCGCTATAGTGGTTTCCACAATAACTCGAAACTAATTCTCAGTAAAATACCAATTATTATATATAATTTTATTCATGGGCTTTTAAAAGTCATTACATAAAATTAACTTTTAACTAATAAATAACGTAACATCTCCATCTCAACTTATTATTTCTCGAATATGTACATGTTAAGTTTTGGTACATATTACAAGGCAAGGTTGCCCGGAAGACCGCCCCAGTGGTAAAGTCGCCTATTATGCCACTTTGGATTTAAGTTTTCTATTTCATGTTAAATTTGGTGAGTATATTTAAAAAGCGTTCAGTCTATCTATCTTTGTATTACATTCAAGATATACCTATTTTATTAGTTTCGTCCCGCTGTTGTACCCGCGTAAGTTCTGATTTCGTAAGAATATCGAGATCAAAAGTAGCTTATGTTACTCCTCGATAATGTAGCTCACTATTGGTAAATGAATTTTCGAAATCGGCCTAACAGTTTCGGAGCCTATTCGTTGCAAACAAACAAGTAAATCTTTCCTCTTTATAATATTACTATGTACAGACATGAAACGTCATAACTTTTTCACATCCCATAAATAACACCCCATACAATATTATTATTACATACTGAACCCATAAAACAAAAATAACTTTGCAATTGTTTTCACACATGTCAAAGAATAAAAAAACATAGTAACAATAGTTTATTAGAACTGCAGTGCGGCAACCAGTACAGTATTGTTAAATGTATTGGAGCAGCCCTACGGTCGTTTTATACGCCCAACTCGGGAAGATAGGCGACGACACAGCGCTATTTTGGCATTCGATCAAGATCTCCCAGCACCGGTAACGACCAAGGGAAGCGATTACAAGAATTCTGATTGATTGGCGTTTTAATATCCTCTCGAATAATTGGGAACACCAAAATTCTTCATCAATTTTCAGTCGTGAAAATATTTGTCGTGAAATTCCGATGGGATGTTAGGTATAAGCGCAATAACGAGTAAACTTTTGATTGCTCGTAATCATAATCACGGTAATCGTCTGAAGAGACGTTCAAATCTGTTTCTAACATTTCAAAATCGAAATAGCCAATTATCGTGATTGAACAAGTGCCTCCTTTAATAATGTGAAAACGTTTTCTGAGTTACTTAATGCCAGTGGGGATCTGGATTATTATCTTGAAGAAAATTTACCCGAATGGACCTAATTCATGATGCTTGTCATTTTTGAAATGGGCTAAAATAAATTTTATGAGACGCAGTTAAGTTGTCGCCTTCAGTACAAGAAGCTCCATTAAGAAGTTTGGCAATAGCAAAGTTAGTATCGTCATCGTGATAAGTCAGCAAATCGAGAATCAATGTTTGCGAAAGTTCTTTATGTGTTACTGTCGAAATGGCCTTTTAAAAGCATTTGACTTTGAAATATGTAAAAGCCAATTATTCCACATACACTTTTATTGTTATGAACAGAAATACTACTGTCAACAACCATGGTAACATTAAAGCCAAGTATGCTATCAATTCTGATCTGCCCAAATAGGTACAGCAAATAACTAGGTAGGTAGGTCGATGACTCATACGTTGAATCTTTGCGGCAGTATCATCTCACTATTTTATATCTATCGTGGGTTGTGTTTTTGTGGAAGTATTTTTCCTTTAAAATATTTCTATGAAAGCCCAGTGCAGGCTTAAGCACTTAAAAATAAAATAGACTATTAGGTACCTACATACGTACCTTAAACATATCCATAACCACACTATGATCGTTCTACAAATATAACAGACATGAGCTAAATGAATGTTATAAAACAAAAAACGCGCAGTGGATTTATAAAGTGGAGAGATTAAATTCAATTTTTCGTAAAATAGAAAACGCATCAACGAGGCGTGGATTTTCATCGGGTTATTTTTGCAAAATAATTTAATAGGCGCTTTTTAATAAAGCCTCCTCTTTAGGTGATGTTTATTGCAAAAGGCTAATGTACGTAGTAGATATAGATCCTTTGGGAAAAATAAAGCCGCAGAGATTGTTCTCAAACTCAACCCAGCTGACAGCAGCTCTTTTTCGTTGATTAGTGGAAGTTAATGATGTATTTTCTATATGACATGAAAGGATCAACTTATAAAATATTAATTAAAAAAAAATTAACTAAATAAAACAAAATCACCAAAACTTAAATAACCCTTGCCCAAGCGTTCCCGATGCAAAGCTGCCCAAAATGCCAGCAGCATTCCCGCGTTGAACTGCAATGGACAAACTTTGCAGCAGGAACGCCCCAGAACGAAACTAATAAACGAGGTTTATTAGTTCGATTTTGATACCTAGACTCATATTACATATCAAGAAAGTAGAGCTATCTTGTAAAAAAAACTATACTTCAATAGATTCTGTAGCTTTTAACTGCAAGAAGAAAAATGCATAGCATCTTTCTATCTAAAGCTATAGTAAAATAGCAGTTCAAAAGCAGTCGATTTCAATAAAATTGACTGCTTTTGAACTGCTATTTTACTAAAATCCGAATTTATTCTTCTTTTTTACTTCAAATTACAGCTACTATTTTGTCCTTTACCATAAGTCAGATGTTGTAGATCTTCTTTTATCGCCGACTATGTGACGTTTTCATACAACGAATGTGTTTTGCACGTGCCAGCCCCATAGTCTGTTGTTGGAACTTTACCTACTACTACCGGTACAGGCCCTTACTCGATTTATTTGGAAACATATCTCGCATTTTGCATCTAAATAGGTGACCATCAATAAACTTTTCTCTTAGGTTTATGTAGGTACCTATAACTATTTACAGGAGAAGTTATTTCGTTTCAGTCTGTTTTTAATGGGATCGGTGAAGGAATATAAACTTACCCTCTTACTTATAAACGATGACTAAGTTTAAGAACGTGTGTCTCTGTCTGTTAACTTTGAAACTTTATGTTATAGTAAAAGACAAACGTAATATAAAGTCATCGTTTATAAGTAAGGGGCTATAATAATCATTTCCATTTTTAAAAAAATAATATTGTGACGAATTAATGTTTTTATCGACTATAAATTTTACTACTATTAGATATTTACAAGACTTAGTTACAACATCAAAAATGAATGAATTACCTACCTAGGTAATATTTGAAGCAATTTGACACATCCTATATCTTTCTATACTAATGTCACCTATCAATATTCTGAAAAGGTATCACACATCCTTTACAAGTAGGTAAATGCGAAAAAAATAAGTGGCACGAATTTTGACAGTAATCGATATTGCGGTGATGAGATGAGAATTCTCACCACCCCAATAGTAATGCGATCATGGCAAACATTTATTACACCCCATCTGAACGTGACTAAAATATATATAAAGTCCCTTTACATAGTTGTTAAGATTTCACCTTGCTATCTAAACTAATAGAGTAATAACCTTAGAAGAAAACAAAAAACAGCAGATACGGTACCTAGTCTCGGCAAATGAGACGATAAAACTGCGTCTAGTTGACGCACTAGCCTCAGTCGTATGTCGAACTGTTGCCGCGTGAGCACGTGCTGTCACACTGCGATTATCTTTTTGAAATCCATCAGAATGCCTTATTGCTCATTTTACAAATGCCCGAGTCATTCTTAAAGACAAATGTTTTTAAATACAATAATTTTATGAAAATGCATGTAGGTGTTTCTAGCTCATTTTTTCGAATACGCAATGTTAGAATATACCGTATCTACTCTTTCTTGTTTTCATCTAAGGTAATAACGTAGCATTTAATAAATTCACCTCGAAACTTCTAATCTCACATTATTCGAATGTTATCATACACTTAAGACTGAACTTGGGGAGTCTAATAAAGATCTTCATGTGAAATTACAGTATAACATTCCAGCGGCAGTCAGCGTTATCGCCGAGTCTACTCGACACTCCCGGGACCCGTATTTATGCGTCTGTGTTATTCATGAACGCAGTTTGAATGAAGATGAAAGATTCATCGCTCCAACGTTCTCATTCAACACACAATTTAAAAAGAAAAAACCGGCCTAGTGCGAGTAGGACTCGCGCACGAAGGGTTCCATACATTTTTGAATTGAATGAAACACATTTTACCACTTTGGAAGTGTCTCTCGGGGAAACTATTCGGTTTAGAAAAAAAATATCATTTTTAAAGTCCTATAAATAGATACTCCACACGTTTTTTTTTGAGTATCAGTTCTATGTATCTGGGGAACCCCAAAAATGAATTGTTTGTTTTCTATTTTTGTATGATAATCTTAATGCGGTTCACAGAAAACATCAACTTAGCAAGATTCAACCGTACCTATAGTTCTTATACTTTCGGAGAAAAGTGGCTGTGACATACGGACGGACAGGCAGACAGACAGACATGACGAATCTATAAGCGTTCCGTTTTTTTGCCATTTGGCTACGGAACCCTAAAAACGAATACACTTTACTGAACAAAATAAATCGAGAAACACCTGCCGATTTTCTTTTAACTACTAAAGCATTATTGTCAGACACAATAACACTTGGAATAAGGTCTCTTTGTATCAGAGAAGAGTAGCCTTATAATAATGGGCGTGAGAGCGAAATGACTCTTTTGGGGGTACTGGGGGAGAAAATATTACTCTTAGGATTTTACGGAAAATAGAAAACAAAACCCTTTGGAGACTGTTTTGAAACTTTCCTTTTAAGTTGTTGAGTAAAAAAGTGAAAGTTTTTGTTGGACTTGTTTTGTCATAATTTATGTTAGGTCGATTTTCCCGTGACGAATGTGCGTGTTATTGGAGGATGTGAACTCGGATGGCTGACTTCATTAGGATGAGAGTGCGCTTGTGTTCTGTGACTTAGCCAAATATTTCACACTAACTGCGTACCCGGTTTTACCCGCTTAAGTCCCGATCTTGTGGGAATATCGGGATTAAAAGCCTATGTTACTCAGGATGATTGTAGCTTTTGAATGGTGAAAGAATTTTTGAAATCGGCATAATAGTTTTTGAATTTATTCGTTACAAACATACAGACACACATACACACATATACACAAAATTACAAAACTTTCCTCTTTATAATATTAGTGTAGATGTAGATGGTGTAGATGTAGATATGTAGGTAGATGTACCTAAGTGTATGTATCTACATATGTCGACCTCTGTGACGACCTCTGTGGCGCGTCGGGAGAAAGCCCGACTGCAATGCAGAAGGTTGCAGGTTCGTATCCCGCGGGTGCAAGTATTTATGCTTAAAAATAAATATTTGTTTCTGGTCTGGGTGTTTTCTGTGTACCATAATGAATGTATTTACAAAAAAAGTATATTATGTAGTGTATACCTTGTCTAGTACCCACAGTACAAGCCTAGTGCTTAGTTTGGGGCTAGATTGAGCTGTGGGTAAAGTAGTGAAATATTTATTTACTTATTAATGTCAATTGGTTTTTGCATAGAGTCGTAACTCTACGCAAAAATAATGATAGACCATAATGTCTTAAGATTTCCCGTTTTGGTAAAGTAAGTATACCTTTACGAATGCTTGGACGTTTTTTATGGAAATTGCGTTATTGTTTAGTTTCATTGCTGTTTTGTACGTGGAGTGGATACGAATTGAATTCCTGTTTGTTTACCTACTCCACTTTTATTATCATTAATGCAAATTGAGGAGGAAAATTTATATTCTAAGCATATTTTAAAATCAAAATAATATAGCGATGCGGTTTGTTTAAGATAAGTTGAAGTTGATAAGATGAGTTATTTTAAATGTCTCATATTTAGATATTTTAAATATTTTTATTTTTATTTATATTTAATTTACTGTCGGTCGATTCTGAATAAACCTCAGGTCGATCTACGGCGGATTCCGCGGTGAGTTTTCAAATTTCATTCTATAAATTTCTTTGACTTCGCTTGCGGCGAGTTAAACAGCTAAAGCGAGAGATAGAATTCAAGATTTGTTTCAATTTGTAGCGGAGTGTGTGTAAGTGAGTATAAACGAAAAGACCAGTGAAGTGATATTCAAGTTTTATAGAATAACACTGCTATATTTAAACGTATAATTCATCTTGTTTTGTCTTTCCTCTTTAGAATTCGTAATCAAGTTGATAATTAATGAACTTAAAAAGCCGAAATACTCATAAAATTAATTGTCTCTTAGTAAATAACAACCAGGCAGGTATTATTTCTAAGAATAATTTACCCTGCAAAACAATTGTTTCTGTTCCCGTGAAACTACCCGGTAACAAAGTTGGAGTGGGCCGTTGGAGTTACCCCGTTCACCTCCCAACAATAACACTGAAGTAAAACCCAACTGTTTACGTTCTATCTTCTCAACTTAGTATCTTAACAGTAAGAAACACGTGGCGCCCTCTGTCCTAACACTCATTAATTACAAAAGATGAAAGGAATAAGTAGCTGTAAAAGATCCCAGCGTAAAATACTTACCACTGACTCCCCCTTTTTTTTCATAAACAAGGATTGATGGTCCAGGTGGTTAAATGAGATACGCGTCTCATCTTTGCTTTTCTAAAGGCTTAAAATTTTACCCTTTCAACTTGCTAAATTAAGTCGGAAGATTTTGCTTGTTAAACTTGTTTAGCATTCGCTTAATTTTATTCTAGTTTTACACGAGGCAGTTTTAAATTTTATTTAGACGTGCAGAACGGTACAATTTAGTTTATTATGTGGATAATATCAGGAGCCGAGCGACGCGTTGTTGAAAACAAACAAATGTGAAACACTAGCAGCGCCCTGCGATTTGACCCCCGATTCCGAGGGAATTTCGGGATAAAAGGTAACCTAAGTGTTAATCCAGATCTTCAGCTATCTGCAGAAGTTTCATTGCAATCGGTTTAGTAGTTTTTGCGCAAAGGAATAACAAACACACTCGTCTACTTACGTACAATTGTACGAGTATATTCTAGAAGCGAATTCCTGATCCCGCGGTAATTTTAGGATAAAAAGTATATCTATAATCCAAATTTCATCGCAATCCGATTAGTAGTTTTTGTGTGAAGGAGTAACAAAGTCACATACATGCATACAGACATACATGCACAAACTTTCGCCTTTATAATATTAGTTGGAAGTAGGAAAGGATAGGAAGTAGAATAAGTGTATTCTGTGCTTACACACATACTTTCAAATTTATAAAATTAGTAGAATAAAAAAAGATATACTATATCATTTTTAGTTGTTTATCTCAATTTTAACACAGCCGGTAACTAATTAGAGTGGCCAGGCAAGTCGTAATTATAGGTATGTATGTATTTGTTTTTTTTTGTTAATTTTAACAAAACAGTCACGTTTCCTGCAGACCGTTTTCTCTAAATTTATTTTTAGGTCTCACTCAACGGGCCCAAAATATTACTTTCACATTTACGTTCTTTACTTGTATTTTATTATACTTTTTTAATTAATTCACATAATAAAGAACGTGAGAAAAATTGTTATGTGTTGATGATTATGATAATTAATGTAAATTGACAGGAAATAATATCGCTGATCGACATTTTACATACATTTATGTATCTAGTTAACAAAGTAAGCATATGGATCTAGTACAAATACTTACTTATATACATATCTTGATATAATAAAATTCAATGTCCTGACTAACTTATATATCAACACAGAGCCCAAACCGCGTGTCATAGAGACATGATATTTGGAGAGTGTGTTATTTGTGGTATGTACGGATCCACTAAGAAAGGTATTTTGGAAAATCCCGCAGAATCGACACTTACGTGAGCGAAACCGCGGCACATAGCTAGTTATAGAAATGTATCTATTATTGTTGTAATAGAAAATCTTTTCAGTTAATTTATTGCAGAAAACACTGGGTATTCTGTAGATTATTTACGATTATTCTGTACTCATTAATATGTATGACTATTAACCATCAGCCACATTGGGCTAAATAAAGCTTTATATAGGTTGCTCTAATATTTACATCTTTATTCAAAGAACCTATGAATAAAACAACACTGGGGAGGTCCTGATTCGTCGATGTCGCGAGACGATCTTGTCAGAACAGTATTATTCATTTTGTTGTAAACGTGCTTGCCTAATTTTTGTGAAGACAAAGAAACCGAACTTTGATTAATAATTTAAGATCGAAATTTAATTACTTATGCATTTTTTTGCCAATTTAATAGCACTAAATAAAAAAGACGGTGGTATTCGCCCCATAGCAGTCGGTTGCACCTTTCGTAGACTGACTTCTAAAATTCCCTTAGTCGCCTTTTACGACACCCACGAGCAGAGATGGTGTAACCCTATTCTATACACGGACACCAACTATTAAGTAAACTGTGGTATTCAAATATCAAGACATTTTTATAGTCAAATTGAAACTCGAGGATAATATAGAAACAAATTACGTGTATTTGTAATTTGTATTAGGTTTGTTCCGTATCTGAAATCGAGTTGTTTATGC
Source organism: Idaea biselata (assembly GCA_958496205.1). Lineage (NCBI taxonomy): Eukaryota > Metazoa > Arthropoda > Insecta > Lepidoptera > Geometridae > Idaea > Idaea biselata. Next base: position 6,741,875 of record OY292401.1, on the reverse strand, counting down.
ACCCCCAAACTGAGGTGGTAAAAGGGAAAGTAAATAGACTGCCAAACAAAATCACAACATCGTGTCAAAATTATTACCCTTCTTTTATTGGCATCGTATTCGGGTAAAACGATAGATAGATAAAATGCTTTAATTTAAACAACAGCAGTAGGTATTCATCAAAAGTAAGATAAATACAGAGAAAGCTTAAAAGTAAAACGTTGTACAAATGGGCGACCTAAAAGCTACCTTTCTTCCAGGCAACCTTTGGATGAAGAAGGCAGTAAAGTTTGTGTGGTAGGCAGAGAGGAGAGACAATAAAAATAACATTTGTTTTAAAATAAATATATTTATTAGTTCAATCGATGACGCCAAATAGACGCCATACACTTAAACTTTATCAAAATTAGTCCTAATTCAATTTGTTAATTTTCTATAGGCCATTTTACCCACTGAAAATGCACGTCTCATAATAGGCAGTAGCGATGACAGGGGTGCCATTCTCTATTATTACACCAGTATTGAATCAACACTCAGGAGCCGGAGGCACCCCCAATAAATGACAAGTGACTTAAGTTCAGAACACAATTTAACTTGAAATAAAATTTTGTTACCCTTCGGAAATCGTATATGAGGCAACGACCCTTATCTTTGTTGTCCAACGGTGGATACAGTTTTTGAGTTTGTTGTTACTGTGCCTAATGAAATGTACTGAATAGGGTGAATTGAGGAGGAATGAATCTAACTCCCATTATTCATGTTTTTAGATCCAAAGTAGTACCTACTTTATTGTGCTGAACATTATTTTAATCGGGGTTATACCCGACTTCTTAACTAATTAATAACTGTTCATTTGAAGAAATGTTTACCATAAAAATTGGACCCGACAGGACTTGAACCGGCAACCTTAACATTCCGTGTGATGCGGTAGCCAATTGCGCCACAGGTGCCCGTTCTGTCGTGATGAAATTATGGACTGCAGCCACAAATTGACTGCAGCTCTCCTTCCTTACGACAGGCATTGCTTAATAATGCTAAAATTTTATATATGTCTGAAGGTTCGTTTAACTTAACAAACTTTGAAGTTTTTCAAAACCCTCCTTTAGATATCTTTAGTATATTCCTTCGATAAATATCTTTAGTATTCTCTGAAAACGTTCTAGTATGTTCGAGAATCAACACTTGTGAAAAACAAAGCCCCTTCTGCTAACTGATATTCGAATCACGTACCTAGTTCTTTGTTTTGGTTCAGAGACGCTTTTTGAGGAAATCATTTAGATAAGAATTCCATGCATGTTGATATTTCCAGTAGCGCGCGCAGTTTAGCGCGTAACTTATTTGCAGTGCAGATTTACATTGGGTCAATAATAAAAATCTGAATTAGGTATTATTAATCTATGTATATCTTTTAAAGGCTTTGTCCTGACTGAATAACTGATGAATCAACAGCATAGCCTAAACCGCTTGCAATAGAGAGCTCAAATTTGAAAAGTTCTTTATATAATGTAGGCATCCGATAATAAAGGGTTGCATAAGGACTTATGCGAGTAAAACCTGGCAAGGTTCAGCTAGTTTCTTATAAAATCTTATTCAAGTGCTAAAAATTCAAGAGTCAAATACTTTATAAAGTTGTGGGTAGTAAAACATGCAAAAACTCTAACATTGTTTATATTCGAAGTCGTCTTGAAATTTCCATTTTCCATGAATTTAGATAAGCAAACTCCGCATATCGTACCTATTGAATTTATCTAGAAATTTCTAAGCGTTATATGCGAACTACGAAACTTGCAAGATATGCTTTGATTAGAACGTAAAATTATACGGCGTAGAATAACGCTATAAAATACGATTACATCAATAGATAACCAAGGCTTTGTCGTAAAATATGAGAAATTGCAAGCAAGTTAGCTAAAGGATAGGTCCTAGAACAAATGGTAATAAATAACTTGTGATACACAAACAATATGTTCTCCAAGCTATGTTTGAACTAAGTAAACATGTAAGAGCGAGTTTGGTGGAACTGCTCTTCCCTAGTTTTTGACTTCCAAACTTTCTTTAACAAATTAAAACTTCACAGATTAACTGAGGAAACTGTTAAGTGATGTATCATACCCGATTCTAATCTTTATAATGGCCAATGATTTATGTATTCTGTGTCACAATACTCAGTGAAGATACTGCTAAAAATCAGATTAATGCAAAAGGTTTATTAATACATCAGATCAGACTGTTAAATCGACAGTTAAATTATGATTTTCTTTTATAAAATCAGATGCTTTTTCAGCAATCATTAGCGTAGGTCCATTCGTATTAGCAGCTGGAACAAGCGGCATTATACTAGCATCAACCACTCTTAAATTCTTTACTCCAAAAACTCTCAGTTTTGAATCAACTACAGAACCCATAGCACATGTACTAGTAAAATGTAAATATCTTGTAATGCACCACACAGTAAGTTACACTTCCAAAATTCTTTTGATTTTAATTTAAATTTCTTACACTGTTGGAATTATGGGACAGTTAGCTTTGCATTAGTTCTCTTAAAGTAGGCGGTTTTTTCAAGATTGAATAAATATTTTATGTATTTTATATGATTGTCCATATCGTCATTGCTAGTATGGTATCCTGTGTAAATATTAGGATGTTCTGTCGGATCTCTACTCCGCAATAGGGTTTTCCCTCTAGATTTTACATAATACATGTGTGTGAACAACATTAATACTTTATGTCCGTTCATTTCTTTGAACAAGTTTTGACAGTCATATTCTTGATATCCATATGCCACACAGGCTTTAAAAATTATGTTTTGATCGACTATAGAACCAACCAGTTGAAAATCAGGCTGTATTTGGCTCTTATTCAAAGCAATATATCCTAAAAATCTTTTTGGTTCAAATTCTCTAACATCATCAGAAGGTATTCCAGTATCATTAGATCTCTCCATTTTATAAAAAAAAACATTACTTATAATGTCTTGCAAATTTTCCCCTACTGGTAGGTCTACTAAGATAGGAATATCTTTAGTTGTCAAATGATGTTTTGGTCCTATTCCTGATAGCATTAGTAATTTAGGAGTACCGATAACTCCTGCACATATAATCACTTCTTTTTTAGCCTTGATAAATATTTTTCTATTGTTTTTATCAATTATTTCTACGCCAATGGCTCTCAAATTATTGTCACAAACAATTTTTGTGGCCAAAGTATTTTTCATTATATTTAGGTTATTGCTATTCATTGCATGTTTCAGATAAGTGTTAGCTGTACTTTGCCTAATTCCATCTCCCACAGTAGCAAGTGGTTCAGTTATACCTAAAAAATTGATGGCTGTAGTATCTAAAACAACTTTTTCACCTATTTCTTTAAATGATTTGAAAATTTCATCAAATTGTTTACTATAGTATCTTTTCAACTTAATGTTGCCGTTAATTCAATGAAATTGTTTATATGGAGAATTCAATAAACGTATATCAGTAAGTTTTTCAACTTTTTTGAAGTCAGGAAGAACATTTTTCCATTCCCAAGTAGAGTCTTGCACAACTTTTGACCATTTCTGGTAATCATAAGGGTTCCCTCTATTATAAATTAGTCCATTAATAGAACTGGAGCCGCCGAGCATTTTACCTTGTGGTATCTGGAGATGACCGTCTCTCATACATTGAGAACTGTAATGATCATTAACCGTAGTATACTTCCAATCAACTGCTGAAATAATCATATACTCACTTCCCAAACCTGGAAACTCAAACAAATATTGATGTTATGGTCTCATCTTTTCATTTACTTACTCTCTTTCAAATTACGACATTATAGGTACCTATTAGATTATTATATCATTATCATTCAATGAATTGCCACTGCTAATTGTATTTTTTAATACAAGATTATTATCTACCATACCTACCTCGGATTGAAATGGTGGATTTCCCCCTGCTTCTATTAGAAGAATTTTCTGGTTTTGAATTTCAGACAATCTGTTAGCAACTATACATACATCCGGCAGATCCTGCACCTACAATTACGAAGTCATATGTAGCCCCATCTGTATTAAAAGAGTAAGTATTATCATAAATTGGTCTTTATTTTTATTAATTAATAGATATTTGTTACTTTTGTACAAAATTCTTCATTGTTTTGCCTTCTCTCGGTGTTCGAAAACCAATCTGAGATCATTAATAAAATTTTAGAACCCATGTCAAGTATCAACCTTCAAATAAAAGTAGGTATGAACGCGAACGTTTTTACATCGATAATGACCTATTAATTACTAGATAGATACACATATAAAACTTTTACCATCAACCCACTTTTATTGTTACCATAGACTAATTATAATGGTTCTTTAATCTATGATTGTAACTGAACCATACAACCAACTAGTTAGTAGTTATTGGTATTTACCAACTAATTATTGAAGCTATTTGAAACCAAACTTTAAAGTAGACTTCAACCAACTTCTAGGCATAATTACTCTGTTATAGTTTGTCCAAAATTATATACTACCTAATGGGATATCCGAGCAATTTAAAGGTAAAGTTACTACCTAGATTCTAGTCGATACAAAGTAAATTATTTGAAGTATCTACAGAGTTGGTTGTTATGAAACTGATTATGTTTAGATAGCTGAAGCCTTAACATAACCGTTATAGGTATCTACTATACTCACGGTGTAATAAATAATATAATATATTTTAAAACTAACCCTGAATATTGGTATCTTTGTTGAAATGAATTAAAGACACATTCAACGTTCCTACTATTAGAAGGGCTTCTTGGATTCGCGTAATGTTTTCAAAAACTGTAGACGACTTCATATTCACAAAATGACTGACAATAATTAGTAAATAAATAAGCTATTTATAAAATTGTAAATGTAATAGTTGATACTTTCGTGTAAGCAAATAATAATATTCCCCTTTGATTACTATTATATTATTATGTAGATATATGGCTGAACTACTTTTTAGGGTTCTGTACTCAAAGGGCAAAACGGGAACCCTTTTACTACGCTACACTGTCCTTTTGTCTGTATATCTGTCTCATAAACGTCCGATAAACCTTAGGTAAAATAAAATAATATTGCACGACGTTACACACAGCGCAATCTAGCCCCAAACTAAGCACTAGGCTTGTACTATGGGTACTAGACATAAACTAGTGATGTATTGTACAACGATGTACTGAAAAACAAACTAATTATTAAATTTTCTAAATGTACATAGTTATCATTGTAAATTCAAATTATAAATCGAAACCAAACACTTGTTTAAATAAAAGAAGATATTTATTTACTCAATGAAAAGTATGCATAATATTACACGCAAGTAGGTACATCTGACGACCTCTATTAGTGAAAAGAAAAGGCTCTTTCCAATTAAGTCCTTTTTTTTCAACCCAGACCGAAAATTTTTATTATAGGGCGCTTTAAAAAAAATGTGTGACCGTAATTTTTAGCAGAATAATCAGGTCACAACACTGAATGTTATGTCGAGGAGGGGACTGTGTCCAAACATCTTTCTCGATATTTATAACATTTGACACTATAAGATATTAATTTTTTTGCAGAATAATCCGGTAACAAAACTATCTGTTCCATAGAATCGAGGAGAGGACAGCGTTGTTTAATTAACTATCGGTCTAGATAGCGTTATGGTATGGAATGTGCATAAATTTTATTTATTTCATTATCATCCCTCCAGAGACATCAAGCCGATATGAGAACCTCCTCCTAAACGGAAAGTCGGTTAAAATAAACAAACATTTCGATAACTCATTGAATAAAAATGATTTTCAATAGCTGGTATTCAATAGGCGTCCATCAATGACGGACAACGGACAACACGCTACATGAAGGTTGCTTAATGAAGTGAAATAAAATGATGAATGACCAGCAGATGCCTAATATGGAACTTTACATAATGGTACTGCTATCAACAAACATTACTGTCTGGACTGAAATATAACAATGCTTATAAATTCATAACTGTTTTATCGACGGTTTTTCTATGGGTAAGTAATTGATAGGTGACGTTTGAACCTGTGTCTGAACCGAATGGTAACTGGCGATGTAGTCTATGATGTATTTACCTTTTTTTAAGGTCGGGAAATGCAGCCTTATGCACCATCACGCCATCGCACTTTTGGGGGAGAGCGGCGCGTGGTGTGTGGGCTCCCTATGGCCTAAAGGTGGTAGGCGGCCATAGGTCTACCCACTATAACTCCACCGGTTTCTCACTAACCTTAATATCAGGGACTAAGGGTACTTGCGAGTCTTCCGCGGTACCCTAAGATATGGTCACTCGTGACTTATTGATCTCGGGCACTTAATGGCAGCACCGACCAACGTATAGGCAATGATACAACTTAGCCACGACCGGATCCTCCCCACCAAGTTACCTCTTCTCTATAGTCGCAATTACTTGTGTACGTAAGGTTTAGACGTCTACAATAAGTAGGTACAAGTGTTTGAGTAAAGTTTTCACCAGATATGTATATGAGGACATTACAAATTCTGTATGTAAACATCAGTTAGTTTGATCGAACAACAAATTACACTTAACTGTGTAATGAATGTGTAATATTTTATACTTGGAAAATGAAGTTATTTCGTTGTGGTCTGTGGATATTGAGTAATTATAATATGGAATCAAATTAATATGTTCGGCTTTCAGGGGTCAACATTTGTATGCTACCCTAATAAAAGAGCTAAAGAGCTAATGAATTCCCAAATCGGAGCGTTTGAACTGCTAACTAACTCGTCTTATAAAAAGCTCTTCTAAACCTTTCTGTTACTTAAACTCATACCATGCTATTATAAAATGAGCTTGATTTACTATGCCTAAAATGACCATGATTTACTATGCCTAAATCATGGTTTAAACCTGGTCTAATCTTAACTTATTTATAAGAGCAATGATATTGTTATTATAGATATATCAGTGTGGAATATATAAAACAACTTTAACACTCGTATTTATAGTCAATTTTAAGTAATTACTTGTCTAAGTAAAGTGTCTGTCACATTTTCGTTGACGTTAAAAGTCACTAATAAGAGGGAGACAGGGCATTGCTTAGCCAAAGTAATGACTCAGATTTGTCTATAAATACGGGTGTAAGAAATGTGTACCTATCTAAAAGAAAACGTATTTTGTGATTTGCTCGGCGTCTCTTGTGGGTACTTAGAAATTCCACAAAATATGAGTGTCATTAAAGATATGGAAAAACCTAACACGAATCAAATTCTTCATGTGTTAATATTAGTGATCTACCAAAATTTCGGTTTCGGCCAGTTTCGGTCGCAGCTTCGGTATTTATATTTTGCTATAAGCCGACAAGCTCACCGAAATATTTAGTAAATAATTTTCGGGATAAATCAAACATTCCTGGTCATATCCATTTTTGAATAGTTTTTTTGTTTAATGAGCAGTGACCATACATCAACCATTTGGTATTAACGTTTTGTTTTGTGTTCAGATTTTATTAGGATTCAAACTGAGCCCGAAAATTTGATTTCGGCTGAAATGTCAATTTCGGTCAGGCACTAGTTAATATCGACAGATTTGGATCCTCTTGTCAAACTTGTCTACATATTTCGCTCGAGTGAATGTGACATCAACCAAATTATTGGTTTTACTTTTAATACAAGCTGAATTTCCTTCTGATATTTTCTTTTGGTAAAATCTAATTATTGCGGAAGTAGGACAAGTTTTTGTCGATTCACTATCCGTTCGAGCATTAAGAATTTCGATTTGTAACGTTGCCAAGGCATTATTTTGTATTTGTTTCCTATGAAGAAGAAAATATTCGTGTCGGTTACAATACCTTTGTTGTAATATTTAGGTCTTCCAAGCGTAGAAAAAAATACGGGTACATTTTAGCAGTTTATCAACCTGAAAACCTTTTCGCAGATTTACATGAATTTTGGCTAACTGATATTTACGGGCTTGTTTTTTAAGTAAAGTACTTTGAAGTGCCCACCTACAAATTCAGTAATTTGAAGTGGCTACCTACAAATTAAGTAGGTAATTTGAAGTGGCTACCTACCTATCGAATTCAGTACCTATACCTACTCTCGTTTAGGTGCACAATGTCCAAATTGCATACTCTATTTCAAAAACTTAGATCAAAAATGTAAACAAAGAACTGTCAATTTTAAAGGAAAAAAAGTAAATAAAGAGCTGTCACTTTCAAAGAAATTATGGGATTTTTGTTTACATTTTTGATCCTTACATTTAAATCTCAGTGTTTTTGATATAAGTTTATAAAATAGGGTATGGATAACAAGCAATATAACATACCTACCCATAGTTCTTGTTTAAATTTTTGATCTAAGTTTCTGAAATAGGGATATACCTAGTTCCAACATTAATCTGTATAACACCACAGACCTAAAGAGGCCTACGAAACAAATAGACTACATTGTACCAAAGGTTACGAAGTCTCGAAATCCATGGATCAACCTTAAATCTCCCCATTAGGATAGGAGCCATATCACTTCTAATATATCAGTAGACTTAGATGAAAACAAAAATAGTAGATACGGTATATTCTAACATTGCGTATTCGAAAAATGAGCTAGAAACACCTACATGCATTTACATAAAATTATTGTATTTAAAAATATTTGTCTTTAAGAATGATTCAGGCATTTGTAAATAAGCAAAAAGGCATTCTTATGGATTTCAAAAAGATAATCGCAGTGTGACAGCACGTGCTCACACGGCAACGGTTCGACATTTTTATCGTCTTATCTTTCAAGACTAGGTAACGTATCTGCTGTTTTATTTTCATCTAAGTCAGTAGGTAGGTACCAGCCCTCAAGTATCCCACTCCGCGAATCGTTGTTAGTTTAATTAATGTTTCCTCGAATGTCACCATTAACTCGCGTTGTCGGTTAGCTTGAAACAATGGTGTTGTGAACCTTTGTTTTGGACTGCAGTTTAGAGACCGAGTAGGTGTAGGTACTGCCAGGGAACCATGCAAAGCAATGTGAAAGCTATTTTACCAGTTTAAAAACAAGGAAAGTTTAATCAAATAACAGTAGGTTTACTTTTTTTTAAACACAATAGATGAGTACCTGATGATAAGTGATGATATAGTCTAGGATGTAGTACGCTCATCTAGAAGAAAGAAGACGGCATTGGAACAAAATCTCACCCTGCACCCTTCTTATGTAGGGGCTGCACCGTTCTACGTAGACTAAGGTCGGTGAGCGGTACCAAGTCGTGGCCGAAGCCTCTCACCCAAAAACAGCAATATCAACAGAAGTTGGTATAGGAAGTTTTTACTTACAGAAACACAATAAAAAGCAGTTAATAAATTAATTTACATTCTCGCATTGTTAACGTAACAGATGCTATAATTTTAAATAAAAGGATGGTAATAGAACTCGGCTTCTTATTAAAAAAGTATCTTCTTCTTCTTTTCTAGTAGTGGTGTGACTCACCTAGTGTAGAGTTTTCAGATCGCTATAAAGCCCCTAACTTGACCAAACAACTGCTATCAGAGATAACAACCGGGACCAACTGCTTAACGTGCCTTCCGAAGCACGAAGGAGCTCGAGAATGTGATTTTTGCCACACAAATTATCGGTCACCCATCCAAGTAATGATCGTGCCAAGCGTTGCTTAACCGGCACGGCCATTTAAGATCCATAGGTACAGCTAGACCAATGAACTCCTTCAAAAAAAATTACGTCGTATTAAGACACCAAAATGAGATCCTAAAATCAATAATAAAACTTGCACACCAATTTCGTTTCAAATGAAACACGAGAACATTTCCACCCATTGTATACTTCGTAGAGTAAATTTTAGAATGTTAAATTGGAATCACACCAATATCCCTTTGTAAGGCAATATTCGGTAAATTATGAGTTTATAGCCAATTACGGGTTAACAAGTCTGGATTGTGTTGTTAATAAACTGTAAGGCTGTAAGGTTAATTTAATTTAGAGTTTATAAGGCTTTGTTACCTAATAAATTAAATTACGAATAAGAATTTGTTCTTCGGTTTTCGCGATACCTACCTAACCTACTTACTGATACAAAATTGAACTCATATTCGGTTTCAATAGCGTTGCTTTTACTATTTATTTATTTATGTATTACTATGTATTTACAGTGTCTCGATCACTTTCTTCGCTTTTTTCGATCGATTTCTTCTAAGTAGACTTTCTTCTTAGATTTGATCTGACTTTTACTGCTCCTGATGTTAGATTTAATAATTTACTTTACTCGGGGTACGTTCAACCAAAGTGAAGTTTACTCCCAAACTAAAAGTACCTTGAAGATTTAACTATTTCATCCACTATAGAATTGACTCTTAATCAACCAAAATAGTTGTATATGTTAAAATGAATTAGATACTTACAGCTACTTCCGAAAAGAGTTATCCATGTTTGGTCGAATCCGCCCTTAGGTACTAATATTAAAATGGAGAATAGTTGTGTTATGCATGTATGTTTGTTACTCCTTTTATGCAAAAACTACTAAGCTAAGCTACTAAGTTTTGAATAATTATAATATGAAAAAAAAAAATTATACTAAAACCCTTATTACCTATCTAGTGTATAAATCAGTTTCATAGGGAGGCACTATACATACAGTGTACATTGCTGCTTTGACGTAACGTAACGTGATAATCACTTAAAATAATAAATTATTTATCAATATACAGAACAATGCCTAAGAAACTGATAGATCTAGCTTTAATAGCAAAGAGTTTCAAATTCCTCGTCCAGTTACATGTTAGTAATTCATCAATTTAGATCTGAAAAGGACAACAGAGAAAAGACAGCTACGTCAAAAATAACGAATGTACCTCCGAGTACAAACAAAACATCGGATTCAACAAAAACTTTGGTCAAATCTGACCGGCCCCCACAAAGTTTTACGCAACACACATATCTACTCTGTGTATCTACTTCAGCGGTTTACTCGTATATTAAGGACCCGACCCATGTTGTTACGAAAACTACGGAGCACTTTTTCCGTTTTCGTATGGGGTAAGGTATCGCAGACTGTTTTAACATTTGCTTTTTGTTTTTATATTGTTTCGTTGTGTTTACTGTAGGTAACCTTTATTGAAATTAACTTGTGTCTGATTAGCTGGGTTCGTATTTCAATATAGGTACATCTATTATACGTAAACATTTTTTTAAACGTAGACTACGATCTGACGTTTTGGTTTTTTGTATTAGTTTTTCTTTAGGAAGATGTGTCTAATAAAAGTCTAAAATTAGGAAACGAAGTATGTATATGTGTTTGCATTTTTATTATCCGACTCGCAATAAGATCATGAATTCGAATACTGAAGAAACGTTTTTTTTTTTTTTGTAATTTGAATTTGTTTCGAGTAGGTACTAACTAGTTATATGTAACTTGTTATATATTTGCAAAAAGTTTTCTAGCACCCATTATTACACAAGTTGGTTTTAAAATTGCTCTGACGGTAAAGGAAAACATCGCGAGTACAATGGTCCAATTATTAGCAACTAGGAAACCTTTAAGGCATTTTTCTTTTACATTTACTTCTTAAATCCTAACAAGCTTGAACTTTAATTTTAAAACTAGATAGATAGATAGTACGCTTTATTTTTGCAATAAACAATTATAAGACAAATACACAGAAAGCTTGAAACTAAAACGTAGAAAAAATGGGCGGCCTTATCACTAAAAGCTAGTTTTTCCAGGCAACCTTGAATGGATGGAGAAGGCCATATACCGAAGGACTAGATGGGGCTATAGGTGGTACGCAATTCCTTACAACATATATTTAGTAACTACCTACCTACATCTCCATAACTTTACTGAGCTCTCCACGTCCTACCTACCTACCTAATATATTTGAACTAAAATGAAATTCCTAAGATCTCGCTTCAACAAATGTATTAGTTCTACACAAATGAGGAAGGATCTCTCCATTACAAGTCAATCAAGCCATAAAACCCTTGGACCGTTATATGACTTAGTTAATTTTATGTTCCCTACTAAGCTAAAAGCATTTTCCTATATAAATAAGTAATTAAACAAGTTATAGTAAATTTATAAATTAGGTTGCCGTTTTAGTATACTCGTATAACCCTCGTTGTCGTCTGACCAGTTCTATCCAAGGGTTGCCTGGAAGAAATCGATTTTAGCGACAACGTTTTTCTTCTAAGTTTTTCGTGTATTTGTCTTACTTTTGATGTATACTAATTGTAATTTTTTGTTGGTAATAAAGCATTGATCTATCTACTTGTTATCTAACTTTGGTTACCTTAGAACTTTTATATCCGGTGTTGTCAGCTTTTTTCTCTACTACGGTAAAAAACTCAGATGTATGTTAAATTCTATTCACCCACGACGGAACGAAGCAGGTATATGCGTTTAGGATGAAAGGTTGTTCGTTTGTTTGTTTGTCCGTGCGCGTGCGCAATGTAGTTTTGAGCAAAATGGTTGTGAATAATTGGGTCGGTTTATAAAAAGTTTGTTATAGTGATTGCTCATCAGGGGTCGCTGTAATAAAATGTTTTGTAGGCAATCTAATGTAAGTATATTATTATGTAATGTAAACAAATAAAAATATTTATACCTAAGTATTTGTTTTTTTCTTATGTTCACTGCTTGGCTTATTTAATTTGTTATTTTCAGTTGATGTTTTCTCTTTTCATACAAATCGTATATTCTCATAGCTACTGTAACTAGTTTGTTATAACAGCCACCGTAGTGGTCAGTGGACCTATTTATTGTAATCGTTCCTCATCTATTTGTTCCCATTTGCCACCCCAATTGAGAGATGATAGTCTATTCTAACAACGTATACTCGACATTGTCACTAGAAATAAAATAAAATAACGGCAAATAAAATCGAAACTTAAAGTAGAGACGGTTGGAGTAGCAACAAAAGTCGATCGGTAAAGTAATTTCAGTCTACAATCTGACGTTTTGGTTTTTTGTACTATTTGACATTTTTTCTTCAGAAAGATGTGCCAAATCATAGACTACAATTAAAAAACAAAGTAATATGATATTTTGGTGTCCATGCTGCTAGTAATTTGGCATTCGCAGTTCATGGCCTGGCGGTTTATTAGAAGCCTTTTGTGCCGAGTTTCACCATTTTAAGAAAGACAACCAAAAAGATTAAAATTCTAACTCTAGATGGGATATATTAAACCGAGATTACTTCAAAGCTTCTTTCTCCAAATTATACATATGTATATGTGCTTTTGAATCTAGGACGGATTTACTCCTCTATCTTCATCCGAGCGATGTTTCCGGTTAAAACCTTCTCGAGAGTGTGGGGTCCGCTTAAATATAGAAGGTAAGTTATTGACCATCCTCAAATCGATTTAACATTGTTTTTACGGCCGGCCGCCTGCCGGACCTCAAACCTCCTTGGGGAAATCTTATCGAAAATGAAGAAAATCTTACTAAAAAACACAGACTAAAAACATAATGTTATGTCATTTGATTAACGTCAAATTTGAAATTGAAAATATTGGAATGAAATTTTTGACAAATTTAAAAGTGAATTCCCTATTTTAAAAGTAACTGATCGACATAGAATACAAAAATCGTTTTTTTCCCGTCTATTTCCAATCCATACCTATGTAAAAGTCTTTGGAGACAACCGTTAAACTCATTGTGCGAACAAATTGAAAGTAGGTATCATAAATCCGCTTATTTTTGCATTGTCACGTTCAATAATAAATAAATCGAAATAATTAAAATAAAGAAATGTGTTCTTTGAGGAATATTTATTTAGATTCGAGGAAAAAACACAAAAAGTATATGTACCTATTAAATATCGAGAGGTATGTTTCTCTTACTTCCGTAAGCTTTTGAAATTTATTCTTTCCCGTAAACGATTTATAGAACAAAAAAACTTTCGGAAATAAAATTGGTCCTTAGAAAGTGATTGAAATTTTAATCGGAGTAATAGAATTGCTTACCGATACCTAATGCAAACAAAATCTCGCTGCAAATAGGGTCATCTCATTCATTTGAACATGCTGTGTAGGTATATTTTTATATAATTACCAAATAGATAAACTTATGTATTTAGTTTTATATTTTATTGTTTAGTTTTTAAATTTTAAGTCATTAATTAACATAAAACATGTGAGTAAATAATTAGTGGTTTTAGGGTTTCGTGGTCAACAAGAAACCCAAAGAAACTCTGTCGTTATGGTAGGGTTTCTACCCTAACTAAGGTTAAGGTAGAAACCCTACCCTAACGACAAAGAAAGAAGTTTCGCCATTGTCTAGTAAGCCACCTTCGTTGGCTTACTAGACGGACAATCCTTCGTGGATTTATTCGATTAGTCTATAAAAGTAACCTTATAAAAATCTCCTACCATTTGATCTATTTATTATTTCAAAGAAAACTTTTTTAATATCCGATCGACCAATAATATGATAGAAACCCTTTCCTGAAACTAATTTCAGTAAACAACCCTGAAAAAGTTCAGCGACCTTTCTTTCTTAAGTTCCTTATATTTTACGACCAAATAGTACCTACAGTTGTTCACAAAAATGTTAAACTTTATTTTAGTTTTACTTTTAATACAAGAACTTAAAAAGTTACTATTGTATTGTAAATTTTCCTAAAATTCATATTATACAATTTGTTTGTTTTACTGACATTTAAAAATAGTAAAAATAAAATTTGTCCTAATCCTAATGCTTATGCTACTAAACAAAAGATTTTCGCTGTATGATCTGTTCTATTCCATATACATGTATAATTCAAGGTCCTGACTGACTGAACAATATACCAGCGCACAGCCTAAACTACTAATCTTAGAGACATTAAATTGTGAATTTTACCAAGAAAGGAGTTTTCGTCATATTCACGGGATCGGGTCTTACACTATGGAAACTGTGAATCATTAATATCACCGAATATGATTCTAACATAATGTCAGTGTGCTCAGCTGTTTATTATCATACAACCTCCACCAGAATTACTTTCTCAAATAATATTAGACCCGATGTATGAGATCACATTTCAAAATGGGTATAATAAATGTACATATAAGTAAATATATAAGGTACACCTCTAATTTTATGAGACCCCATATCAGTAATACGTGTAGGTAGTAAAATCACGATCTGTCAAACATTGGTAAACTCGTTTGACTCCCGCTCCCTCTGAATGCCGTTGTACGTGAGTGTACCAGTAAATTAGGTAATGTTTTAAAAGAAACAGGGAAAGGGGAGGCGGCAGACTGGAAAAAGCTTATCTCCCTGATTGCAAAGGCATTTGACAGGGAAGCTCGTTGGGGTTATGACTCGCATAAATACGCAGTACATCTACTTAGCTGTGTATCTACCAAGCCACAAGATGAATTTACTTTATGAGATCTTTATCACTTGTGATACACACGCATTGAATTTATCATTGTTTCTAATTGTTTTATGACCACTTGACCAGCGCTGCGCCTATGGTTTTAATTGCGTTAATCTTTCTGTAAGTAAGCTAGTTTAGGAATGTATTTTCAGTTTGATGATATCTATCCGTATAAATAAATAAATAAATATTGCACGACATTGCACACAGCGCAATCTAGCCCCAAACTAAGCACTAGGCTTGTGCTATGGGTACTAGACAACCCAAGTAAGTAGTATATATAAAATTCAATGTCCAGACTGATTACATATCAACGCAGAGCTCAAGCTGCTGGTCCTAGAGACGTGAAATTTGAAGAGAATGTTTTTTGTGCTGTATAGGGATCCACTAAGAATGAGTTTTTGGGAAAATCTCGCGGGATCGGGACTTAAGCGAGTGAAACCGCAGTACATTACTAGTTAAATCTTTATACTTATACCTACAGTATTCGCCTAAAGTATACCCCTATATACCTAGAGGATATGCAGGTGATGGGAGACGGACAATTATGAATATTGTACGACCCTACACATCGCGCCATCTAGCTCTAAACCCAAACATTTAGGCTTTTAATATGGGTCCCAAGCAACATTCAGCATGTTATTCGGGTACCGCAACAGGGGTCGCCAAATACTCGTATACTCGTATGTAGGTAAGTGCTTTAATTTCATTAAACATAAAGTTACATTTAGTAGATTAGGCATAAGTGTTTAAGTAACAAGTTGCAGATTGTTATTAACTATTAACTCGTGAAGCCACTACCTGCTTGATAATTTAATTTCGGTTTCATTTGCGTAAGTCTCGATCCCGGGGGAATATTGGATACAAGTTACCCATTGCTGACACCTACTCGAGGCTATGTAGCCCCGGATTTTTGGGAGGTATGCGTCAAGCCGAAGCCGACACATAGAGGCCCCATTAAGAACACTATATATTGGCAATTGGACACGAATCGACTGCGCTAATCCCTGTATATACTAAATGCAGCCAAAGACAACCACCGATTCGGATAAGACTATAAAGAGGCCATGGGTATAAACACTACTTGTACTAAAACGACTACAATAAACAAAAAAATAAGATCAAGTTCTATTAAAATCGATCTATTATCAATCGTTAAAAAGGTACGGCGAAAGACCTTCAGCAAGAACAAAGATAAGTAAATAATATTAAAAAAAACTAATCAAATCAAGAGGTTTTAAAAAGAAAAGTAACGCCCCAACATCGAGTTACTATGTACTCCGTATAATAAGTTCTTTAACTATGGTTAAATCAAATATGCACCCACCCTTATTCACTTACCTACCACCATCCATCACAAGGTTGCTCCCTCTGACATGAAGATTACTGAATTTTCGTATCATCAAAGGCTAAAGGACGAGAGTGAATGGATTAACCTCTAAAGAATCGCATAGATATTTCAACACATATTGCAATTTTGGACCCCCAAAGACTTTTTGGGTAATTTTTCTTAATACCAACAAATGGCTGCTTCTTTCGTAAAGCATAACGTAGAAGAGTAGCTTCTTTATTAGCATTGGTAAAATCACAAATGATTTATTTTTAAGTAAGTAACAACCTGACCCTCAAGTTTAATTTGACAACTACTTTACGATAAATTAACGTAATGATAAACTTTATGTAGCATTTGTAAGTAAGAAACTGCTATAAAATGCGTAAAGAGTTATGATTGGTTTGTTAGTAAGAGGGTAAGTAGTTATAAATAAAACATTAAAAATTTATATCGCAAAGTCAGTCGCATAATTCGTATTATCAAAAGGAACACTTATCTGAGTCTAAAACTTAAAAATAAAATATATTCGAAAAAGGGTTTACCGAATTTCAGTTTTGTTCAGTGAACTTCGTCATAGACCGTAAAAGCCAGTATCTAGGATTAACTGCGCTGAATCTCTCGATTGATCCCATGATCCATCGTAGAACAGCTCTCAAATCATCAAGTAGAAGCCAACCTAATCCACTAGATAAGATATTTTGAGTTAATGCAGCTATCTGATTTAATGGGCTGGGGGCAGTTTGGAAACATTATCATAACTTAGCCCAAGTTATTTTATGATAAGTACTTACTTGGTGAATTGTTTTGGAGCCTTTAGATTGGTCTGAAAGTTTGATATCATTATTATCCTGTCTTGTGCTAACTATCTGTGTCCTGTGATTTTTTTTAATGCACTTATTGCCGGGAATTTTTATTTTATTGTTTAACCCTCATAATTATAAATAACTGCATAAACTATGTATCGTTTGTCTTTTACTGTGACATTAAGTTTCAAAGTTAACAGGCTGTGACAAACGTTACATAAACTTAGTCATCGTTTAGAAGTAAGGGGTTAACAATTAGCTAGCTTTGTAATTCTTATTCTAAAGCTATTATGTACTTACCTACATATATTTTTTAGGAAATTGTGAACTTTCTACTGTAGACTACGTATACGCTTTGTATTATATTAAACGTAAACAAGTACCTATTTAGATCTAATCACGTCGAAACAACACAGAGAAAAGTCTGGTTTTTATTTTGGCAAACAATTTTCAACTGTTTGCAGCCGTTACGTATTCTACAAATTGGCTGTTGGCGGCAAATATCAGCGCTCAACAATTAGGAGGACCAACAAAAATAAGAGAACCTACAACGCCCTTCATCTCATATAAATTGCAAGTAATTGGATAAGTTTATGCGAGACCGAGTTTTCCAACAATGGAACTCTGAGAATGGTTATCGCATATATTCGCAATAATTTGGGAACGAAGGAGAGACGACACTCGCTCAAGCTATCCCAGGAGAATTTAATTTTAAAGAATGAACATTAGAAGTTATCTCTATCTACGCGTGTAATTGATGATTTGGCACAAAATTGCGCGTTTGGGAAATCTTTTTTGGGTTCACTGAATTATGTAATATGGGCTAATTTAAAAGTAAGTGTCCTTACTCTCTTATTTAAGAGTTTTCTAAAGTAGCCGATTTTTTGTGATTGTTTTACGTACAGGGTATCCCATAAAGTTGGTACAAATTTTCCAAAAAGGAACAGTTAAGAAAGAACAGTTAATTTAATCTAATTAATATGTAATTGATAATTTGGCACAAAATTGCGCGTTCGAAAAATATTTTTTATGTTCACTGAATTATGTAATATGGGCTAATTTAAAAGTATGTGTACCCCCCCAAGTATGTGTGTGTGTGTGTATGTGTAGTTTTCTAAAGTAGCCGATTTTTTGTGATTGTTTTACGTACAGGGTATCCTATAAAATTGGTACAAATTTTCCAAAAAGGAACAGTTAAGAAAGGTCTTACTTAATTTAATTTTGTCAGTGTCTGCGTGATTCCAGTAAGTTTTACGATCGACCTTTCGTTGCAGACAAAGGACAAATGCCTGAGGTCTCTGTAAACGTAAAGCGTGAGGTAGATAGCACATAGATAGCATTATTTCAACCTCAACGACACTTCTGAAGTTAACATACTTTATATCGGCTCCCACACGTTGAGATAACTTATATCATTGAATGTACGAAACCCCCGCATAATATAATATATTCAGTAATTGTTCCAGAAACCCTACTCTATTATTAGATGAAGTATAAAGGTGCGTAAATGCACAATTTATAGGACAAGTTGTAACCGCTGCGTTTTCCCACCCGTGCGATTATATCAGTTTTTAATTAAAATGAAGAAGAAGCTTTGATGAAATGGTTATTAATTGGACGTCTTATGTTCGCTTGTTTCAAAACTACTCGACGATATAACATATTTGCAAGTTTGTTCAGATTCAGTGTAAGATAAAAACTAGTGTAATCTTAATCTTTACGTAACTTATTTTACATTCACTTACTGCTTTATGCGGTTTTCTTTATGATTTATGTCAATGTTAACTTACCTGAAAAGAAAAAAGATATTTTCATTAAAAAACGTATCAAAATACATAAGAAAATAGCAAAACAATATTTTGTTGAAACAGCAGTTACCACACCAATAACCCTTCGCTAATCAGCGTAAAATTATGAAACTAGTTGATATGCAATAAAATTAATACAAAATTTAATCGTAAGACCGAGGAGATAAAATTCACCCTATATATTAGTCCGAGCGGGATGGGACCGGACTCATTCCGCAACTTTACCCCATAAAAGTTAAAGGGCACATTACGCCGAGTAATAAGCGAACAACGCCCTAAAATTGGACGGACCTACAACTTCAGATCCATTCACAATGCCGACTATTCTGATTAACTTCTATATGTGTACTGGCTGCAGTTATTATCATTGAGCCTCTAGGGCGAGTATGACAGAGCTCAAGGGACGTTTTGGGTAATAATTCTTAGCACTTTGCTCTTTGGTCTCTACCTACTCTTAGGAGACTTAGGATGATTAAGGACTAGATGAATTTGAACGTGTATCATTTTCTGCTGTTGATTGGGTGGAATACTAATTAATTAAGATGGCATGATAATGTTTGATGTATGTTAATTATTTAAATATTTTTTTGTTAATTTATTGAGTTACGTGGTGAATCAATTTCTTACCATGGCGCCAACGCGAACGCTCAGCCGCGTCAGATTGACAAAATATGCCACAGATATCCGTAAAATGAACCAAGAAGTAACTGGCTTGAATTATTGATATACTAAATGTCGATTTTTCTTAATACATACACATACCTATTAATAAAGCTCAAAATATTATGGCTAGGTGATAAACTTCATGTGATATTTCTTTCTCTGTGATTTTTTCCACAAATACTTGGATATAATAGATTTACCGTATTCTAATTTATCTAATAATTGTAGTATGTCAGATAGCGGTAATCTTTCAAGATTCAACACCTACATTATACCGAAATAATGATACCAGACAAATTGTAAAGCTTTGTACTTGTCATTGCAACTCCGAGTCGTAAAAATAATCTTAAATAATCTATTTTTAAGCCACGTAGGTGTTGGTATTAAGTTTGAAGTGTGACATAATATCAATAAATATAAATATCAAGTTTACCTGCTGCTTGACAAATGAGCCCTACCTAAACCGAGGGAATTTTAAACAGGTCAACAGTTTTTAACGGCCAAAATTACGTTTATTATAAATTATCATTATTAATCGCTTGTAGCGATAAGGCCTCATTTGTACCATGTTTTATTTATAAGCTTTCTGTTTTGTCTTATTTTACGTAGCTATTATAATTCGTCTGCATAATATCTATGTGTTCTAAAAATAAGGTAATCTGTACCTATACAATTTATATATGTGTACCTACTACCTACCAAATAAAGAACTCACTCTGATTTTCAGCTCTCTACTATCAGCGGTTTAGGCTGTGCGTTGATCCATCAAAAAGTCAGGACAAAGTATTTTTTAAATAGTTACAAAACTATCTACTCATTTTACATTGGATAAAAGACACACAAATATGATAGTATTGCACATCAGAAGTACAACAAACCTAAGAAAATGTACTCAGTGAAAGTGATGACCACAGCACTACGTGATGGAAAGTTATGAAGATGAACCTGGGTCTAACTATTACCTAATGATTTCATTTACAATTACGATTCTTACATAAAGTACAGCCACGTCTGAAGACTAGATAACACTATTACTTCTCAATTTAACTAAATAATTATGTGTATCTTATAAATATTTAGTGGCTGATCTTCTTTCAAAAGATCCTTTTCTCACACTTTGTATCTTATGTAACCAAATACTTCTGTAGATGAATGAATGAATATTTTCATAAATAATAATATGAGATTAAAGCACTTCTATTAACATATTAATAGACAGTTCACTCATTAATTACATATCAAAAGAACTAGTTCTATAAGCCGCTAACGCCGCATGTTAATGCGTTGGATATATGTAATATATTCTCAGTTCTTACATCATTAGAATGAGAGAAAGTTGACCAGAGCCATATTCATTCAAAATGTGCGTACTAGTCGATAATCCTAAACCTGTACTGTACCTCACATATGCGTGCACACAGAAAGTTAACTGCATTTTGACGCGTTTCTCTCAGAACTTTCTCTCCTTTAGGCTACTACTGTCAAATGTCCAGTGTGACTAGTACTTCAATCCTGATACCTTAACATTCACATAACATGTTTTTGTCGCCTTAAAACGGATGTTAGGTAAAACGAATTAAATCAATGGGCGTAATTATAACATACTGGTTTTTATCGATGTTTTAAGTCTGATGCTTCCGTGTGTTCCAGGCGGAGTTATAAAACCAAAGCAAAAAGATTTTTTGTTATATTTGAAGGCTAAATTATATGATTTAGTTTGACAGAAACACGTTTCTCATTTTAACACACTTAGACCCCGGGATATTCCCTAAAGAAAATTCGGTACTACGCAACTGTTGTTAACCCCATAAATGGTAAACAAATACCCACATAAAATATGCCCGTAACATTTTACTTTTAGTGCTGCTTTCATCAGCAACTTTTAACGGCTCTCACAAAGGAGCCATTTGAGAGAGCGTTACGAAAATTTTGCATTCTCTTAATCCTTATTTGGGTACTATTCATCTAATAGCAGCGTCAGTACGAGTCGAAAAGCCCTGAAAGCTTTCGGCCAATGTAGGCCATGATAATGTTTTGTCCATTATGAACTCGACCCGCGGTGAAGGAAAAAAAGCAAAGTATTATAACCTCACCATCAAAATCTGGCGAAGATCCTATTAGGTATTCGTCTGCACTGAAATGATTACGAAAGCATTATGTTCGCCGCGTACGAGGAGCTATTCCTCCATTTCATACCAAATACTCTGTATTGTTATCACACGTTCAATGTGCGCGATTATGCAAATATCTACTTTCTGTGCACGAATTCGATTTTGGAAAAGTCCGTGTAAATGTTTCGTTTGCGTCTTGCGTTCGGTTGTCACGGACCATCGCCCACCCCAGGTGATAAAAGCGTTAAATACGATTAAGAGGTCTCTAATGGCATCTTCCCAATATCACCCAATACACCCACTGTTATCACACTTCGGCCCAATTTCCTCAATTACAGGATCAAGGAGAAGTAATGAAATGAGAGTAATCATTATCTCGTTCGTTTATTCTTTTCCTCGCGCCTTCGTCGCTAGCGGCTCCTAAAGCATTAAAAGACTGGTGCGGATTATCACACAATTTATTCAGGTGCTTAATTTGAGCGGCCATCCCACTTCGGGTACGTACAATTTATTTTTATTTCACTTAAATGTGGGCTCGGCACCTTTAGAGATTTAGCTCCACTTTATATCAGTAATTCTCCCGTGAATTATTATCACATAAAACAAGACCGGGCGACGACATATTATTTAGTCGTGAAATTACTTCGCAGGTGTCTGTGTATTACATTAGAGCTCTATGCAGTTCTCGTTAGCTGGTCCCAGAGCGCCGGGATATTGCAAGCTGGTTGATCGCGCCTACTCCGGCAAACTTATAACGAGTTACATGTGTCTCGGAGAGAAACACCCACCGAATGGCACGTCATGTAAGTAGGAAACTTTCAACAATTATCCGAGAGCAAATAGTTATTAGATTGAACACATATTTGGGGTTCAATCATTAAAGTACGGCCATAGAGAACGAACGAGGGCGATTGCACTGGACGAATAACAGCCGGTTCAATCGAAACTTTTGATTAAAATCAAGCAAACCAAAGCACAGTGTGAACTGATTCCGAGTGAATGCGGATATCTTTATTTGAACTACATATGTAGGTACGTATGTTAGGCATGTTCCGATCGGTTAACTACGATTAGATGGAATACGCGTTTGTACAATCGATTACAACTTGGACTGGACTACAAATTGGACTTGTACTCATTTTCAAATCCAACTAATTCATAGATCTATCTAGAAAATTGCGTTGGATAAAACAAAGCTGGATGATTACGTTAGAATAGAAAAAAAGTATTTTCATGCAATGAAAACAAAATGTTAGAGCCACACATTTCGGAGCTTATCTTAACAATGGCTCTGTTGGTAACCTCAGCAGCCCATTTACTCAAATTGAAGTTAGTAACGCTACGGAACTTTTCTTCATATCTAGGGGGAAAAGGTTGACAACGATTTGCTTCGTTTCTTTATGGCCGACCCTCTTTTCGTTTCCACTTCATCATTTGTTTGTAGAAAAAAAAAAGTTGCGAAAGAGATTGATCGTCAGTATTCGAACGGAATTACTCCCCCTTTGACTGTCTGCTTCAATTTTATTAATATTCATTGCTCATTGTAAAACAAAATAGGGTGGCAATTATCCCCTTGGGCGTAAGGTGTTAGGTTAAGGGGACGTCAAAATGCCACATGCAAAAATCGTTTAAATACACACTGTGATCCTTTGAGTCGCGAGGTGCGTTTAGGAATTAATCCGATTAATGTCGGGACTTCGGGAAAGGGATGGCACGTATTACCCCTGTACATAACAATGGACAGGGTAGGACTTGAGGATGGGCTCGGGGCTGTTTCTAAATGACTCATCTCCTCTATTTCTTGAACTTATTCGTTTATCTGTATCTGTCTGTTCTAGAATCATACATTCTAATACAGTATTCTGAGTTCAGTTTCTTTTTATGTTTAAATAGCCGTGTCGGATTTCTGTAAACGTATGTAAGCCCCTATTTATCTACCTAAGTAATCAGTAATCTACATAAGTTTGGTTCCTCAACTTGCGTTTACTCTTCTCAATTGCTTTGCACGTTAAATTACATGATCTGTTTTTATACTTATTAAATCGCATTGTGTTATTTGATATCTACAGCGTTTAAACACCTGTTTTTATCATTTTTCTTAGATGATCTATAACTATAAAATAGCCTGACTGCCTGATAGATCAACGCAGCCTAAACCGCTGCTGGTAGAAAGCTAAAATTTAAAGAGTATGTTCCTTAAATGATGTATTATGGAAATAAATCATCATCATCCCGTGGAATTAAAGAAAACCTTTCTTATCGGATCATACAAGGCGATCCGATAAGAAAGGTTTTCTTTAATTCCACGGGATCAAACTGACCCAGTAGAAACCGCGTGAACCTAGTTTTGAAAAATTTGGTATTTCTACAGTAGTAGAAAAACCCCTAAGTTTTGAATCCTTATTCCGTTCGTGTCGAAACCGCGTTCAACGCTAGCGTAGCAAACACCACGCGATCAGGGCCGGACGCGGATGCCTTCGATGCGGAAATTCCATTAACTGCCACGAATTTACTACTGCATCATGATTGATGCTTTTAAATAGCAATATATAACTGCCGAAACCGCTAAGTAATTAGTAAAATAGAGCTTAGACCGTCTGCCGTCTAATTTTATGTTTTTGAAATAAAACATTTTTTTTCAGCTTTTTAATCGCGTTTCTTTTATTATATTAAGATTTTTTAACGCCCGACGACAACGTTTCGAAGTATTTACAGACCTTGCTCACTGAGTTGAGTTTTATTTCAACTACACGTCGCGAAAACAGAAGAAAAATATATTACATATTTGCCATTTATAATAATGAGTTTTTGTTAGATACCGACCTACACCCAAAAAGCCTAATTACACCAACAAGTATTGTTTTGTCTTCTCTCTTCGTCTTGGAGAACTGTGACTAGAGGTCACCTTTGGCTACATTTCTCAAAGATTTCTTGGACACGGTTTATCGTGAAAACAGTTTTTGTGTTCCTTTGTCCTTGTATAAATCATGGAACGCTTTACGCAATAGAGATCCAGTCGTGGGTATTTGGTAATATTTCACCAATTTATATTTTATTAGCTGCGTCCTACGGTTTCATCCGTAGAAGTCCTGATCCCGCGGGAATACCGAGATAAAAAGTAGCCTATGTGTTATTCTAGATCTACAGTTATCTATATTCCAGTTTTATTGCAATCGATTTAGTAGTAGTAGTATTTGCGTGAAGTAGAAGGATGTATACGTCTGTATACGTAAGTGACTTTGTTACTCCTTCACACAATAACTACTGAACCGATATATACCGACTATAAATAGCTGGAGACCTAGAATAACTGTTTATCCCGATATTCCCGCGGGGTCGGGACTTACTCCGAAGAAACCGCGAGGCGCTACCAGAACTTACATATATACATACTTTCAAGCATTGGCGTTTATAATATTAATAGGAAAGATGTTTATAAGACAAAATTGAGTCAGACTTGGTCACGAAGAGTTCCGTACTCCGATCATTATTTAAAGAAAACGTTTGTGGTATGGAAGCCCCACTTAGGTTAATCCTAATTATCGTCTACTAACGGATAGAAATTCAATTTAATATCGAACCGGATTCTGAGCCTTCGCCAACAGGTATCAAATGTTCATCTGAAACATTTCAATATCTCCATTTACAAGATAGCTCCTACTAACAACCTATTGAAATCTATAATGAAAATTAAACAAAATGCTTCAAAATAGGGTCACCCGAACTTGCTTTGTCGAATTAAGTAAAGTTAATTCAATTACCGGGTCGAGATTTGATAACTCTATTTTAGTTTGATGAAAGACACTGTGTACCTTTAATTAATAGTGGGAGTTAGGGACGATCCTGCCCTATTTCTGGACTGCCTTTATTGGATCCAGATACTTGGATACTCATTTATTGATAACTTACTTTACACGTCTTTCATCAATATTACATCCTCTCCTTCATCCGAGCGATGTTCCCAGTTGCATTCCTCTCGGGAGTTCGGTGTCCGCCTAAACAAAGTATGTAAGCCTTTTCTATGCCTCAAGATTTGCTGGAAGAGAACTCTTTTTAGGGTTAAGCCCGCCTATGTTACATGTTTTCTCGTATTTGTGGAGTGTACATAAAAAACAAAACAAGTCTATTGATCATATGCATACCTGCTGCAAATGGATTTTGTTTTTTTACGGCCTGGACAACAACACTCCTAGGCAGCAAGCAATTTACCCGCTACCGCAAGGGTAGAACTCCAGGTTCGCTAGTCTTTCCCCAGATCCTTTAGTCGTCTTCCACAACACCCACAGGAAGAGATGATATAACCCTATTCTATGCCAGGGCTTCACTAGCCGACCGGGCAGCATTTAACCATTTTTGTATACCAACATTATAGTGTTAGAGCACAATCTCACTACTAAATGGTTAATATATTGCTGCACCGTCCTACGTATCGGAATACGGCGATTTGACCCGTTCAAAACATGTAGATAACACGTTACAGAATCGATGAGAATGGCGTGAAATTCTGATCTAAAACGATCCACGAACTACTTCCTATTTCGTAAGGCCATTTACATACTTTCAACCTCATTGCCGACGATACGGACACTTTGTTTCTTCTATGCACGAATTCGCAAGAAAATATCCTTTTTAGGGTTCGGTAGTCAAAAAGGAACACTTATAGTTTCGCAGTGATTGTCCGTCAGTCTATACGCAACGTTTAAAGTAATACTTAAATAAGGAAAGATTGGAAATTACACTCTTGATCTCGGAAGTTTAAAATTTCAAAGCACTGAAGTGACCGTGCCTCCCGTGACAGGCTTTATATATTGCAAGGTCATTGAAAAAATGCTGATAAGTATGTATTATACCTAACTTATAAGGAACGCGATTGAAACGGAAAAATCAGTATAATCCCATATCAGTTTTGCAAAAAGCGAAGAGAAGTTATATGGAAAACTTTGTCACATTTTAACTGCTGTTGAAAGTTACGGGGAGCGAGACGAATTATTCTCTAGTAGGTTTCTCATAAAATCATGAAAAGGAATCCAATCCATCCATTGGACAATTTCTATTTTATTTCATCGGTTTAAAAACAATTCACTCAGAATTTATTCAAGTTCAAGTTCTTTTATTTGTAAATACTTATACTTATAACAGATTTACAGATGGGAATTACCCAAAGTGATAACTAAAATAAAACATTTTGTGTGACTTATGTAAAAGTTAAATCCGAGTCAACGTGCTGCAAATCGCTTAGGCTAGTGAAAGGCAAGGCTGTCGCTTTAGTTTAGTTTGTTCGAATCAAGCCTTTTTGCTACTTACTCGTACCTATGTGCGAAACTAGATAGAGTCGTTGAACTGTTCGAACTGAGACTGGATTTACTGTTCATTTCACTTTTAGCAGGTTTCATTAAAGCCACTTAATGTTGGAGTATTACCGATGTTATTACAACAAGTCCCAACTGAAATAACTTAAGTTAAATGTAACGTGTATTGCTGAGTACTTTAATAGAAGGGAAGGTAGCAGAAACATGTATAAAGTAGGTATAAATAATCTATATCTATAAAATGCTTTGTCCTGACTGAATGACTCAACGTACAGCCTAAACCGCTGATAGTAGAGAGCTGAATTTTAAAGAGTGGGTTCTTTATTATGATGGAGGCATCCGAGAAGAAAGGGCACAGGACCCAGCTAGTAATCTATCTATATTTATAAAAGGCTTAGTCCTGTCTGATCAACGCACAGCCTGAACCGTCGATAGTAGAGGCCTGAAATTTTGCGTGTTTCTTTTATATGATCTAGGTATCCGATCCGAGTTTTTTCTAAATTTGTACGGGATCGGGACTTACGCGGGTGAAACCGCAGGACCCAGCTAGTCAATTATATAATATTTGGTGTTCTGTAAATCCCATTATAGATATACTTATGCTCTGCCCTTTGTCTGCATACATACCGTAAGAGGACAGACCATTTAGTGAACAGACACTGGCAGAGTGCAGAATCCCCTATGTTCCCCTGTGCGAATCTCTCTTTCGGAATCTGATTGTCTTTGTAAATGCAAAGATAGGTAAACAATTTCATGGAACGTTTACGTAATTTTAAATTACAATATCTTAAATCAACATTCATTATGCAAACAGTCATGTTTCAGAGAAAGTCACCGTTGATGGACTTCAAATTACATTAGCACTTAGCGCATTGAGTAGTTGACTTTACCTGCTTATTTATTAACCGACTGCTGCAGAGTAATGATTTTCTAATGTAGCTCTTCGTCGTGATGAAAATTGGAAGAGTTATCCTCTTCCAATGGATGTGTCTTCGTAACTTTCCAAAAAAAAACAAAAAGCTATGTTAGATAATGGCTTAAAATTGGAATTAATTAGAAATTTAAACCTCTTGAGTTGAGAGTCAACCACGTAAGTCCCGGCCCCATGGGTATTAACAAAAAAGGTTTCTTATTGGATGCCTACGTCATATAAAGATCATACCTACTGTCCATATTTCAGTGTTTTTCTTATCAGCTGTTAAGGCTTCCATCAGTCAGTCAGGACAACAAAATAATATAGATTTTGATTTAGGTTTGATAGTTTGATATCGCACTCAAAACTCAAAACTCAAAATTTTTTATTCATTTAGAACGTATATTAAACACACATACGTACGGTTTGAAACGTCGAGATTTTATTTTACCGAGGTTTCGGAACGCGCCCTCCGATGAGAAGAAACCACAAGAAACTCATGGGGTTTTTTTTCAATTATTTTTTTTATCATGTTTTATATTACAATCGTCATAATACAGATATCTGTAATTTGAACAGGAGCAGTTAACAATCACGTCCATGGATTATTTTCATCAAAATATTTAGACGTGCTATAGTACGCCTTATTACACAATTTAAGTTTAATATATTTTTTTAATCTTGTAATGGACAT
The DNA here is from genome assembly GCA_958496205.1 of Idaea biselata. Classification (NCBI taxonomy): domain Eukaryota; kingdom Metazoa; phylum Arthropoda; class Insecta; order Lepidoptera; family Geometridae; genus Idaea; species Idaea biselata. Next base: position 6,712,929 of record OY292401.1, on the reverse strand, counting down.
GTCACATACGTCTTCAGGTAGTTTATTATAATAAAGTACACTAGTACTACAGAACGACTTACTTATTTTCTGGAGCCTACTATAGGGCACAGTCAGATCATCCTTATGTCTCAAATTAACCTGACGGACATCACTGTATTTGTGAAATTTACTTGATTTATTCTTATGTACGTATAGCAGATTTTCATAAATGTATTTAGAGTAAACAGTTAAAATGTTTATCTCTTTAAACTTTTCTTCAAGCGATTCCCTGGGGCCCATTTTGTAGATAGCTCGCACCGCTCTCTTTTGCAAAACAAAAATGGTTTCTATGTCAGCAGTACACCCCCACAGCAGGATACCATATGACATGATGCTGTGAAAGTAACTGAAGTAGACTAGGCGGGCCGTCTCAACATCTGTGTATTCCCGGATTTTCTTAACTGCATAAGCTGCGAAACTAAGCCTTTTGGACAGAGCTTCCACGTGTGGGCCCCATTGAAGCTTAGCGTCTAAAGTTATACCCAGAAAGACAGCTTTATCGACTATTTCGATCTCCTCATTATCAATTTTAACAGTGGTTTTATCTTGTTTTACATTTGGTAGTGTAAATCGAATACATTTAGTTTTAGATCCATTTAGTAGCATATTATTAACATTAAACCAATATACTAATCTAGAGAGAGCATTGTTCACGTCGTCAATATTAGATTGTCGTCTTTTTACTTTAAATACCAATGAGGTATCATCTAAAAACAATACTATCCCATGATTTTCCTTTACGAGGAAAGGTAAGTCGTTAATATATACTAGAAATAAAAAAGGTCCCAATATGGATTCTTGAGGAACTCCTAAAGTTACAGGTGATCCAGGGGAACGTTTACCGTTAATGTCGACACACTGAATCCTATCACTTAGGTAAGAAGAAAGAAGATCCAATGCGCCGTCCCCGATACCGTAGTGTCGTAGCTTCATGATCAAAGTATCATGTCGAACACAATCGAACGCTTTGGAGAGGTCACAGAATACGCCATATGCATCATGCGACTCCTCCCAAGCATCAAATATGTTTTCAATTAATGCAATGCCCGCATCAGAAGTCGAGCGACTCTTACTAAAACCGAACTGTTTATTGTGTAAAATATTGTTGTCATCAAAATTTGTTTGTCATCCTTCCGCCAATGTCCAACTTAAAATCAATATTTTTGTTTAAGACTTTACCAGTTTCAGCATTTATTATTTTCCAAGTGGCTTTAAATTTATCATTACTATTCTTTATTGTAGATTTAATGTGTAAGGACTTCGCTAGTATACAAACTCTTTTAAATATCTTTGAGTAATTTTTAACGTAAGCCCTAAACTCTTCTGATGTATGAAACTCTCTCTCTGCATACAACTGGTAAAGTTTTCGTCTGCTTCTATGAATGCCGACCGTGGCCCAGTCACTGAACTCACGCTTGCCTGATACCACCATTGATATACTGTATCGTGTAACACAAGTAGGTGGCATCGTGCGGATTAGCGGTATAATCACTGACCTCTATTATATGGACAGGAGGTCGCGCACTGAATTTCGTACCTATTTGATCTGCACCATGTTGCGCTGTTTTCTATTGAAGGTGATGGTGACGGTCACCATCACTTTCAATAGAAAACGCGCGACAACAGCGCAACATGACGCAAATCAAATCGGCACAAAGATCTAACTAATGTCATTTTGTATGGTATAGCAATTCCAGCCATTTTGGTGTATAGATAGAGTTCAGTGGGTATAATGTAATACTAGGTGTATTGTGACGATAATTGCCAATACCAGTAACTGTCATCAGCATCACTTCACAAAATGAACTAGCAGAGGCGTTAAATACTAAAGGTGTGGTTCACTGTGTGTTTATTAATGAATGACTCATCAACAAAATACTGACAAATTTTACGCAACACAACCTCGAATATGCTTATTAGATATTACATCTCATGGTATCTCTGGTAATTTGTTCATCACTTTCAAAGCAAATAGTTATGGTAAGTACTTTGTTAGTAGATATATTACGGCATAGTTCGTGACTACGTGACATGACCGTGGCCTTTCTAGGTAGGTATATCTGCATTCTGTGCATAATACATGCATGGTATAAATTAACAAGTTAGATACGAATTTGTTGATTTAATTGCGCAAACATACACGTTTTTTTTTGCTTTACTAACTGTTCGTTACAGTGTCTTCTCGCGACCAAGGCCGGTGTAGCCCGTTTGCCGAAACGTCGAGGAATAAACCCGTATTTCTAATATTAATGATAGACGTAAATCGTGTAAGTTTAAAAAGCATCACTTTAAAATTAAAGAAAAATTGTGCAAAAATATTTGCAATCTACTATCTGTTTGACTTTATTCAACAAAAATATAACACACTAGCTGCGTCCCGCGGTTTCACCCACGTAGGCCCCGATCCCGTGGGAATATCGGGATCAAAAGTAGCCTATGTTACTCAGGGTGAATGTAGCTTGCTAATGGTGAATATTTTTTGAAATTTGTCCAGTAGTTTTTGAGTTTACTGTATTGAGGCATAGAGACACACACGCACAAAAATACAAATCTTTCCTCTTTATAATATTAGTACAGATTGAGTAAAAATAATATAATGAGCTACGATTTTTCTGTTTTTTTTTATTCAAAATATCCCCATATATAACTTTATTCATACTTCATTGGTCACCTTAATTGGCTATACTAGAGGAAAAAACCTACCTACTACTTTGACAATAATTAAGATAAATTCGGTTTCGAAACTTGGCAAAGTTGTTACTTCATCTTGGAATTTTGGCTAATACTGGGATTATGTGTTTGGAAATAAAAAGGAGTTGGTAAACAATTTCAATTTTGTAATTTAAACATTCTTAGAATTTGGATAGTTTTTTGGAGTTCCGTATCCGTACCCAAAGGGCAAAAACGGGAACCTATTACTGAGACTCCGCTTTCAGGCTGTCCGTCTGTCACCAGGCTGAATCTCCTCATTCTCATCATCCGTCATTTCTGTAGCCTCTATATCAACAATTATTTAAGGGGGGGCTCCCAAACAATAAACGTGATTTTTATTTTAAACTAGCAGATTCCCGCGGTTTCACCCGCGTAAGTCCCGATCCCGTGGGAATATCGGGATCAAAAGTAGCCTATGTTACTCAGGGTGAATGTAGCTTTCTAATGGTGAATTTTTTTTTCGAATTTTTGAAATCGGTTCAGTAGTTTCGGAGATTACCCCCAATATACATACATACATACGTACATACATGTTCCCAACGTTACCTCTTTATAATATTAGTATAGATAGATATAGATTTAAACACAAGTATATCGCATTTTTTTTTTAATATTGGCACTACAACAGAAGAATCGTTATCAGATGACAAAAAATAACTATTTAACCATTTCGAATTCCAATGGAATAAGTACCTAATTAATTACCTATTTCTGATTGAATCGTGATTTCATTATTCCCCGATTAATTTAACATGCAGAATTACGCGCATCTACAAGCACCTAACCTACCTAACTAAAGGCCTAGGTATTCTAGGTTAGTCTAAACATATGAGCTAATAGTGAATGCAAGGCCATTCTATCCTGTCTCTACTTCATAGAACAGATTTATTATAATACCTTGCTTGGTACCTACTTATTGCTCGATGACATCATCGTGAAAAAATTGAGTCGTATTTCTTACGATAGAACAATCGTCAGTGCCCAGGGGTTGGGAGAAATTAATTATCCCTTGGGTTCGACAGGAACAAATGGATGCAACCGGTCTGGGCAATGATCCGAAAATTCATGTTACATACGATCGTCTTATGATAATGGAATGAACTAAAAAATGTCTATAAGCCCTGTACTTACTTGTCACATAATATGGAGATTTTTTTTTTTACGTAAAACTAAAAATCAAACAAGCGTGGGACGGCAAAAGGAGCAAGCTAAGCATATGCTGCGAGACGTACAACCGTACATCTGCACAGCGCTGGTTTTCAGCTTGCCCCTTCCTCACATTTTGTGTGTTAAAAGGGGTAGTTTTATACATGGCCATTCGGCTATGTTTAAAACAGCAGCTTGGTTTATAAAAAGTTGCTTGGCTGTTCACCGTGGGGGTCAAGCCACCGAGTAGGTATTAGGTGATTCTAGTAGAAGTAGAATTAATAGAATTAATACTCGGTGGTCAAGCGGTTGGTGGACATTGGGAATAATCGACATATACCAACCTATAACAACTAACTAAACTATATTATTTAATACCCAACAAGAACAACTAAGTAGTAGCAAGTAAGTAAGAAAAGTGCTAAAAGCAGGATTTAAAATTTAAATAAGACTTCTCTACCGACTAGGTACTATACTAGGAAAAACTAAGATTCTTATATTTCCATTCTTTACTTCCTTGACCAGTCTGTCAGAATCAAATAGTTAATTATCGAAGCTTTGTAAAGCGTTGAGTTTATTTATCTATACTAATACTAATATACTAATATCTATACTTATATTATAAAGAGGTAACGTTGGTAACATGTATGTATGTATGTATATTGGGGGTAATCTCCGAAACTACTGGACCGATTTCAAAAATTCTTTCACCATTAGAAAGCTACATTCACCCTGAGTAACACAGGCCGATTGATCCCGATATTCCCACGGGATCGGGACTTACGTATAATATGTAGTTAGGTTAGGTATATGTATGTAGAAATTTAGGGTGAGTTTCCACAGGAGCGGAGTTGAGAGGAGCTGGTAATAATAATTGGCCAATCACACTATTTCCACTGATGTGGAGTAGTGATTTCCAATACTGTAATTGACCAGTTCACGGTCTGCTCCGCACAGCTCCGCTTCAGTGGAAACGCATCCTTACTCAGGTATTATTGCGAAGGTACATACATACACATGCATACAATACATGTCATGATACTGGTCCACTAACACTAGACTGAGAGAGATGTTGAGAGCAATACCCACTATAGTCATTATTATTGTGAGTTACTCTAATATTATTAATTCATATTCTGAACCTTAATTAAAAATTCTTCAATCTAAGGCAACGCAAAATAGAACGGATCGAATCGGAGAAATATGCGCAAAAAGACATCGGTTCTCATCATCTACAGTCCAATCGTGTTGCGGATGAAAGTAAGCGCGTGCAACGACATCAGTACGACGACCATACAGACGACAAACTTTACTGACATTAAATAGAATAGAAAGATTAGGAAACATTTATTGACAGCCAAAAACACGGCACACAAAAGAAAAACAACACTATAGAACAAAAGAGTTAAAAAATATGGTAATGTAAATAAGTTACTAAAAACATAGTATAGGTGTACTTTTTTAACTTACTTACACGATTTGTACCTCATGTTTACAATTTTCGGGTATGTCTTCTCGCTAACAATACTATTGTAATAAAGTCAAAAAGACGAGGTAAGAGAATTTTCAAATAACAATACGCGAACAAGATGCTAAAAATGTAAATAACAGACACATTTAAAATCAAACAGAAAGAAAAAGTAAATTTTCAAAGTACACTATATTATCACACCATTTATGACTCTAAACTCCTCAGCTCAAATTTTGAAGTAACCTAGTCACCATCAAATCAATCTTATCTTTGAGAAGTCTCCTTGCAACCTTTTATGACATGTCAATATGTATGGTCAAAAAGTCGAGGTAAAGAGATATTAAAATATTTTCTAAGCTATAGATAGATCCTGCACAAAAAAATTACTGTTAGTACAAATCGTGTTAGCTTAAAAAGTTTATTTTTCTGCATTCAAATTATAGGTATATATGTCCGGTTCAACGAGCTATCGGCCGATCGCATAATTCGTAGTCTACTTACACCCTCAGCCGGAGAAAACTATGAATTTTCACGGTCAATTGATAATCGTAACATACTTGTTTCGTATTGTCGTAAATATATTATGGCAGATTTTGGGTAAAGAAATAATAGTTAGTTGTGGGTATTGATTGTTAACTTGAAAACTTTCTTTTACGAGAAAAGGTAAAAAGCTGGAATTGGCGGGGTCGTCTTCAACTTTTGATAATCATAATCAGCCCTAAGTTAGGAGTTAAAGAAATCAATACTTTTGGATTAAGGTGTAGTATGGTGTTTTTGAAGTTTGAAGTGCTTAAACTGATGAACTCTAACAAGCAAGTGTAACTAAGCGCAACCTAACTCAAATAATTTCTACGAGTAAGGCCCATTTTATTTGAGTCTCTCGATAAGAATTCGAACGATTTATGTGACGAATAAGGCTTGGATACTCGAGTTTAGACGAACATACCATACGTCATATAAAATTATAAGACATTTTTGTACAGTAAAATGGTTTTAATTTAAGAGTAGGTAACCTAAAAATATTTAATTCGTCGTTTTATTTAATTTTCAGACTAGCATTGGTTGGGTTAGATAAAACTTCGAAGTGCTGTCGTTTAACTTTTAATTAGCCAACAACTTTGTACGATGTGAAGCACCAGTGGCATCGGCACATCATATTTTATTTAGAAAAGATTAACCTTTGAACGTCTTCCCCAGTCAAGTACCTACTTGAACTTGAAGTACAAAGTTTTCATAGTAAACATAATGCGGTTTCATTTGCTCCAATTCATAAATAATTAGTAAAGTTTGTTTAAATCAATTTGTACATATACTTAGGTTACAAAATTAAGTTTTCGCTGGACTTTTTCCGCACTTAGCCTCACAATTGGGTCATTGTACGTGATTTCTTTAGAGGGGTTAATCAGTTACACGCCACGGGATCCTACTCCGGATTGGCAAATGTCCCATGCCTTCGGACCGTAGTGAGTCCTAGGACATGTCGGTTTCCTCGCGATGTTTTCTTTCACCGTAAGAG